>CAJQZJ010031536.1:20515-72272 GCA_907164525.1 Lophiomys imhausi
ATCTATCTATCTATCTATCTATCTATCTATCTATCTATCTATCTATCTATCGTCTATCATCCATCTGTCTATGTACCTGAGAAAGAGTCTTCTTATATAGACCTTGCTGGCCCTTAACTTGATATGTAGCTGAGGGCAACATCATTCCTGCTTTTAAGGAATGATGAAGATTAAATTCAGAGGCTTGTGCAGGGTAGGCAAGGACTCTACTGACAAGGAAACATCACCAGCCCACAGAGGAAATCTAAATACTACTTCTGTACTCCAAAGAATGTTCTATTTTCACTGTTTCATTCAATGTAGTTTTAGAAAACATTACTGGCTTCCCTTGTTCTAGGTGTTCTGTTAAATGTTGGGTTCTCAGAGACAAAGATGCTGCTCCTCTTCCCTGTAACTCCAGCGTAAAAGATTTGCAAAGCAGACTGTCCTTAAATTTTGATGTTGTCAGAGTCTGATGAAGTCAGGGTCTAAGGAAAATATGGGTATGCCCCCACAGAAATTCTGACAGCACCTACTGAAGCTGAACTTGAGTTATCCTGGATGCCTTGCACTGCTGGCCATTGCCCCGTATACCACATGTTCTGCTTGTCTTTTCTTTGTTTCACCCTGCCTTTGGATGTGGGAACAATGCATCTTTCTAATCATAGTGTTATTTTAGCTCACTTCAGCTTTTCCATTTTGCTCCTATTGCATAGGTTGCCTAATTTGAACCTGAACGTTTTTGGATCTTTTTTTTTTTTGTTTTGTTTTTGTTTATTTATTTATTTTATTTATTTTTACTTTATTATTTATTTCTGCAAGTTACATCTCAATCACAATCCCCTCCCTACTCCCCCCTCCAGTCCCATCCTCCCACCCACTTCCGCCTCAAACCCCAAACCCCAAACCCCTTCCTTTTTTTTTTTTTTAAGTTTGAGGTATATCTTTTTTCCCCTAACAGCTCCCCCTTTCAGTCCAACAAATGGCTCTTTCTCTTATAATAATAAATACAATACAAAACAACAGAGGCAATTAGGCCACAATTATGAGAGTTATATGGCTTAGCATACATTCCCAATGTCCAGTCTATACGTATTTGGCATCTGACTTTAACATTCTACTATCTACCCATCTCCATGAGTTTAAATTTCTATATCCAACTCAACTTTCATCCTAACTTTCATCACAATTTAAAAAACATCTTCTTCAATCAAGAACACCCTCTTGATTCCTAAACAACTCAAAATTTAACTATGAGACTCTAGCTATCTATTCTACAACCACCTCAGAGACCTGAGAGGGATAAATATATCTGATTGTATAGGAAGTGCAGGGCCCGCAGCTTCCAAAACTAAGAAATGACATACCAGTGGCTGCCTGGACAGTTCCCATTTTCTCTCCATACATTAAAGCATCAATCTTCATCCGTTTGGCCCCGTTTCTCTGACAGACATTGATTGTAGAGCAGGAATTATGAAGGACTTGCCTACCCTGTCTTGGCAGAGCTAGGCTGTTGACTTACCTGGTTCCAAGTTTTGTCCTTTTTGGACAGCATTCTGTCTACAGTTGAAGCAAGGGTTTTTTCCTGCCAAGAGATAAGCTTGCCAGTAATTCAATCATCTCCCACTGGAGATTCTTTGATGCTCATCTTCTACTTGGAGTAGAATAGGGGGTGCTGTCAGGAGCTGACATGTCTCGATATCAAAAAGATCTAAAGTTAAGAAAACATCTTTGAATGCCATATTCTCCAGATCTCTTGAGGTTTTTGAAGAGGCCCTATCTATCTCTCATATTAGGATAAGCAAATGTTGCTTGTCTCATAGCAATTTGATTTCTGATTAGCTTAGAAAATAACTATAATAGACTGTCATAGTACCTAACAAAATGACAGGCTTGCATGACTATTAGTTTGCATTTCTTAATTATTCTAAAGAGTTTATAACAATTAGTAGCAAAAGGTAGAAACTTCACATTTCATCTTTTTTCTTTACTCCCTCACCCTTTCATCCCACTTCTCTGGAGTGGAGTGTCCCTATATAACAGTCCCTCACCTCAGTTCAGCGGTCATATGAGGGCCAGGAGCCTCCTCATACATTAGGGGTCTATGAGGCAGTACCACCAGTGAAAAGTGTCTCATTGCCAGAGAGAGAGAACTAAAAACAAACAAACAAATAAACAAACAGATAAAAAAGAATAAAAAATAAGAAAATAAAAATAAAAAAATAAAAAATAAAAAGTCTATGTCCATGTTCCCTTTGGTGTGTTGTTTGTAGTATCAATATCCTCTACTATATAGCTAAAATCCTACTATAAGTGAATAGATGCCATATGCATCCTTCTGAGTCTGGGTTAGCTCACTCAGGATGAGCTTTTCTAGTTCCATCCATTTGGCTGCAATTGCATAATTTCATTGTTCCTGAAGCTGAATAATATTCCATTGTGTAGTTGTACCATATTTTTTTAATCCACTTTGCGGCTGAGGGACATCTGGGTTGTTTCCAGTTTCTAGCTATTACAAATAAGGCTTCTATGAGCATAGATGAGGAAACTTCCTTATGATTCCATGAAGAATCATTTGGGTGTATACCCAGAAGTGGTATGGCTGTGTCCTGAGGCAAGGCTATTCCAAGTTTTCAAAGATATCGCCATACTGACCTCCATAGTGGTTGCACAAGCCTGCATTCCCACCAGAAATGGAGGAGGGTTCCCCTTTCTCCACAACCTCGCCAGCATGTGCTGTCATTTGAGCTTTTGATCTTAGCAATTCTGACAGGTGTGAAATGGAATCTCGGAGTCATCTTGACTTGCATTTCTCTGATGATTAAGGATGTTGAGCATTTCTTCAAGTGTCTCTCAGCCATTAGGGATTCCTCCTTTGTGAATTCTCTATTTAGCTACGTCCCCCATTTTTCGATTGTATTATTTGGTTTCTTGGTATTTAATTTCTTGAGTTCTTTGTAGATTTTGGATATTAGCCCTCTGTCAGATGTGAGGTTGGTGAAGATTTTCTTCCAGTCTGTAGGCTGCCGTTTTGTTCGAATGACAGTGTCTTTTGCCTTACAGAAGCTTTTCAGTTTCATGAGGTCTCATTTATTGATTGTTGACCTCAGGTCCTGAGCTGTTGGTGTTCTGTTCAGGAAGTTGTCACCAGTGCCAATGTGTTCGAGGGTTTTTCCCACTTTTTCTTCTAGTAGAGTTAGTGTGAGCGGCCTTATGTTTAGGTCTTTGATCCACTTGGACTTAAGTTTTGTACAAGGTGATAAGTATGGGTCTAATTTCATTCTTTTACAAGTGGACATCCATTTGGACCAGCACCATTTTTTGAAGATGCTCTCCTTCTTCCATTGTGTCATTTGGTTTCTTTGTCAAAAATTAGGTGTCCATAAGTGTGTGGGTCTATTTATGGGTCTTCAATTCAATTCCATTGATCTACTGGTCTGTTTCTATACCAATACCATGCTGTTTTTACAACTATTTCTCTGTAGTACAGCTTGAAATCTGGGATTGTGATACCTCCAGATGTTTTTTTTTTTTTATTGCATAGGATTGATTTAGCTATTCTGGACTTTTTGTTGTTCCATATTAAATTGAGAATATCTCTTTCCAAGTCTATAAAGAATTGTGTTGGTATTTTGATAGTAATTGTATTGAACTTATATATTGCTTTTGGTAGGATAGCCATTTTTATTATGTTGATCCTACCTATCCATGAGCAGGGGATATCTTTCCATCTTCTAAAGGATTCTTCCATGTCTTTCTTCAAGTGCTTGTAGTTCTTGTTGTACAGGTCCTTTATTGGCTTGGTTAGAGTAAACGCCAGGTATTTTATATTGTTTTTGGCTATTGTGAAGGGGGTTGTTTCCCTTATTTCTTTCTCAGCCCATTTGTTTGTTGTATAAGGAAGGGCTTCTGATTCTTTGAATTAATTTTGTATCCAGTCACCTTGCTGAAGGTGTTTATCAGCTGTAAGAGTTCTCTGTTGGAATTTTTGGGGTCATTCATGTATACAATCATATCGTCTGCAAATAGGGATAATTTGTCTTCTTCGTTTCCAATATTTATCCCCTTGATCTCCTTTAGTTGTCTTATTGCTCTAGCAAGAACTTCAAATACTATATTGAAGAGATATGGTGAAAGTGGACATCCTTGTCTTGTCCCTGAGTTTAGAGGAAATGCTTCAAGTTTCTCTCCATTTATTTTGATGTTGGCCACTGGCCTGCTGTATATTGCCTTTATTATTTCTAGGTTCTGTCCTTGTATGCCCGTTTTCTCCGGAACTTTTAGCATCAAGGGGTGTTGGATTTTGTCAAATGCTTTTTCTGCATCTAGCGAGATTATCACGTGTTTTTTTTTCTTTCATCTTGTTTATATGGTGAATGACGTTGATAGACTTTCGTATGTTGAACCATCCCTACATTCCTGGGATGAAGCCCTCTTGATCATGGTGTATGATACTTTTGATGTGTTCTTGAATTCGGTTTGCTAGTATTTTATTAAGTATTTTTGCATCTATGTTCATGAGGGAGATTGGTCTGAAGTTCTCTTTCTTTGTTGGGTCTTTGTGTGGTTTAGGAATCAGGGTGACTGTGGCCTCATAGAATGAGTTTGGCATTGTTCTTTCTGATTCTATTTGTTGAAAGAGTTTGAAAAGTATTGGTGTTAGCTCCTCTTTGAAAGTCCGGTAGAATTTCATGCTAAAGCCATCTGGCCCTGGGCTTTTTTTGGTTGGGAGATTTTTAATGACTGTTTCTATTTCCTTAGGGGTTATAAGGCTGTTTAATCTGTTAATCTGATCTTGATTTAGCTTCGGTAGGTGGAATCTATCAAGAAAATTGTGCATTTAGCTTAAGTTTTCAAAGTTGGTGGAGTATAGATTTTTAAAGTAGGATCCAAATAATCTCTGGATTTCCTCAATGTCTGTTGTTATTTCTCCCTTTTCATTTCTGATTTTGTTGATATGTGTTTTCTCCTTCTGTCTTTTAGTTAATTTGGCTAAGGGTCTGTCTATTTTGTTGATTTTCTCAAAGAACCAACTCTTGGTTTCATTGATTCTTTGTATAGTTCTTTTTGTTTCTAAGTTGTTGATTTCAGCCCTAAGTTTGATGATCTTCTGTCTTCTGCTCCTCTTGGGAGTGTTTGTTTCTTCTTCTTCTTCTTCTTCTTCTTCTTCTTCTTCTTCTTCTTCTTCTTCTTCTTTTTCCCAATACATCAGTTTAGCTGTTAATTCGCTAATATGAGCTGTCACAATTTTCTTTTTGAAGGCACTTAGTGCTATGAGCTTTCCTGGTAGCACAACTTTCATTGTGTCCCATAGGTTTGGGTATGTTGTGTCTTCCTTGTCGTTGGATTTTAAGAAGTCTTTGATTTCCTTCTTTATTTCTTCCCTGACACAGTAGTCATCTAGTAAAGTGTTGTTCAATTTCCATGTGTGTGTAGGCTTTCTGATGATTCTTTTGCTGTTGAAGTCCAGCTTTATTCCATGGTGGTCTGATAAGATACATGGGGTTATTTCAATTTTCTTGTGTCCAACTATTCAGTCGATTTTGGAGAAGGGTCCATGAGGTGCTGAGAAGAAGGTGCATTCTTTTGTGTTTGGGTGAAACGTTCTGTAGTTATCTTTTAAGACCATTTGGTTCATGATCTCTGTTAGACTCATTATTTCTCTGTTTGGCTTCTGTCTTGATGATCTGTCCATAGTTGTGAGTGGAGTGCTGAAGTCTCCCACTACTAAAGTGTGGGATCAATGTGCGATTTAAATTTTAGAAGCGTTTCTTCTACAAATGTAGGTGCCTTTGTACTTGGGGCATAGATATTCAATATTGAGATGTACTCTTGATGAATATTTCCTTTAATGAGTATGTAATGCCCTTGTCTGTCTTTTTTTTATTAACTTCAATTGGAATTCTATTTTGTTTGATATTAGGATGGCTACTCCAGCTTGCTTCCTGGGTCTATTTGCTTGGAAAACCTTTTCCTAGCCCTTTACTCTGAGATAGTGTCTATCTTCAATAGTGAGATGTGTTTCTTGTATACAGCAAAAAGATGGGTCCTGTTTATGGATCAAGTCTGTAAGTCTGTGTCTTTTTATTGGTGAGTTGAGTCCAGTGATGTTGATGGATATTAGTGACCAGGGGTTGTTATTTCCCATTATTTTGGTATAGGTGATCATCTTGTGCTTCTTTTTGTTTAGTTGCTGTGGAGATTTCTATTTTCTCTGTTTTCTTGGGGGTAGTTATCTTCTCTGGTTTGGAATTTTCCTTCTAGGATCTTCTGTAGGCTGGGTTTGTGGGTAGATATTGTTTAAATTTGATTTTGTCATGGAATATCTTGTTTTCTCCTCTATGTTGATAGAGAGTTTTGCTGGGTATAGTAGTCTGGCTGGGCACCTATGTTCTCTCAGGGCTTGGAGGACATCCGTCCAGGCCCTTCTAGCTTTTAAAGTTTCTGAGGAGAAGTCTGGTGTAATTCTGATATCTGCCATTGTATGTGACTTGGCCTTTTTCTCTTACAGCTTTTAATGTTCTTTCTTTGTTCTGTACATTTGGAGTTTCAATTATTATGTGGCGAGAGGAGTTTCTTTTCTGGTCTAATCTGTTTGGTGTTCTGTAAGCCTCTTGGATTTTTATTGGCATCTCTTTCTTCAGGTTTGGGAAGTTTTCTTCTATGATTTTTTGAAGATATTTCTTGGACCTTGGAGTCAGGAGGCAGGAGTCTTCTCTTTCCTCTATGTCTATAATTCTTAGTTTCTGTCTTTTCACTCAGTCCTTGATTTCTTGGATGTTGTGGGTGAGAGATTTTTTTTAGCTTTCTCATTTTCTTTGGATGTTGTACTGATTTCTTCCATCGAATCTTCCATTCCCGAGATCCTGTCTTACTTCTCTTGAATCCTATTTTTGGTACTCATATCCATAGTTCCTGTTTTCTTTCCTTGACTCTCCATTTCCACTGTTAACTCTGACTGTGTTTTTTTTTATTGTTTCCATTTCCATATTTATGTCTTGAATGGTTTTATTTGTTTTGTACATTTCCTGTTCCAGTTTGCTTGTCTTTGCCTGGAAGTCTTCAATTGCCCTGTCTTTTTCGTGTTCAAGTTGAGCCACCTTGTTTTGAAGTTCCCTAATTGTATTATCCATAACGTTCGTTTGTGAAATTGTGGCTTCTTTGAATTCATTCATAGATTTAAGTTCTTCTTGAAGGGACTCTGTCACTTTCCATAATGTAGAATTGTTATCGTTTTCCTGTGTTTCATCTGTGGTGCTGTGATCTGGATTGGGTGAAATGGCATCACTTTCTTTTGTTTGGAGTCATTCTGCCTTGATTTCTGTTTTTTCTGGGGTCTTTGGCCATTTGGAAGTTCTTAGCTGTCTGATCCTGTTGTCTTCTGGGCTTGGATCCAAAGGGGGTGTTTTGGTGTAGCAGTTTAATTACCTCACTCCAGTCCTGTAAGGTGAGTTTTTCCGCCCCACCTCTCAGGTGGAGACTTCACTTATCCAGTGGGTGGAGCTGTATACACTTGAGCTCTGGTTCCCTGCTGGAAGGGCATGTACTAGCAAAAAAGTCTGATAATAATAGTAAAGACCTCACTGTTTGCCCAGGGTTGGATCCTGTGGTGGGTAAATCCGTCTTCATCCCAGCCCCAGCCTTGCTGCTCCCACAGCCCCGCTTATGTGTGTATAGATCCAGCTCTGGAAACTCGCAAGTGGCATCACGATCGACCAAGTTCCCGTACACTGCAGTGGATTGCAATCTGTAGCTGGACAGGTACTCTGCAGCCGAATCATGAGCACTTCCAAGGGTCCACAATCCTTCGCCAGATAGCTGGATCGCCTGTGCGGGACCTGGGGGTGCCCAGCAGGCTGGAGAGTGTCCCTGTGTGGGGTCCGAATCTGCCCACTGGGTATTAGAGTGGATCTTTCCCAGTATCTCTCCTGGTGGGGGGTTCCCAATTCCCAGATTCAGCGGCTTCTGTGCGTGTCCAAGATTGGGAGGGAGTGTCCTGCCCAGGGACTTTTAATGGTCCCTGGGTAGTTGGGTGAGACCCAGGGGGGTCAAGTCACTCAGATGTTTTTGTACAGTGCCTTATAACATTTGCGGTTAAAATTAGTCTGTGCGGGCCTCCGCCATCTTGGATCCCCCTCTGGATCATTTTTAGCATCATTTTTTTTTAAGGTTCTGAGGTTCAAACACAAGACCTCACATATTTAACGTTTTTCAAAGAGATTCTCAGGCTTGTATTATATGTTCTTTGGAAATACACCTGCTCCAGTCAAATGCCATCTCCAATAGGTGCACATCTGAACAATCACGTTACATATCTACCACAGGATACACCAACAAACTGAAGACCAGCTAGCTTACCACCATGGAAGTTATCAGGCAACATCTAGTAAGGAATCAAATCATTCTCAGGCACTGGGCTTTATTTTGGTTTAGTTTTGAACCAGATGTTTAAATATCATTCTTCTACTCCAAAGAGATTAACCTGAAACTATCAATCTCTAATGTGTTCTGTTCTAAATAATGTGAAGAGGTTTCTGTGTCCTCCAATCAGAAGGAACATTTAGTGATGGATAAGGGAAAGTTGAAACCAAGATGTCAGAAAGCAAGCAAGCAAGATTGTTCTGTGGAAGTTAGAAGAAGTCACCCTCTGGGCAAACACAGTGGCCTCATGTCTCACTGTCCTTTGCCTCTGTTTGACCTTCCTATGCTTTATAATCATTATGGTAGAATTTAGCTTAGCTTGTGTCATGTTTCTCCATTTCACTTAATAAAGAATGGCCCAAAAAGATAGGTAGATGTGACCATAGGGAAAATTGTGAGTGTACCAGCCCCTCCACTTGAGTTCTGTACTCATACTGGTCTATTTCTCATCCTCCTGAAAGGAGCTGGTTTCCATATTAAAGTGGCTTCATGGCATTGTGTCCCCATTTATTGTGTCTAGTCTGAACTAGTATCCAAGTCTTTAGGCGGTAGCTTTTTCTTTTTCAAAAGCATATTGACTGGGAATTAATTTCTATCTCTGTCTATTCTTCTTTCATATGGGTAGTATTATTTTGTTGTTAAGATCAATATGTTTTTATTGATCTTGAATTTTCTTGAAAATTACTCATGCTTTTACCAGATTATGTGACCTCAGGTTTCCTGCAGTTTGCCTAGCATACTCCTTCTGACTCATCTGTGTTGCAAATGTCAGAATTTCTTTTTTTTTTTTTGGAGGAAGTATGTTATTATAATAACATATATAATACTGTAATAATGTAATATGTATAATGTCCATATATATTTCTGTCTGTCTCTCTTTATCTATCTATCTATATATATATATATCACATTTTCATTATTCATTCATCCATCTATAAAAACAATGGAGTCAATATCTTGGATATTGAGATTAACACTAAAATGAACATGGAAGCGCAGATATGCCTTTGCCATGCTGATTTCATTTCCTCTGGAGGCATCCTCAGAGGGTACATAACTGCTTACTGCATCCTTGTTCTACTTTGAGCCCTTTGAGGAGCTTCCACGATGTCCTTCATAGTGGATGTACTGTCAGCTTTCTCACTACCAATGAAGAAGGGCCCTTTTTGTATTGTTTAAAACTTATGTTCTTTATATTACATCCTAAGGTATGAAATAATACTTTATTATTGTTTTAGTTTATATATTTCTGCAATGAGTAACAATAAACTTTTCCCACAAATCTGTGCATTATTTGTCTTCCTTTGAGAACTGTCTTTAGGGCTTTAACTCTAAATGTAAATTCTGTAATAATCTTGGTGTCATATCCATTAGGAACCACCAAGAAGATCTCAAGGTTGATAAATTCACAGGACTTACAAATCACAGGAAACAAAAGTAAAATAAGCAAATGGGATCACATCAACTGAAGAGCTCCTCTAGCAGAAAAGCAGTAATCAATGAGATGAAGAAAGAACATGTGGATGGAGAATATTTACAAACCTTACACCTTATAATGAAACTACAACCAAGTTTATTAACCTCTCTTTTCTGGTTCTAATAACCATGACCTAATAACCATGATCCTGTTAACAGTTTACAAAACAGCAAGCAAGCCATAAGTTTATTTTTAGTGGTTGAATGCTATGTTTTATCTTAAAATCTCAGAAAATACAAAAATATGAAAAGAAAAAAATGAACAGAAAATTAAATATTGAAAACAGTGAGTTACCCTGAGAAGAAATTCTCTATCCAATTGATGATTATTGATAGCCCTTTGCTGGGCATGTTATAGAATTTACATTTGTACTCTTTGGAAAATTTTTCATTTTTTAATTAAAACTTTTTTATACGTTTTTATCATATCCTTTTCTCTGACCCAGCACTTCCCAGATATTGTCCACCTCTTTACCCACCCAACTTCATGAACCCTCATACCATCTCTCCTCTTTTAAAGCAACAAAAAATTAAAAATCAAAACAAACACACAGGCCCTATCACGAAAACTGCCAAGCCAAAAGAAAAGAAAAGAAAACAAAACAAAACAGATCAGAACAGAACAGCACAGCGCACAAAATACATGGAGACTGTATTATGTTGGGCAGCTACTTAGCATGGAGTCTGCCCTGGAGTGTGGTTGATATAAAGAGTGTCATTTCATTGGGGAAAACTGATAGTCCCTCTCCCGAAAATTTGAATTGCAAATAGCTCCTTGGTTAGGGGGTGGAAATTTCTATTCACTTCCCCTTTCCATGCTGGGATTTTGTCTGGTTTGAACCTGTGCAGGTGTTAGTGTACTGTACTGTCAGTCTCTGTAAATTCATAGGTGTCTCAGCCCTGTTGTGTCTGGAAGACACCATTTCCTTGGAGTCCTGTACCACTGCTGACTCTTAAAAAAAAGTATGGAAGGAACCAACCACTTTTTTTCATTGAATTTAAGGCCCATTCAGTGAGATGGAACCCATACATGATACTGCTAAAGTGACTAAGAGCCAGAGACTAGATAGGCCATGAGCCTAAGCGAAAACCTATTACCAATATTCTGCTAAAGGAACATGACCTTTACTTTGACAGTAAAATGAGACTAATGACTTATTGTTATACTAAAGATCAGTGCCCCACACAATATTCAATATAGAAGCTTCTTTTTCCAGTGGATGGAAATCAGCGCAGAGACCCACAACTGGGCAGTGTGCAGAGAGAATGAGAAAATTGGAGCTCTCAGCCCTAAATGGGACAGTCCTTATCAAAGTCCTCCCCTCGAGGCATAGGTGTCTGTGTGGAAAAGGAAGCAGAAAGATTGTAATTTCCCATCACCATTTCTTTACATTTTAACTTAAATGTAAAACTGCAATCTAATCTACATCCCTCCATGTACAAAGTAGCTTGTGATTTCCAGCACGCCCTGCAATGGTCACTTGAGAATTTGTTGGCTCTTTTGTAAGTTATATAACACATTATTTTCCTGATAGGCATTGAAACATTTCTTGCTTTTAAAATAATGAATAAAGTTGGGATAGATGCACTTGTATAGATGTTTTTGAATATATATTGACTAATTTTTTAGGCTGCACTTTCAATCATAGACTCTGACTGAAGCCAGGAACATTAACATTTTGACATATTGCCACACTTCTGGTAATATCTTGGTAGACTCCCTTTTCTCAAGCACTTTGCCAACAGTAGATTTCATAAAGGTTATATTTCTTCTAAAGATACATTTTGCTACTTTTGATCATGAGCATGTGTGTATTTATGTGATTGGGATGTGCATGCGAGTACAGATGCCTCTAGAGGCCAAAGGCATCCAACGTGGGTCCTGAGAACTGAGCTGTAGTCCTCTGCAAGAACAGTATACATGCTTTTCTGCTGAGCATCTTTCTGGCCCTGGATTTTATTAAGTTCAAAAGAAATTTCCTGGTTGGATAAGCTATCAGGTTCCCTGTTGTCTGGGTCTTCAGGTCATGTCTATGTATTTCGCACTTGTACTGCAATTGCTCATGAATTTGAGATTTTACTGGTGATAACTTCTCAAACCCATCATCTCTCCAAACAGAACTTTCTTAGTATTGAAACAAATCAGGTATTTTTCTGCAGAGGATATGTACTAGTTTCCCACTTACCACTGAGGGATGGCGTTCTTTAGACTACATTTGTATTTTAGGATGTTTGGCTACCAGCTCTTAGCAAATAAGACCTTTCCTCTTTTTTTTTTTTTTTTAATAAGTACTTTATTTTTTTTTTCAAGTTACATCTCAGTCGCAAACCCTTCCCTATTCCCCCTTCTTGTCCCACCCTTCCACCCTGTTCCCCCCCCCAACAGCTTCTCTTTTCATTCCAACAAATGTTTCTTTCTCTTATAACAGTAAATTCTATACAAAACAGCAGAATTAAATATGCCACATTTATGAGAGTTAAATGGCCCGGTGTCCTCTTAAAATTAATATCTTCTTCTACCCTTTCCCTGAGATTGATTCTAGTTCTTTTTCAAATACAAAAACATCATTTACCTTTGTATTGCCTTTATATAGTCAATAGTCAAATTATTCATATTCTTCAGGAACTGAATGGATAACACATTTTCTAAGCCAGAAAGGCAGCTTAGAAAACCCTTAAATGGTTCTCAATCTTCCTAATACTGTGACCCTTTAAAACAGTTCCTTATGTTGGAGTACCCCCCCCATTCTATTTCATATCTGTAATATTGCTACTGTTGTGAATTGTAATGTAAACATCTGATATGTGATTCCCCCAAACAGGCTTCCATCCACAGGTTGCAAACTGGTGCCCTAAGTGGTGGTGACTGGTACTGCAAACCGGCTGGAGGGAGAACTTCTTGGACTTGTGTGTGACCGATTCAGTGGTTAGCTACTAGTCTCCAAAGACTGTGCCACAGGTAGAGGTTTATTCCTGAAGAAGTCTAGTTGTCCAGATGTCACACTGCCTAGACGGCAGGGACGGCATCACTGTCCCATCTTCTGTTTGTGGAAGAAAGACTTACCTGCAATTAAATCAAACTGTGTTCCATGGAATTGGGTTAACCAGGGGCATGTCATAATTCAGTGGGCTGTTGAAGATATTCTAAGAGTGTTGATTTCACAGTTCCACCTCTTGGTTCTATAGATGCAGATACCTGGAACCCTCTAGTTCTACTCCTGAATGAGAGGCTTAATCTTGCAATGCTTTCAAATTAATCGTATCTCATTTTCTCACTAATGTGGGTTATTTCAGGTCACAGAATCTTTGTAAATGATCTCAGTATTCCCCACATTCTCATTTTGTTGGAAGATTTATTTAGGATTCAAAAGCTACTGAATGAATTAACTTTTAAGTATGACTCATGCTTCCAAGGAGGAAAACCGATATATCAAAGGTATAATAAAATCCTAAGCTTTTTCTTATTTTATTAGCACCACATTAATTCAGGCTACTTTTATTCTCAAACATCTCAAATATTTCCAAAGCAGCATGGAGGTGCTAAATGGCCAAAATGACCTGAGATTTTTCGTGGCGTAAATCTGTTTCACCCCTAATGAATTTAGCACTGCTCAGGCCGTTTCTGTCTCTATTGACTCTCGATGTCCTTATGACTTTTATCTTGAGGGCGTTCTGGTTCTTTGGTCACAGTCTCACCGTACTCTGTCGTTTTTAGAAGACCTAGATTCTTTCTCCATTAGAAGATAATTCCACCACATAGCGTGTCCCCTATTACCTCTGGACATCATGAAAGAGTCTTGTCTACACACAGAACTTGCAAGTAGTCTAGACTCATTTTCAAAACCAAAGAGCTAAGATGAGCTCTGTATGACTATGCCAATGCCATAGATTTTTGAACCTGGATTATAAATTTTTATTTCCAATTTTATTAGTTCTTTGACAAATTTATACAATGTATTTGATCCTATTTACCCTTCTTCCAACTCCTTACAGATCCATCCTTCATCTTAACTAGCTCAACGTTGTCTCTTTAAAAAAGCAAAACAAAATAAAACAAACAAACAAAAACAAAAACCAAAATCATCAAGTACAGCTTGTGCTGCCCTGTATACCAGGATGTGCAGATTTAGCTGGAGTATGATGATGATCAACCTAACAGGGGCCACATCCTTAAAGAAAACAGACTCTCTTTCTGCCAGCAGCTATAAATTGCCAAACTCTCCTTAGCTAGGTGTGGGAGTTCATGCTCACCTCCCCTCTCCATGATGAGCTTGCATAGGTATTGTGCACGCAGTCACAGCTGCTTCAAGTTGAGTTTATATTTCAACTGCCTGGCATTGTCCAGAAGATACTGTTCCCTGTGGTCATCCATCACCCCTGACTCTGAAAACCTTATTATCCCTTCTTCTGTGTTGATCCCTGAACCCTGAGAAGAGACTGAGTATTCATGCTTTAAGAGCTGTAGTAGCTAGGAACTGGAAGCAACCCAGATGTCCCTCAACCAAAGAATGGATTAAAAAAAAAAACTGTGGTACATCTACACAATGGACTACTACTCAGTCATAAGAAACAATGAAATCATGTAATTCACAGCCAAATGGATGGAACTAGATCATCCTGAGTGAGCTAACCCAGACCCAGAAAGATTTACATGGCATCTTATTCACTTATAACTGGATTTTATCTGTATAGTACAGGATAACTATACTACAACCAACAGACTGAAAGGTACAGGAAATAGACTTTTTTTTTTAACCTGTTAGTGGGACAATTTGACCTAGTGGAGCCGCCATGTAGGCCCCAGTGCAAGAGGAAGCTCTTAGCCCTCATATGACTGTTGAACTGAATGGGGCTGATATGTAGGGCACCCACACTGGAGGGATAGGATAGGTAGAAGAAGGGGGAGAGGGTGGGAGGGTGGACCTGGGAGGGGTGGAGGGAGGGAATTGTGATAGAGATGTAACTTGAAGTAATAAATGAACATTAAAATAAATAACTATATAAATAAACCTAGATAATCTAATTTTAAAAGAGAGTTGTATTTATATTGAAATTCAGGACTGTGGATATTTAAAACAAAACAATAAAGAAGGTGGATTTATTTTTCTTTTTAGACACCAAGAGTATAGCATCCAGTGAAATATTTATATTTGCAATAACTTCCTGTTTTGAGGTTAGTAACAGTTTTAGATTGATAGGTAAATTTTTTTATCATGAATTTCTGGAATTATGTGGCCAAACCTGAAAATAACAATTCAATAATCCAATCAACAGAAAGTCTATTATTTAGGAAAAATGAGGGGGAATAAAATTAATGAGAAAAAATTTGCTGTTGGATAAAATTCCATTTTTTTTTTTTTTTACTGTGTAAGCAGATCTATGATCTATGTCAAGAGTTCTCCAACTTAACCATTCACTCACTGCAAAATCCTGAAAGAATTTTATAGAGGTGATCATGGCAATGATGATGAAGATATTCTAAAGATTCAGATTCAAACAGAGACTTCTGTTTAGCATCAGAAGTGGATGGAGAGAGGGAACTGGACAGAGGCCTAACATAACTGCCATCTGAGAGGCTTTATCCAGCAAGATAATAGAAATAGATGCAAAACATTAGGCAAAAATCAGGGAGCCTTGTGGAAGAGTTAGGGGAAGGTTCAAGGGAGCTGGAGGAGTCAAGGACACCACAAGAAGACCCACATAGCTAATTAACTCAGACAGAGGGGGCCTCATAGAGACTGAACCACCAATCAAAGAACTTGCATGAATTGGTCCTAGGCCCACTACACACATGAAGCTAATGGGCAGCTTGGTCCTCAAGTGTATCCCTGAACAACTGGAGTGGAGACTATCTCAGACTTAGTCTCTGTTGCCTCTGTCTGGACTCCATTTTCCTAGCAGAGCTGCCTTGTCTTGCCTCAGTGGAAAAGGAAGCACCTAGTCCTGATGCAATTTGATATTCCAGAGTGGATTGGTACTGGGCCAGTAGGGGGTATGGGAGAAGTGGGTGGGAGGGTGGGACTGGAAGGGGGATTGCGATTGGAATGTAAAATCAATTAATTAATTAAAAAAAGAGACTTCTGCTTAGAAATTTTGTCTTTTTTTATATTTTTGGTTGTGAGCCTAGCCTTTAATGGCTGAGCCATCTCTCCAGCCCAATTTTGTCTTTTTTTAAAAATTTGATTTATTTATTAATTCAGGTTACATTTCCATCATACTGTCCTCTTTCCACCCTTCTCAGTCCTGCCCTCCCACCCTCTCCCCCTAACCCTTCCATCCCACTCCTCTGGAGTGGAGTGTCCCTATATAACAGTCCCCTGCCCCAGTTCAGCACTCATATGAGGGCCAAGAGCCCTTTCGTCTTTTACGGAATTCCAACAGAGCCTGCTGAAAAACAGAGGCCTATGTAGCACTGTGTCACCATATTCTGATATAGTCGCTTAATGTTTCTCTAAGAATCTTATCATTCTTTTCTTAGTTTTACATATTTTCAGTGCTGCTCTTGCATTACTGGTATATACTTTATGTTAAAATTAAAAATACATATTAAAAAGTAAGTATCTTAGTGATCTCCCTTGTTATTGTCACAAAATACCTGACAGGAAAAAAAAAAGAAAATCTTATGGGACGGAAGGCTTACTTTAACTCACAGTTTAAAATGACACAGTCCACCATAGCCAGGAACCCACAGTGGCCAGGACTGTGTATGTGTCAGCTGAAAGTAGATCTCACTTATTACATATCAATCGATCAGAAAGGAAAGGGGGATCATGAGAGAGGAGGAAGAGACCTTAGGAGAAGTGGAGAATAGAGAGGGTAATATAAGGCATGTTAAGAGGAGACTGAAGGTGGGACAACCTAGGGGAAAGAAAGAAAGCATCAAGTGCAGGGTCAGGGATACAGGGAAAGGCAGTAGGGGAGGGAAATGACTGAGAACACAGTATAGTGAGGATGTCATTACTGAAAATGACCACAGTGTGTGGTAGCCTTAAAACCAGTTTAAAAAATGGAACACACACATGTGTGCACACATACACATACACACACACTCACACATATGCACACCCACACACACTTACATGCCCAGATACACACACAATCAGACTGAAAAAGTGAAGCCCATCAATAACACACAAGGCCCACCATAACTATGCCCTTCTGTTCCTAAAGATGAGACTTCCACAGAGAGCATCACCAAACAGAGACCATATTCAGAAACACGTGAGCCTGTGAGTAACACTTTGCATTCAAACCCAAACAGCAGGGTTGAAAATGCATTACAGCAGTTAATTTTAGTATGCCATACAGTTATGAAAACAATGGAGTCTTAGTATGTGAGTACACATACAGTATTTTATTAACTAAATATGGCTGACATATAGGCAGCACCCCTGATGTTACAGAGATTCCATATTTTTACTGGGACAGTCCTTGGTCTTAAATTTAGTAAATATATGACTGGGGAGCTAAGACACACACACATATATGGAGCACACAAGGTCAAGTACCATGCGATTAACGTGCAGTTTAAAGCTATTGCATACGTTATGAAGATGGCTTTTGAATGAGATACTAGGCAAAGTCATAAAGCAAGGAAGACTTCCAGTGACATATTTTGAATAAATGAACTAGGCTGCAGTAATTTTGTCTCTTTCACTTACACTTTTAATTACTAAATCTGATTACATTTTCCTCTTAAATGAAGCTTGAATTTATCTATTTGTTTCCTTGTCTCCTGTCTTCAGGTTTGTGATACCATTTTCTTGATGAACAACTGATAATCCTTCCACTGTTCTGGAGTTCATTTTGAGAGAGAAGGGGAGGGGAAGAGACTGGCAGGAAGGGGAGGAGGGGGAGGGAAACCATTTTCATGTTGTTAACTTTCTGAAATAAGCAATCATATCGCAAAGGTTCCTATGCAAAGTGCAACAGGAAGTCTCTAGGCTGCGTAGGCGGCTTCAGGATCTCGAGAGCTGACTCCAGCAAACACCCAGGAAAAAGTTAGGAACCCTCCAGCACAACCATAGAAAATGAATTCTGGCATAACTGAGTCAATTTCAAAATAGACTCTTCAATAGGCAAGTTTCCTGCTGAAAATGGAGTCAGGCCTAAACCTTGATTCCAGTTATGAGAGAGCTCTAGCAAAGAGGCCAGTTAAGGCCTGTGTAGACTTGTGACCCAAGGAAATTGTCAGACAGTAATCGTGTATAAGGACCCTGCACTTACTTTTGTGATGTTTTAGGAGTCAATAGAAATGGATTCACTGGCTTCTCCGACATTTGTGTGGTCCTGAGCCCTGTCCTTAGGGTGAGTGCAGAAGTTATGTGTACCATCTCCGGGTCTCACTCACAACGCTATTGCAAGATCCAGGCATTTCCCCCAGTGGCTCAGCTAGATTTCAAACAGATATTTCAAGTCCTCCAGGAGTTGGCCGAACAAAGGATGGAAGGAATCTTGGCTGGTAATCATCACGCAGGACTCTGACCACTGAGTAATTACCAAACCACGTGTTTATTGGATTAGGTCACTTACACGTTTGATGATTTCTTGGCTAGCCGATTAATAAGGTCTAATATCTGCTCAGCCACACAGTAGCGCTGTGAAGGTCTGTAACTAACATCTCACTGCAGGACCAGAGCTTAAGCTGGAAAGAAATCAGATGTTAGAAAGGCAAGACAAGCACACCATATTTGTGATGTCCCTAATTCCCAAGGGACAGGAATTAGCTACTGTTATTCTGAGGATGAGCTGTGTAGCCATAAATTATGCAAAATTGCCTTTTCTGACAGCTTTGAATCTTTGGTTCTTTAGAAACTGTTTCTGAACACATCATCAGGGTTACTTATGTCCTTTTGGAAATGCACCTGTTATTAGGGCCACAAGTTTTGAAACAGCATGAGGCTCACCTGAGGTATCCACTTTATTTTATTTTATTTTATTTTTTATTCTTCAAGTTATATCTCAATCACAATCTCCTCCCTACCCCCCCTCCAGTCCCACCCTCCCACCCTCTTCCCCCTCAATCCCCATCCTCTTCCTTTTTTTTCCTTTTTTTAAATTTATTTTTTATTTCTTCAAGTTACATCTCAATCACAATCTCCTCCCTATTCCCCCCTCCAGTCCCATCCTTCCACCCTCTTTCCCTTCAACCCCCATCCTCTACCCTTTTTTTTTTTATGTTTAAGGTATATCTTTTTCCTCCCAACAGCTCCCCTTTTCAGTTCAACAAATGGTTCTTTCTCTTATAACAATAATTACAATACAAAACAACAGAAATAAATAGGCCACAATTATGAGAGTTATATGGCTTAGCATACATTCCCAATGTCCAGTCCATATGTATTTGGCCCCTGACTTTAACATTCCACTATCTAACCATCTCCATGAGTTTAAAGTTCTATATCTAACTCAGCTTTCATATTAACTTGCATCACAATTTAAAAAACATCTTCTTAGATCCAGAACACCCTCTTGATTCCTAAACAACTCAAAATTTAACTATGAGACTCTAGCTATCTATTCTTCAACCACCTCAGAGACCTGAGAGGGATAAATATATCTGATTGTATAGGAAGTGCAGGGCCCGCAGCTTCCAAAACTAAGAAATGACATACCAGTGGCTGCATGGACAGTTCCAGTTTTCTCTCCATACGTTACAGCATCAATCTTCAGCCTTTTGGTCCCATTTCTCTGACAGACATTGATTGTAGAGCAGGAATTATGAAAGACTTACCTACCCTGTCTTGGCAGAGCTAGGCTGTCGACTTACCTGGTTCCAAGTTTTGTCCTTTTTGGACAGCATTCTGTCTACAGTTGAAGCAAGGGGTTTTTCATGCCAAGAGATAGGCTTGCCACTAATTCAATCATCTCCCACTGGAGATTCTTCGATGCTCATCTTCTACTTGGAGTAGAATAGGGGGTGCTGTCAGGTGCTGACATGTCCTGATATAAAAAAATCTTAAGAAAACATCTTTGAATGCCATATTCTGCAGATCTCTTGAGGGTTTTGAAGATGCCCTATCTTTTATATTTAGATAAGCAAATGTTGCTTGTCTCTTTGCAAATTGATTTTTGATTAGCTTAGAAAATAACTATAATAGACTGTCATAGTACCTAACAAAATGACAAGCTTGCATGACTATTAGTTTGCATTTCTTAACTATCCTAAACAGTTTATGACCCACTTTATGTCATCCCACTCTTTAAAAGCACAACGATTGAATTTGGCAGTCTCCGTGATATTATGAAACCTCTCATTTGTCTGCATACAAAGGACAGCATCTCTCTTGAGCAATATATTACCATTATGTACTGGATACATAATGGAAAACAATCAAAACAATCAATACAAAACAATCATACACACACTAAAAGAGATCAAGTAAACCTATAAAAGGAAGTAGGCAGCATTTTTTGAAGGATAAGGATTTTAATGTATGTCCCTTAACATTCTGGAAAGTCTATCTCCACTGGAATGGTTGGCTCAACCCTGACTTGAAAAATCTGGTTCCCCATCCATGTCATAATCCCCATTGCATTTGTGTTTGAAATGCTCTTCTAAAATTAGTCTCTTCTGCAGTAGAGGTATTAATTTCCATGGATTTCAGACTCCCAACACCAGCACCATCATAACATCATCGCATGACAGCACTTAGCCTAAATTAGTAGTCATGTGTTTTGATTAATCTATGCTATTTCCTTAGTGACAAAATTGTTTTACATAATTTGATAATTCATGACTATAATGATATTTTAAAAATGAGGATATTTGTTCTAAATTGAAATGATGGATTGTTTTTTTCCTAGAACTAAAATACATGGCCAATTTAAAACCAGAACAAGCAGAATATAGTTATGAAATTAAGAGAAGATTTATTAAATTTTGCAAGGTTCATAAATTTTGTCATTAACACCAGTAAATTCATTTGAAAAAATCATATAAATCAAAGCAAAAATGAATGAATGAATGAATACATGAATAAGAAAGATACTCATGATCTTTTCCTATATTTGGTCTCACTTATGACTAAAATTTAAGATTGGATTCTTTTCAGAATTCAGAGTTTTGATGAAAATAAACTACCTGTGACATTTAAATTACCTCAGGTAGAATATTTAATTATTATCTGGTCACACCTAAGATATTTGTAAAAGTAGATATCACTAAGCCTACCAAAGGATAGCAAAAATAGGAGAAAATTCCACTACAGGTAACTTACAATTTATTTGTCACAGAGAACTGCATGTTATGTGCATTCATATATAAAAAATTCAGGGGCTGGAGAATTGGCTCAGCTGCTATGAGCTTTGTTGTTCTTATAGAGAACCTGGGTTGGATTCCCAGAACCCACATGGTAGGACACAACTCTCTATAACTCCAATGGCAGGGGATTTGACACCCTCTTTTGATCTCCACAGGCACTAGGCACACCTGTGGTACACATGCATACATGCAGGCAAACACTCATCTACATTATATGCTAAATTAGTATTAAAAATTAAAAATAATGATTTTATTTTTATGCCTGATTGAATTTCAAAGCTCTAACACTAGACTATCCAATAAGCAAGGAGTTATATAGTACATAAACGATGTGAAATGAGTCTTAATATAAACATCAAAATAAAAGTATTTTGTGACTATGAGGGGTTTTCTGTGCAAATTTTATTTTATTGGAAATAATACTAAACACTTTCTGTTTTCATAAGTTACTCCCTTCCTCAATTTGATCAGCATTTATTATGTACTCACTGTGTTGTGCACACAGATGCAATAATGAAAAAAGGGGAGGAGGTGTTTTGAGCACATCTGGCAGTGTAGCCTGAGCACCCATCAACAGTGATAAATTAAGAATACTCTTGGCTCTTTGTGAATACAACAGAGGAGCTTATTTAAGAGGGGGGTCCTGGGAAAGAGCTCCAGGAAATGAAACTTTAAGTTAAATCTTACTTATCAATTGCCACTAAGGAGAACATGTGACTGATTGTGTGGTGGAGTTTAGGAAATCTCATGCAGAGGTTAGCACACAAGTGAAATTCAGGCAACATAACTATTTATACTTAGCACACCAAAGAAGGCAAAATTAGATGATAGGAAATCCTGTGGAATGGAGAAGAAACGTATCAGAAATAGAGTCAAGAATTCCGAACCCTGTCAATGACTTTAAAAGTCATTGCCTTCCTTCCAAGCATGGTGGCACACTCCTTTAATCGCAGCACTCAGGGATTGAGACAAGCAGATCTTGTCCAGATAAGCCTGGTCTACATAGTGAGTTCCATGCCATTAGACAATATACACTGAGTGTTTATTATATACTGATAGCTTAAATATGTGTTTATTTTTATGATCACAAAAGAAGAAAATTGATGTTGGCTTATACAATAAGTTGGGGCACACAGAAGACTGAAATTCAAGTTATCATTTTCTGTATTTATTTACAAAATATTGACACCGATAACATGTTTGGTGGTCACCACTTAATGAAAAGGAATTGAGTAAGTACAGAACACTTTTCCAGAAGTAAAGGCTAGAGAATGCTATGAGTCATTGTGTAAGTAAAGGCTCCACATGTACTCCAGTAGCAAAAAGCTGTAGGTGGCTTGAGCCAGCAGAGCACAGAACATCATGGGCATATCAAATGCTGTTGACACCACAATGTTGAATCATGATGTTCAAATTTGAAGCCAGTTAACTTTCAGCTGATTAAGATGATGAATCATATTAAATTAATATATCCATAATTTTATGATTGGGTTTGTTCTTTGCTTTATTATTTCTACAGTTTCTTAAATCTTATGAGATAAGATGTTTATACCTAGTTTTCATTAAAATGATTTTTAAAATATTTAGTTGGCATACAAAATAATGGAGTTCATTATGGCACTTTCACACATATGCCACACAGAGCTTACTTAATCCCCCATTTTCCTTACATTGTTAGTCTTCTAACCCTCCTCAAGTAGTCTTTTATTCTTTCATGTCAATTTTATTAATATTGTTTTTCTGCCATTTTTTCTCTTAAAATTTCTTTCTTCTCTCTCATGTTCCCCTTTCTGATTTTGTTATATATACACACAGACATACATATTATACATATACAAATTAACATCTAGAATATATAAAGAATCCTAAAAATTGAAGAACAAAAAAATTCACCTAATAAGAAAATAGAATAATTATCCAAACAGAAAAAGAAGAAATAAAAAAGGCAAATAAATGTTTGAAAAAATGTTTTAGTCATCAGAGAAATTCTAATTGTATCAATTTTTTCTTCATTAATGTGATAAAATACAAAGCAAAAAATAACTTAAAGAAAAAAATAATAATTTATTTTAGGACATACTTTGTCAGGGAACACTGTTGGCAGTAGTAGGAGTCAGCCAGACACTTCACATTTGCAGTCAAGATGCAGATATAAATGCTTTTGTTCTAACCACATTTTAATGTTCATTCTTCCCAAGATTCTCGCCCATGAGATGTGGGTATCTTTAATCAGGGTGGATATTCTCTACCCTGGTAAACCTTCCTGAAACTTCATTGTTGATATGCGACATGTTTCCGTGGTGATTCTACTTTCAGTGAAGTTGACACTGAAGGTTTACCATCACAATTTCAACCTTTTGCCAATCTTAACCCATCACTTTAAAACACAACATTCTACAAGTGGTCTGTGAAGCCATATTTCCATCTCACAGTAAAACATGGGTTTACCTCATCTCCAAAAGTTCCCAAAGTTGTAACAATACACACACCACCCCAACGTTTTAGTGCAGAGTCTCTACTGAGATTCAGACAATCTCTTAACTAATGTTATTTTCACACAGCCCTTCTTATTTACACGCACGCACGCACGCATGCGCGCACGCACACAGAGTACTTCCAATAGACAATGGTAAAGCGTAAGCATTGCAAGATGATGGAATGGATGCAAAACCAGAAAAACTAGTACCCAAAAGACCAATACCCAACAGGGAAAACACCAAGTCCTAGAACTCCATAACACATCTGAAGTTCATGATGAAATTACCTGGGCTCCAATGGCCTCAGGTAGCCCCACCTCTCTATATCTGCAGTTTGAATCCTCTGTGTTGGGCAATACTGCAGATTTCCCCACCTGACATCTCACAATCCTGGCATCCCCAATCCTTTGGGGAGTTATCTTCATCTTTACTTCCTGAACTCAACGCATTAGTCTCTCAGGGCACCATTGTAGGCAATTTGACTCCACTACAACTTCATGGTATGTGGTTTCTAGAAGTGTGATCCAAGCCTCCATGAAGTCTCACTTTTTCATCCTTCATGTTTACAAAACCAGTCCTTCATGGACAACACTTCAGCTGCTGGCTCCATGTAACCTAGTCCCCTTCTATCAGTGGCCTAGTGATCTCTGAACCTCAGCTACTGAATTTGAAGAAATACTTCCCTAGAAAGAAAACCACTTCTGTAGTTGTTTTCAAAGAAGGAGCTTCTTGAGAGACATTTTAAGGTGTAGCCTCTCCTTTCGTGTAGTTTTATTTGGAGCCCAAGATAGGTGGAGTCTGCATTAAGACACCTTCCCTATGATTACAGCACTGAGCAGGGTTCTCCTCAATTATGTTGATCTCTTTATCAATTACACTGTTTTATTTCCACCCACATTTTCCTTGAAAACAGTTCCAAAAGCCTAAGAGCCATATGGTCAGGGTCATTTCAAGCGCATGGGGAAAAATTTCTGCATTGTTTTCTTGCTCTGCAGCAAAATACCCTACAAAAGCAACTTAAGGAAGGCTTTGTTTTGGCTCAGAATTGGAGAGTACAGGAACCCGAGGCAGCTGGTCCCAGGGTGCCTACTGTCAGGGAGTAGATAGGGGAATGCCTGTACTCAGCATATTGATGTTTTCTTCAGTTCAGGACCTCTGCTTCTTGGGATGTTGATACATGCATTTAGGGGAGGTCTTTCCTGTCCTATTGAAAGTTTCTGGAATAACCCTCATTGACACACCCAGAGGTGTGTGATAATTCTAAATTTTAAGGTAAGCAATTAGACAATGAAAAACAACTGTTACAATAATCACACCTAGTTTTGTATTTATGGATAAATGAGAGTATCCTAAAAGTATTAAAAGCTAACCTTGGGGGCATTCATTCCATGTTTCTCATTTAAAAGGATATATTGACATAGTAACAGAGCGTATTTCACTAAATTGAATGAAAATTCTTAGAATTATTTGTAGTTTGTCATATTAAAAGTTTTAAAATATTCTAAATGTTTTAAATTCAAAGAGAAAACCTGAATCATTTTCAAATACTTTTCTACATCTTTTGTTATAATTAATTTTTTCTTTACTTTCAAATGGCTAAATTTTAAATTATATTTAAACATTATTAAATATGTTGCTTATATAATGGCTGAGATATGGATAAATCTCTTATTATGTTAATCAAAATGGTAAATGTCTCTCTTTCTACAAGTGTTTGCTCTAAATACTGCCTTCTTTGTTTCTGTTGAGATCTTAAAACATGAAGCATTGTTTAATCTGAACAAAACAGATGCTTTTCAAATTCTAGTAATATTATATTATTTAATCAGGAAAAACCTTAAGATTTCTTTCATTTTCCCTCAACAGCAAAGAATGTGTATTTCTGTAACACTTTAATTTCTGTTTGTCCCTACCTTAAAGAAGCAATACATATATTCTTTCTGTGTGTTTTAAATTTGACATGTAATGTTTATAATCTTATTCAAAGATTACATCAAAACACATTGAAAAGTCTCAGAGTTGGATTCATAGGACTCCTTTATCCACCACACACAGGAACCTTGAATTATTAGACTGGTGGCATTTAATATGTAGAAAAATATCAGGAATGCTCAGACAAAAAGACTTTTAGAAATTGAGACAGAAAACCTCTCCTAAGAATAGGATGAGTGGTGGATCCAAGATGGCGCCGACCATAGAGCAGTGCATCTGAGTAGTAGGTGAATGAGATTAGTCATTGTGGAGTGAATGTGAGGTCCCCTAGCCTACAGTGAAGCACAGACGGTGTCTGAATGCCCACAGCGAACATTGAGACCGGTCACCAGGTAAAAGAGCCCACGCAGTTCCCGGGAACACAACCCTGAGATCAGCCAGCTCCGTCACCGGTCTGGAGAGGAGCTCTGGCTAGAGATCTAGCCCAGGAGTGGATCCAGCCCACGGCTCCAGCCACAGACCAGCGGCCCCGCCTGTCTGCCTGATATCCAGCCTGCACTCCAGCCGCACCACAAGAGCAAAGGTAAGTAAGATTATTTTTTCCGGAGTTTCCAACATGGTGGCACAGTGTGCACTGTAGTGGAGAGGCAGAGACCTAACCCAGTCACAGCAAAGCAATTAGGAGCCAAGACTGCCTGCAAACAGAGCCCGGGACAGTGTGTTCTCCACAAATACTGGGGCGGGTGGGTCACTCACCCTAGCACCCAAGCATCTGAGGCAGTCAGCAACAGGCGCACTGAGGCCAGCATCTGTTGTGGGTGGAGCTCCCTGCCTGCATAGTCAGCCCAGCTGGGGAGCCAGAACGACTGGGTCAGTGAGAGGAGAACACAGACCCAACCACAGCTCTACCTGCCTTTCTGAGGAGACCTGTCAGCTCCCAGGTCCTCAGAGGCTAGCCCTCTCCCCACTGCAGTCCCCTCTATATTGGTCCAATTGGGTCACAAGCAGTTGAGGAGAGCAGCAGCCACCCTCCTCTCCGAGAGCCAGTCAGTCTATTACAGGAATCTGCCCGCCATCTGGAGGTAAACACCAGGATCTCAGGATCAGCCAACCCCCAGGGCAGGGAGTTTTCCTGAGCACCAAGGTCAGGTAACAAAAGAAACAAACAGAAAACACCTGGGTCCATCTGATGACAAAAGGTCAGCGCAAGAACATGGTAAAAAAAAACCCAAATCAATAGGATGTCTCCAGATCCTAGCAATAATGCTACAGACAACTCTGGACAGCTGAACCCAATTGAAGCAAAGGAAAATGACCTTAATCCTATGCTTATACTAATAATAGAAGGCCTAAGGGAGGAAATCAAATACCTCAGAGAGCAACAACAAAGTACTGCAAAGGAGGTGATGGAAATGAATAAAGTGCTTAAAGGAATGGAAGACCTGAAAAGGGAAGTTGAAGCAATGAAGAAAATCCAATCTGAGACATCCATAGAACTGGAAAACCTTAAGAAAAGAATCGGAACTACAGACACTAGCATCACCAACAGAATACAAGAGATGGAAGAAAGAATTTCAGGCTCAGAGGATAAAATTGAAGAAATGGATACATCTGTCAAAGAAAATGTCAAATCTAAAAAAGTCCTGACACAAAACCTTCAGGAAATCAAGGACACAATGAAAAGACGGAATCTCAGAATAATAGGAATAGAAGAAAGAGAAGAGTCCCACCTCCATGGACCAGAAAATATCTTCAACAAAATCATTGAAGAGAATTTCCCAAATCTAAAAAAAGAGATGCCTATAACTGTACAAGAAGCTTACAGAACCCCAAATAGATTAGACCAGAAAAGAAAATCTTCCCGCCACATAATAATCAAAACACTAAATGTACAGAACAAAGAAAGAATTTTAAAAGCTGCTAGGGAAAAAGGTCAAGTAACATATAATGGCAAACCTATCAGAATCACACCTGACTTTTCTTCAGAGACTCTAAAAGCCAGAAGGGCCTGGACAGACATCTTGCAGACCCTAAAAAACCACAAATGCCAGGCCAGACTACTATTCCCTGCAAAATTGTCAATCAACATAGATGGAGAAAACAAGATATTCCATGACAAAGCTAAATTCAAACAATATCTATCCACAAATCCAGCTCTACAGAAGATGTTAGAAGGAAAACTTCAACCCAAAGAGGTTAACTACACACAAGAAAGCACAGGAAGCAAATAGCATGCCTGCAGCAAAAACAAAAGGAAAGAAGCTCACTCACACACTATTTCTACCAACATCAAGATGGCAGGAAGTAACAATCACTGGTCATTAATATCTCTTAACATCAATGGACTCAATTCCCCAATAAAAAGGCACAGGCTAGCAGAATGGATGCGAAAACCGAATCCCACATTCTGCTGTTTACAAGAAACACACCTCAGCAAAAAAGATAGACATTATCTCCAAGTAAAGGGCTGGAAAAAGATATACCAAGCAAATGGACCCAAGAAAAAAGCTGGAGTAGCAATTCTAGTATGCAACAAATTGGATTTTCAACCAACATTAATCAAAAGAGATGGGGAAGGACACTATATACTCATCAAAGGAAAAATCCACCAAGATGAAATTTCAATACTAAACATCTATGCCCCAAATGTAAGACCACCCACATTCATTAAAGAAACACTACTGAAGCTCAAATCCCACATTGAACCTCACACATTAATAGTGGGAGACTTCAACACACCACTCTCACCACTGGACAGATCAACAATGCAGAAACCAAACAGAGAAATAATGAACCTCACAGATGTCATGAATCAAATGGACCTAATTGATATCTACAGAACATTTCACCCCAAAACAAAAGAATACACTTTCTTCTCGGCACCTCACGGAACCTTTTCCAAAATCGACCATATAGTCGGTCACAAAGCAAGCCTCAACAGATACAGGAAAATTGAAATCACTCCTTGTAACTTATCAGACCATCATGGAATAAAGCTAGGCTTCAACAGTAACAAAAACAACAGAGTGCTTGCAAAAACATGGAAACTGAACAACTCTCTCCTCAATGACCTCTGGGTCAGGGAAGAAATAAAAAAAGAAATTAAAGTCTTCTTAGAACTCAATGAAAATGAAGGCACAACATACCCAAACTTATGGGACACATTGAAAGCAGTGCTAAGAGGAAAGTTTATAGCTCTAAGTGCCTTCAAAAAGAAACTGGAGAATTCCTATACTAGCCACCTAAAAGAACACCTGAAAGAGCTAGAACAAAAAGAAGCAAACACTCCCAAGAGCAGCAGACGAGAGGAAATTATCAAACTCAGGGCTGAAATCAACAACTTAGAAACAAAAAGAACAATACAAAGAATCGACAAAACCAAGAGCTGGTTCTTTGAGAAAATCAACAAAATAGACAAGCCCTTAGCTAAACTAACTAAAAGGCAGAGGGAAAATACCCAAATCAACAAAATCAGAAATGAAAAGGGGGAAATAACAACAGACATTGAGGAAATCCAAAGAATCGTTAGGTCCTACTTCAAAAACTTGTACTCCACAAAATTGGAAAATCTAAATGAAATGGACAATTTTCTTGATAGATTCCACCTACCAAGGTTAAATCAAGAACAGGTAAACAAATTAAACAGTCCTATAACCCTTAAGGAAATAGAAGAAGTCATTAGACGTCTTCCAACCAAAAAAAGCCCAGGCCCAGATGGTTTCAGCACAGAATTCTACCAGACATTCAAAGAAGAGCTAACACCAATATTCTTCAAACTCTTCCACAATATAGAAACAGAAGGAATACTGCCAAACACATTCTATGAGGCCACAGTTACCCTGATACCTAAACCTCACAAAGACCCAACGGAGAAAGAAAATTTCAGACCAATTTCCCTTATGAACATGGATGCAAAGATACTTAATAAAATACTTGCAAACCGGATCCAAGATCACATCAAAAGTATCATACATCATGATCAAGTAGGCTTCATCCCAGGGATGCAGGGGTGGTTCAACATTAGAAAATCCATCAATGTAATCCACCACATAAACAAGCTGAAAGAAAAGAACCACATAATCATCTCATTGGATGCTGAAAAAGCTTTTGACAAAATACAGCACCCTTTCATGATAAAAGTCTTAGAGAGATCAGGCATACAAGGACCATACTTAAAAATAATAAAAGCAATTTACAGCAAGCCAATAGCCAACATCAAACTAAATGGAGAGAAACTTAAAGCATTTCCTCTAAAATCAGGGACAAGGCAAGGCTGCCCACTCTCTCCATATCTCTTCAACATAGTACTTGAAGTTTTAGCTAGAGCAATAAGACAACTAAAAGAGATCAAGGGGATACAAATTGGAAAGGAAGAAGTCAAAGTATCCCTATTTGCAGATGATATGATAGTATATATCAGTGACCCCAAAAATTCCACCAGAGAACTTCTACAGCTGATAAACTCCTTCAGCAAGGTGGCCGGATACAAAATCAATTCAAAAAAATCAGTAGCCCTTCTTTACACAAAAGATAAATGGGCTGAGAAAGAAATAAGGGAATCAACACCCTTCACAATAGCCACAAATAATATAAAATACCTTGGGGTAACTCTAACCAAGCAAGTGAAAGACCTGTATGATAAGAACTTCAAGACCCTGAAGAAAGAAATTGAAGAAGATATCAGGAGATGGAAAGATCTCCCTTGTTCATGGATAGGTAGGATCAACATAATAAAAATGGCAATCTTACCAAAAGCAATATACAGATTCAATGCAATTCCTATCCAAATACCAACTCAATTTTTTACAGATCTGGAAAAAACAATTCTCAACTTCATATGGAATAACAAAAGACCCAGAATAGCTAAATCAATCATGTACAATAACAGAACATCCTTAGGTATCACCATCCCGAATTTCAAGCTGTACTACAGGGCAATAGTAATAAAAACAGCATGGTACTGGTATAGAAACAGACCAGTTGACCAATGGAATCGAATTGAAGACCCAGAAATAAACCCACACATCTATGGTCACTTAATTTTTGATAAAGAAGCCAAAAACATACAATGGAAAAAGGAAAGCATCTTCAATAAATGGTGCTGGTCTAACTGGATGTCAACATGTAGAAGAATGCAAATAGATCCATACTTATCACCCTGTACAAAACTTAAGTATAACTGGATCAAGGACCTCAACATAAATCCAGACACACTAACATTAATAGAAGAGAAAGTGGGAAAAAGCCTTGAAATCATTGGCACCGGTAGCAACTTCATGAATAGAACACCAATAGCTCAGGCACTAAAACAAACAATCAATAAATGGGACCTTATAAAATTGAAAAGCTTCTGTAAGGCAAAGGACACTGTCCTTAGAACAAAACAGCAGCCTACAGAGTGGGAAAGGATCTTCACCAACCCAACATCTGACAGAGGGCTAATATCCAAAATATATAAAGAACTGAAGAAATTAAACACCAAAAAATCAAATAACCCCATCAATAAATGGGGTACAGAGCTAAACCGAGAATTCACAGAAGAGGAATCTCTAAAGGCTGAGAGGCATTTGAGGAAATGTTCAACATCTTTGGTTATCAGGGAAATGCAACTTAAAACAACTCTGAGATTCCATCTCACACCTGTCAGAATGGCTAAGATCAAAAACTCAAATGATAGCACATGCTGGCGAGGATGTGGAGAAAGGGGAACACTCCCCCATTGCTGGTGGGACTGCAAACTTGTGCAACCACTTTGGAAATCAATCTGGAGATATCTTAGAAAATTGGGAATAAATCTACCTCAAGACCCAGCCATACCCCTCTTGGGCATATATCCAAAAGATCTGAAACGAAACCAAAAGGACATTGCCTCAACAATGTTCATAGCAGCTTTATTTGTAATAGCCAGAAACTGGAAACAACCCAGATGTCCATCAACTGAAGAATGGATAAAAAAACTGTGGTACATATACACAATGGAATACTACACAGCTATCAGAAATGAGAAAATCATGCAATTCAAAACCAAATGGATGGAACTAGAAAAGCTCATCCTAAGTGAGCTGACGCAGTCCCAGAAAGATAAACATGGTATGTATTCCCTTACAAATGGATATTAACCATACATCAGAGGATAACTATCCTACAACCCACACACCCAAATAGACAGGAACCTAGCATATCTATCCTAGGAAAAATTCTACCCACCAGTGAGTCATGGAATCTGCTGCAGGTTAGTGGAACCCCACACCCTAGATGGTGTGCCTTATCAAGCTCCAGTACGAGTGTAAGCTCTTGGGCCTCACATGACGCAAGATCTGAGGGAGTATGATATGTGAGGACCCACCTCATCTGAGGAGAAGGAGAGTACCAAGTAGAGGAACAAGGAGGGAGGGAGGGAGGAAGGGAGGGAGGGAGGGAAGGAGAGAGGGAGGGAAGGAGAGATGAAGGGAGGGGCCAAGAGGGGAGGAGGGAGGAAACTATGTTCTAGAAATAAATAATACTATTTTAAGAAAAGAATTAATAAGCTTAAAAATATAATAAAAATACAATATAAAATTTTCAAACTATAATTTACCTTACTGGCATGAAAAGAAAATGGCCTTAATTTCAGATTAGAATGTTAGACGGCAGGTGGCTACAGAGATTACACAAACTTGATAGCAGCTTAAAAGTTTTTTTTTGTTTTTTGGTTTTTTTTGTAGAGGTATAGGCTATTTCCATGGTTTGGCATTAAAAAGCAGGTAACAGGTTTAAAACAATGTAAATAAATTAAAGGTGACAGCTGTTCAACCTGGTTTTACAAACCTCCAAGAGTTGAAAAAACTTAGAGCTAAGGTAAAATAATGCATGGTGTTAGCCCATGCCTTTACCTCCAGTAGAGACAGGAGGATCACTATAGAGTTAGTTGTCTTATAAATTCTAGAGTTACAAGAAACAGGGTGGTGATGGTGCACACCCTTAGTCACATCATTGGGGAAGAATACACCCTTAATCCCAACACACTAGAGACAGAAACAGGCAGATCTCAGAGCTCAAGGCCACCTGATACAAAACAAACTCTAAACCGAGAAAAACTTTGATCCAGGGGTGGAGGAGCACATCTTTAATCCCATCAGTTGGAAACCACATGTCTTTGATCCCAAAATTTAGAATGAAGAGACAGGCACATAGGATTTGGAAAGATTTAAGTTTAAAAGGTACTTACAAAAGGCAGGCTGCAATTCAAACAAATTGTCCTGTGAGATCTCAAAATATATGCACTAAAGGTTTGTTTAGCTCCAAAATATCAAAATAATTTCTTCTTTAATCCGGATTGAAAGGTAATACTTTATATATTATCAAAAAACCAAATTTGCTCCAGGAAAAATATTACCTGACCCCCCCCAAAAAAGGTAATTGTCCCAGAGTTAGGATTAGGGCAGGGCTCTGTTCTTATCTTTCCAGGAGATTTAAAGCATCCATTCAAGGAATCCAGGGACAACTGGACAACGGAAACCTCAGCAGAAAACAGATCAGACACCAAAGAAGACGAGTGGCCCAGATGATCCAGCCTTGCAGACTTCTTCAATAGCAGTTTCCTCAAAAGTCTATAACCACAACATCTCAAAATCGCTAAGATCGTTCAGCTCCACAGACTACTCCAGCCAGATCTTCAGTAAAGTTCTGAAGATCAGCTTCTGTCTATGAACTTCGTAGGACATCTAAATAGCTGAGCACAAAGGGACTGAACATCAAATGATTCTATTAACATTTTTAACCATTTTTCCATTCTTATTTGGGCCCCAAACAGGTTTACTACGTCCCAAATCAGCAGGAAGTCTTTTTAAGAGAACAACGTCCCATCCCCAGAAGGTGGGGAGGGTGTTCTTCCCCTTTGGTTATTTGATAGATAATAGAAAATTTTGTTATTTAGGGGAAAAGACTACAAGCTGTTAAATGGTCTTGTTAAATGGGTTTTGGAGGTTAGACCCAGGGACTTCTCTCTTTTGCTTTTCTGTATCCTCCTTTCTCTCCTATATAGGAGTGAACAGACTTGAGAAAAATGGGACATAGACATAGTATAGGAAAGAACAAGAAAAAAGGACAGATTATTGAATATGGCCTTATGCCTTTGTATACTGATACAAAATTAATATTATATTTGGCTAAATTGGTATTGATCATTGTATATTAATGCAAATTTAAGATTGTATAGGGCTACATCAGTATTGATCTTTGTATATTGATACAAAATTAAGATTATATTTGGCCACAATGGTATTGACCCTAGTATATTAATGTAAAATTAAGATTGTATTGGGCTACATCGGTACTGATCTTTGTATATTGATACAAAATTAAGATTATATTTGGCCACATTGGTATTGATCTTTGTATATTGATACAAAATTAAGGGTAACTCTTCTTAAAGGTATTGTTTGTAGTAATACTTAAAAATGAATTGTCAAGTTTTGACCTCTCGCTACCAACCGACATAAACTGTTTAGGATAATTAAGAAACAGAAACTAATAGTCATGAAAACGTGTCATTTTGTTAGTTACTATGACAGTCTATCACAGTTATTTTCTAAGCTACTCAGAAATCAAGTTGCTAAGAGACAAGCAATATTTGCTTATCTAAATATAAGAGATAGATAGGGCATCTTCAAAAACCTCAAGAGATCTGCAGAATATGGCATTCAAAGATGTTTTCTTAACTTAAGATTTTTTGATATCGAGACATGTCAGCTCCTGACAGCATCCCCTATATTACTCCAAGTAGAAGATGAGCATCGAAGAATCTCCAGTGGGAGATGATTAAATTGGTGGTAAGCCATTCTCTTGGCAAGAAAAACCACTTGCTTCAACTGTAGACAGACTTCTGTCCAAAAAGGACAAAACTTGGAAGCAAGTAAGTCGACAGCCTAGCTCTGCCAAGACAGGGAAGGTAAGTCCTTCATAATTCCTGCTCTACAACCAATGTCTGTCAGAGAAATGGGGCCAAATGGCTGAAGATTGATGCTGTAATGTATGGAGAGAAAATGGGAACTGTCCAGGCAGCCACTAGTATGTCATTTTTTAGTTTTGGAAGCTGCAGGCCCTGCACTTCCTATATAATCAGATATATTTATCCCTCTCAGGTTTCTGAGGTGGTTGAAGAATAGATACCTAGAGTCTCATAGTTAAATTTTGAGTTGTTTAGGAATCAAGAGGGTGTTCTGGATCTAAGAAGATATTTTTAAAACTATGAGGCAAGTTAGTATGAAAGCTGAGTTAGATATAGAACTTTAAACTCATGGAGATGGTTAGATAGTAGAATGTTAAAGTCAGGTGCCAAATACATATGGACTGGACATTGGGAATGTATGCTAAGCCATATAACTCTTATAATCGTGGCCTATTTTTTTCTGTTGTTTTGTATTGTATTTATAGTTATAAGAAAAAGAACCATTATTTGGACTGAAAGGGAGAGCTGTTGGGGGGAAAAATAAATACCTTAAACAAAAAAAAAAAAAAGAAGGGAAGAGGATGGTGGGGCTGAGGGGGAGGAGGGTGGAAGGGTGGGACTGGAGGGGGGAGTAGGGAGGGGATTGTGATTGAGATGTAACTTGAAGAAATAAAAAATAAATTATTTAAAAAAAAAAGAATAGGATGAGTATGTGATAACAGAATCTTTGTGTTGTGCTCATGGTATGGGTAGGCAGTGAGTGGTCCATTTTGATAAAACAGTATAGTTAAGGAAACCCAGAGAGCATACTTGCATTGCATCACATTAATTTTTTTTCTAAGAAAGAGGCTTCTTGGAGACACTAAGCACTTTGTGAAAGCTATCTCACCAGCTAAGAGACACCTTAAGACTGGGGTCTGAATGTCTGTAAAGAGTATGGCGGTCCTTTCCTTTGAATCAAGTATTTTTTGCTGTGTTTTAGATGGAGTTGATTACTTGAGGAGAAAGTGGGGTGTGAAAGCATATGTTCTAAAACACTGTCTCAGGATCCAGTATCTGATATCTCTTGTTCATGCTCTTTCATGCTGTGGAGTTGTACAACTCAACACTACCCTATGAACTGTCATAAAAGCTGCATATGGGCACATTGACCCTCCAGGGTACACCCACCCTTTGTAAGCAAGCATGCTAATTTTCATTATCTTTTTCGGGTTTTTTTTTTTTTTTTCGAGACAGGGTTTCTCTGTGTAGCCCTGGCTGTCCTGGACTCACTTTGTAGACCAGGCTGGCCTCGAACTCGCAAAGATCCGCCTGCCTCTGCCTCCCAAGTGCTGGGATTAAAGGCGTGCGCCACCACTGCCCGGCTTCCATTATCTTTTTCAAGGGGTGTTCATTTTTTAGGTAAAAGTTCTGAGTTCACACAGGGACTTCCGCAACACTTATTCTTAAAAAAAAAAAAAAATGGAGCTATCAGAGGATGAGGAAGAGAAGAAGAAAGTGGAGGAGAGCAAGGCAAAGTTTGAGAATCTCTGCAAGCTCATGAAGGAGATCTTGGATAAGAAGGTTGAAAAGGTGACAGTCCCCAACAGGCTTGTCTTCACCCTGCTGCATTGTGACAAGCACCTATGACTGGACAGTCAACATGGAGCGGATCATGAAGGCCCAGGCCCTGCGAGACAACTCTACAACGGGCCACATGATGGCCAAGAAACACCTGGAGATCAACCCTGACCACCCCATTGTGGAGACCCTGCGGCAGAAGGCTGAGGCTGACAAAAATGACAAAGCTGTCAAGGAACTGGTAGTGCTGCTGTTTGAAACTGCTCTGCTCTCCTCTGGCTTCTCACTTGAGGATCCGCAGACCCACTACAACCATATCTACCGCATGATTAAAGTGGGCCTGGCCATTGATGAAGATGAGGTGACAGCAGAGGAGCCCAGTGCTGCTGTTCCTTATGAGATCCCCCCACTTGAGGGAGGTGAGGACGCCTTTCACATGGAAGAAGTACATTAAAGAACCCCATGGGAAGCCCATGCCCTTTATATAGTGTTCCTGTGGCTCCTCCCCCTGAAGCCTTGACTGGCCTTGACCCACCTGGCTCTCTGCTCATGTCAAGAGCTTTTCTATCATGTCCTTGTGGCTTAAGGCAGGAAAATCCCCTCCCACAGAATAGCAGGATTGAGTATTGTGTATTGTGGTTTTTTTTTGTTTGCTTATTTTGTTCTGAAATCAAAAGTATGCAAAAAATGGATAGGAATATAAATGAAAAATTCTTTAATAAAATAGAGTAATGAAGCCATGGTGCAGTTTGAACATTTGATATAAAAGTTGCAGACTCCAAGTAGAAGATAAGCATCGAAGAATCTCCAGTGTGAGATGGTTGAATTAGTGGCAAGCCTATCTCTTGGCATGAAAAAACCCCTTGCACCAACTGCAGACAGACTGCTGTCCAAAAAGGACAAAACTTGGTAGCAGGGAAGTCGACAGCCTAGCTCTGCCAAAACAGGGTAGGTAAGTCCTTCATAATCCCTGCTCTACAACAAATGTCTGTCAGAGAAACAGGACCCAAAGGCTGAAGACTGATGCAGGAATGTATGGAGAGAAAATGGGAACTGTCCAGGCAATCACTGGTATGTCATTTCTTAGTTTTGGAAGTTGCAGGCCCTGCACTTCCTATATAAGCAGATATATTTATCCCTCTCAGGTCTCTGAGGTGGTTGAAGAATAGACAGCTAGAGTCTCATAGTTAAATTTTGAGTTGTTTAGGAATCAAGAGGGTGTTATAGATCTAAGAAGATACTCTTAAAAGTGTGTTGCAAGTTAGTATGAATGTTGAGTCAGATATAGACCTTTAAACTCATGGAGATGGTTAGATAGTAGAATGTTAAAGTCAGAGGCCAAATATGTATAAACTGGACATTGGGAAGGTATACTGGGCCATTTAACTCTCATAAATGTGGCATATTTATATCTGTTGTTTTGTATAGTATTTACTGTTATAAGAGAAGGAACCATCTGTTGGACTGAAAGGGGAAACTTCTGGGGGGAAGAGGGTGGAAGGGCGGGATAGGAAGGGGGAATAGGGAAGGGTTTGTGACTGAGATGTAACTTGAAGAAAAAAAAAAGTATTTAAAAAAAAGTTGCAGCCCTGTAAAAGGACAGAAAACAGAATATGATTAAGGAATCTATGCAAACATTCATGTGGGTGGTAATCGATGAACATGTTAATCAATCTTGCTTCAAAGCTACCGTTCCATTTATCTGGTCTACCTTGACAGTCATTTGTGGTGGTAGTTTGTTCATATTACAAATCAAATATCATGCTCAGCAATTGCTACACAGTACCAAATTATAAACTGCATTGATTATAACTCGATAAATGCTACTCAGAGTATTTCCACCGTCATAAATTAGGCAAGGGTCTGAAACTCAACATTTGCTAAATGAGTCCTGAATGCATAAAACTGACAGCAGCAGCAGCCTAGAGGCTTTGCTTTCTGGATCAGTATGTGTGTTCCTGTCGGCCATATTTTCTGCTAGCAGATACTGTTGCCAGGGCAACAACATCCTTTGTACAGGCTTAGGGTAGCTGCTTCTTTTTGGAAACAGACTCTGGGCTGGTTGCCAGAATTTTGGTTTTTAAATTCAGGACTCTGGTATCACATACTTAACCATTTCACTGACCTGAGAAAAATAAAAAGTGCAAAAACTTCACGATATTTTTCATTCTCAAAGGAAGAAGGAACAACTCTTTTAAAAAATAATAGTCTTTTGCTGTGACATATGTTGTGCTGATAAGGGAGGACATGAAAGAAGATTGTTTTATTTCTTTAGTTATTAAAGGGGTGGAAAGTATTACTGATGTTTCAAAAAACAATTCAGAAAGGTCATAGTTTAAGTCCAATTCCCTTATTCTAACCCACTATACTGGGAAAATCAATTTCCATTAACAAACGACAGTGGAATTGTAATACAGTCTGTAGTTCTCTTGAAAAACAGAATTTACCATTATAAAAGGAAAGAAGTATCCTAGCCCAGTCTCTTTAAAATCATCCACACTATCCATATTCCTGAATTGTTTGTTTTTCCTGTCTTTATTTACTTCTACTCATATTAGACTTTAAAAATGAGATGAAATAATGTACCTTCTAGTCTGCATTTTGGCATTTACTCATGTTCATTTATGAAACCATTCCTTCCAAGTTTGAATTTCAATGAGTATAAATTCTTCATATTTAAGTGAGGTCAGGTCTTGAAATTAGTTTCTTGTTTCTACTTCTGCCCTTTAAGCCATGCAGAAGAAATAATGTACCTTAACTATGCCACAATTCTTTAATAAAGTTGAAGACATCAGTCATGTTCTCCTGGGGATACTGGCTGTGGACTTGTGCCTTCAAGGCACTTACTAGGACAGATATTTCGTAGCCCCTATTTACCCTATTTATTTGTTCTTTGGGTACATAGGGAGACAGGTGCCAGGACGTTCTTTTTCTACATGTCCAAAGACTGAACACAGGTGTAATAATAGGAGCCACACCTTCCCATACACGTTTACCAAACCCTCTACATTGGTTTGAAAACTTTCAATATGTATATTAGTTACCTCTCTTGTTACTGGGACAACATACTGACAGGAAATTCAATGAGAAAAGATTTACTTAGGCCACTATTTAAAGGGGATGTATTCCTTATTGCAGAAAATGCATGGTAGCTGGAGCTTGTAGCAAGGAATGCTACGTATTGGTCTGTCATGAAGCAGAGAGCTTGTGGCTGCAATGTCTAACTCTTGCCTCTTTAGCCCTATGTCTGCCAGCTAGACTGTCCAAAAAGTTCTCAACTTTCTCCAACAGTGTCACCAGGTGGGGACAAAGTGTTCATATGGTTATACACACCTGCGCCGGTAGGGTACATTTCTCATTTAAACTATAACAACAGGTCTATTTAAGACGTTTTAAAGACGGTTTTGTGATCAGGAGCTGTTCGTTTACAATCTTTCCTTCCTTCTTTCTACAGATGTCAGAGTTTCAGCACAGTTTTCCTTCCTACTTCTTCTCTCTCCTCATCACTCTTCTTATCACCTGTGGGTTCCCATCCTCCTGCTCCTAGTAACTCTCTTGTACAACCTATTCCATTTGGCCTCTGTTTCTTGGGGGCTAAAACAGACACGGCAAGTGTTTCCTTTTCCAGGCTAAGTGTTCTCAGCTTAGCAGTCTCTCTAATGTAAATGTGGTGCTTTGCAGACATTTCTCTGGCAGGTTCTGTCTTCTCGGCGTACCTCTTTAGCAAGGTAGTCATGGAGTGCAAAGGTTTTTTCATGAGCGTCTGAATGTGGCACAGATGCACTTACTCTCAATTCCTGTATTCAGAGCAGTCTGTTTTCTTAATGTATCTCAGGATGACAGCAACATTTTGGGAAGCCTTATCACTCTGCTGATTCACACTGAGCCTGTAGGAAGCCAACCAAAAAATATGAATTCAAATACAATCCGAGAACACGTCATCATTATTTCTCAAGACATTTCCAACTTGAAATAATTGATACTTTCTTCATGAACTACTTGTATTTCCCCCTCTTTTGCTCTACATAAACAATTAACACTATATGCATAACTATTCCCATCTGTGTTAGGTTTATTTTCTTTCAGGCCATTCATATAACCATTCATTATTGAAGCCATCCCTTGTACTCCTTGCCACTTTGGAATTTCACAATAATGATACAATATTTATATCAGTTCTCTTGGTAAAACCAAACAGTCACAACTGAGGAAAATTTACAATCAATCAGTGTTTAGGTTAGTCAATCATTGCATTTGAAAAGGGAAATAATTCAGTTGTAAATCCACAATATCATATTGCCATTTGTAGTACATCTCTCCATCTTCTTTATGAGCAGTTTTCATGTATTGTAAAATAGAGAGAATTTGCTTGAAAACATTTCCTTCTTCTACAGAGTGACAGTAACAATGTAAAATGCTTTCACTTATGTGGATGTTTAATGTTTATTAAGTTCTCTTAGAGCATAAAATTGAAACATCAACAAAATTCAGATTTGGTGCTGTTGTGGGAATGTACCAGGGATGTGGAGTACTTTGTATGTCCAACTAACATATGTTACCTTCATACTATTGGACAGCTGTAATATTTCATCCATTGTTTATAAGATACTGAATTACGTGTTTCTCTGTTTTCTATTACATTGGCTCCCATTGTTCTGTTTAGGTTTTTGTGAGATCTGTTATTTATGAGAGATTTTGGAATTTAACTCTTGGTCACATGGAAAATACTGATTAAGTGGGTTGTAGAGATCTTCACATTCTGTCCATTTCCTAGCAGGATATGAGAAACCATTCAAGAACCCATCACCAGTCTACTCTTAGAAAAATACCAGGAAATGTCAAACTTTCAGTAGTGGATATAAAATTTCACAGAAAAAAAATTAAATTTTGCTTAGCGAGTTTCTTCATTGACCACAGTCAGTATCAGCCCACTTCTCTGATGTGTCAGTGGCACAGCCCTGTTTCAGTATAATGGTCCTCCAGAAACTCAAATCTGAGTACTCCTTCCTTTCACAAGTATGTGCACGTTCACATGTATGAAGGTGCAGGTATGTGTGTAGGTGTTCATCCATGTACATAGACTATGGGTTTGATCAGGCACTCTGCAATTGCTCTTCATGTTATTTCCCGAGACAGGTCTTCTTACTGAACCTGGAGGGCCTCCCTGATCAGCTAGTCTAGCTAGCCAGTTTCCCCTTGACGTTGGTCTTCACCTACAGAACTCTGGGATGACCTCCCTGATCAGCTAGTCCAGCTAGCCAGTTTCTCCTTGATGTTGGTCTCCACCTAGAGAGTTCTGGGATTACCAGGGAGCAGAGGTATGGAGATGCTAGGCCTCCCAGTTTTTGCAATCTGGTCTCTGAACTCCAGTGCTCGTTATTGTGCAGCAATTTTTTTTTATCTGCAGAGCCCTTTCCCTAGCTTCTTAATAATTACACTCTGTCATGGCTGATCCCTTTATGTTTAAATGGTGTTCCACAAAAAAAGAAAACAATGCAGTTGCGAAGTACTGTAAACTGTTCATGCAAAAACAATTTTCAAAATAAAGTACCAAAAAGAAAATGACTTGACTGGATAGTTCTATTCTATAACTATCATGAGAGAGAAAATAATTGGAAAGCCTCTATTATTATTACTATATTTACTTAATATGCAAGTATCTCTCTTTTCAACCTAATTTCCAGTTGATAACCATTCACAAATGAAAAATGGGTTTCCTCCAACAGAGTGTCACTGCATATAAAAGCCATTCTTGAGGCCAGAGTCTATACCCACCAGTAGGTGGCTAACACAAAATGGCTCTTTTATCTTAAGAGCATTTATGAATATACAAACGTGTATCATTAGGTAAAAATTATAACAAATTCAAATCACCAAATTTTATTTAATATTTGAAACTGTTAGATTAGTACCACAAATTTGAGCACAGTGTTTTAGAGGCTGGAAGAGGGCACTGGATTCCCTGGAGCTGGACTTATAGGTAGTTGTAATTTACCCAACATGTGTACTAGGAACTGAACTCACATTCGCTGAAAGAGTAATTCACGCTTTTAAATAATGAGGCATCTCTCCAACCCCACATTTTGGTATTATTTTTCTTTGCAAGAATCTTGGTAATGTAAATAGTTAAAATCTTTAGGAATATGCAATCTTTTGTATTTTCCCCATTTTACAGTTAATATGAAAGAAAACTTCCACACAAACTATCATCAACTGTTTGATTTTCTTCTGGTAAGTATACAATGGTAGAATCATAATGATTACCATGTATTTGTCTGTGTAAAATATGGAAATTACTTCTTGTATGACTGGTTGAGTAACTGTCATCCTCAGTCCTCAGCACTTGGCATGGCCTCTCTTCTTCAAGTAGCCATTGTACTATACATATGTAGAAGAATTTTTTAAAAGTTTTTTTCCTTTTCCATATCACTGACAAAATATCCTTCCCTGTGAATATTTTTGTTATCTATTAAGTTGCTGGGCACTTTTAATATCTGGATACAATTCTTTCGTTCTGTGAACTTTCTCTCACACTATTTTTTGGGGTTGCAAGGTAATTACGTTTTCTGGGTTTGAGGCAAGCAGTAGGTTATGGCAATGTTGCCTATGCTGGCCTTAAATTTCTGATCCTCCACCCCTGTTTCCTGAGCATGGAGTTAAAAAGCATGCACCACCGTTCCAAATTCTTTTCTTAAAAACAGTTTTTAAAATACTCACAGTTTACAATATTGACACCAGTTTGTCAACTCATGAATTCATACATTTGTGTTAAACGTGTTGCTCAGTATTGAAAAGGTTTTTGTCTTATGGTGCACATGTATGTGTAGATTTTGTGTCTGCATGTATGTGTGTATGTGCAAAAACATCAGTGTGCATGTGAAGGCCTGATGCTAACGTTAGGTGTCTACTACTTTCATTTTCCATGTTATCAGTTTTGAAAATGGATCTTTCCCTGAGCCTGTGTGTCAGTGACTGATTAGACTTGCTGACACTGAGTTCCAGAGATCCACTTGTCTCTGCTTCTCAGTACTGGGGCTAGAGTGGCAGGCAACCATTCTTGATCACCTCCTGTGCACATGGTAGGGTCGTTACAACTGGACCACCATCCCAGACCTTAGCCTGCTTTTTTTATTGTAGAAAATAGCAAGTTCTAACTTTTATGCTTAAGCACATAATATGTTCTTAATGGAGTTCTATGTATGCTGCATTGAATAGAGGTTGAAGCTTTCTTTTCTCTGTGTTAATATATCTTTTCATGGCCACAGAAAGCAGAAAGAGAAAGAGGACAATAGAGAGGGAGCTGAGAAAAAGCTCTCTGATAAGATAGCAGGACACAGGTACTATGGAGAAAGAACCGGGAAAATTTAGCAGGGAATCTATCTGTGGAGGAGGAAGTGAGAACAATACTGAGGAGATGGTAAGAGAGGGATTAAAAAGTCATAGAGAAATGTATTTTATGTTTACATTAAGTTGAATGTAATATATGTAAATGTATGTATACACCAATATAAATAACTAAATGAAGATATGCCACTTGAGGCAGTAGAATGACTATATGACAAAATCTCCCGTGACAAGCACAGGAAAACTTCCTTCAAGTTCTTGGCTCAGTACATCTATGAGGATGAAAACAAGTTAGGAGACTGCCAATGCCTTTGGTTAAATTACAGAACTTGGAGGTAAATCCCTATTGCTGAAGACATTATATGCTTCAGATACAAGATTAGGTGGAATCCGGTTGAACTTGGACTGAACTAGAATCCTCCTCCCTGAAGTATGCTCTCATTACAAGCAAGGACTATGAAAGCTGTCCAGGGTGATGAACAACTAAAAGTCCTACCCAGCTGGGAATTCTAAGAACTACAGCCATGGCCAGCACAGCAAATGTTCCCAAGGTGAGTTCACAGTCTCCTGTAATTCCAGTTACAGAGGATCTGATCTCCTCTTCTAGCCTTCCTGAGTCTTACACTCACACGCACATATCCCCTGGTACAGTGACATACATGAATATGAAAAATTGAAACTAACATAATAAGATTTGTTAAAGAATTTATGTCATCAGTGTTCTATCCCTTCTTTTAAACTTATTTGGATTGCAAGATTGTACATTTCCATGTAAGTTTTTCATAACTCTTTGATTAAGCCTTCTTCCATTCTCTCATTACTCTGTGTTCTGCTGCCCTTCATGTTTGCATCTTAGTTCTTCTAATATTCCCATCTCTAATTATATTTTACATATATTTCTGTATCTTCACTTCCACAATGAGTCTGTACTCAATTACCTGGATTCCAATGTTAAACACCTAAAACCAAATACTCAAACTAGACTTCACCTACAGAAGAGAGCACGCTAAATTTGCCTTCCTGAGTCAGGGTGACTTCACTTAATATAATTCTTCCAAGTCACCCATTTATCTGAAAATTTCATGGTATCATTTTTATCTGTAGTCAAGTAATATTTCACTTTGTACATGTAATAGATTTAAAATCTATTTTTCAGCTGATGGACATCTGGGTTGGTTCCATTTCATAGCTACTGTGAATAGAGAAGCCAATGCTCAGTCATAGAGGAGCCAATCCAAGGCTCAGGAAATCACAGAAGGGTGGGTGGAAAGGGAGTTAGGGTATGGAGAGAAAAGCTGTGAAATCCTGTCTTCTACACATGACATGGGAGATATACAAATCCCCTGACCATAGTAACTGTTGCCTGCACAAGACATGGACAAGATAAAGCCAGTTAAAATCCCAGCCTGGATAGGGAAGGAGTCCTGAGACCCCATCACTAGATAAGGAGCTATTTCCAGTTGACTGTGGAGGGAGAGTTACTTTCTTTGGGACAGGTAGTAGGCTGCCCATGTCCCAGTGCATGACCCCACATCTATTTGGACATAGTCAGCACTAATTGGATACAATGGGCTGTTAATATCAATAATAATGATGACATGAAATCAACAGGACAGGAGGAAGTTAGTGAGGATGGATAGGATCATGTATATTATATACATGCATGAAAATTTCAAGTAATAAATAAAATATTAGTAAAAAGAAAATAGTAAAGTTGGAGATATTTAGTCCAAGATTCTTAAGGATGGCTAAGCAAATACACAGTATCATTATTGCACATATGTTACCTATGTACAATATTTTTCTTACACAAAATTTAAATGTGTACAATTTACCTTTATATGTGTGTTATCTATATAAATTGATTGGTTTCAAACATTAAAATAAAGAGATTTACTACCACATGTGCACTGAGAAGAATATTGGATCTGCTCACATGGTACACAATGTAACCTCCTGGATTCTCTGTGTTATATCAAGTGGAAAAAGGAACTTACAAGGGTGATGTAGGTCAGGTTGGGCCCAAGTTCAATCCCATGAATCTTTTAGAACAGGGAAACATTCTTGGCTGAGGTCACAGAAGTGTGACAGGTCAGACAGTTATGACCTTTCTGAGAATGGATGAGTGTGAGTGGCCTCTGAAGCAGGAAGCAAGGATTTTGAGGACTGAACACTGTTATTAGGGCCCCAAGGATATTGACTCCAGCTCTGCATGTCACAACTCAGGGCTGCAGAAGTGTAAGGGGAATCCCTCAATACTCTCTAAGCCAATGAGCTTGGGCAAATTTGTTCCTGCAGCAATAGCAGAAATGAGTAAAATTATCCCTGAAGGATGTTTGTCTACAGATGTTTTCACTTTTTGTTCTTTGCTGTTGAGGTAAAATGTTGGTCTTATAAAGTCCAATAAGGCATGTATGTTTTTACTGAATTTTATTAAAGAATTTGTATACTCTTTTAAATTAATTTTTTCAAATATGGTTGATAGATCTCAACCTATCTTACTTTGTATTTCCTTCCTGGTTAGGTTATGTACTCAGATCAATTTTTCTTCATGATTATGAGACTTTTCAAATTTTCAAATTTCTCTTTTGTGATTTTTATAAACATGATAATTTTTCATTTAAAACAAAATGTCTTATGTATTTAAAATCTTGAATAATTGTTGGTTCTAATGCATTTTTGATTTTTAATGATTGTAGGATTTAGTACAATATACTCTTTCAGTATTGAAATGTTTTAATTGTAGCTTCTCACTTCCTTTGTGTCTGTTGTGGGTTGATATGTGTCAAGTTAACACTTAGTACAATAAAATTACCATTATCTAAGACTTTTTCCAAAATTAGTTTGCAGTTTATCAGATATCTATGTTCCCAATTTCTTAAATTTTTACTGTGTTCTTCTTTGTAGACATTGTGGAATTAACTTGTTTGTTTGTCTCTTAGAATGGAACCCGAGACCACTCATTTTTATAACTTTAGAAAACTAAAATGAATAAAGTAGCACTGTGTGTATTAGTAGGAGCATTGGTAGTTTTGGAATGCTCTCTACTAAATGTTCTGTCCCTGTCTCCAAAATTTGAGTCATATTGAGATTAGCATTTGAGTTAAAATGATTTGTGCTTTTTTTTCTTTCACACACTATTTAGAAAGATGATTAACCCAACTGTTGTCCACATTTTCAGGAATTGCCTAAATTGTAACATTTTTGTTTTATTTCGAATTTGTCTTTTTGTAGTATAAGAATATAGTTTGTATAATTTCTGCATTTTTAAAGTTTTGGGGGCTGTTGGATTATCCTGATGTGCCATTGTATGGTATTTTTCTGTGCATTTGTGCAAACAGCAGGTCACTGTTACCATAGGATGTAGGTTTGTAGTAGTGTGAGTCTTGTCACAGAATGGATTTGAATATTCTACACATTCTAATTTGGGATGTGCTTGTAATCACTGGAAGAAGATTAGCAAAATAAATAGAGTGTGACTGTGTCTACTTTTTAGTTGTTTCTTGCTTTAATAATTTTTCTTCTCTGTTAATAAAGCAGAAAATTTTGGATGAATTTTTTTTCATTGTAGGTATGTTTAGTTTCCTCTGTTGCCATTTCTTCTCTTGAAGTCTCCTTCCTTGAGTTTACAATTGACATTCTAGGTTTGCTCTTATTGATAATTGAGTGGACAAATATTTCTCATCTGCTGCCATTTTGCTTGCTTATTTTTGAGACAGAGTCTCACTATGTAGCCTAAACTGACTGCAAATTGCTTCTGCCTCTACCTACAGGTGTACACCATCTTACCTAGCTCCCGTCAGGTGCTGGTTAACCAGTTGGCTGCTTTATATTAAAGTGACATACAGATAGCACTTATTAATAGCTGTTTCCACGTAGCTTATATAGTAAGACGTTGCTTTTAATTTGCATGAAAAATTCTCTGGAATTTAATTTAAAACTACAAGTCTTTTAACATCTTTATCATTATTGGCACAGTTAGGTAAGGTCTACCATTTTGGTGTTGGGCTTATGTTTGACTCATTTATTTTTCTTTCATTTGTTTGTGTAAGGGTTTTTCCATTTTCTACTTATTCTCTCAAAAGGACTATTAACATTCCAAGACCTTAACAGTTATTTTAGGGTTTGTAATGCACATCTTGATATCACCAAAGATCTATTCTACATTATCACAGCAAACATGTATAAAGTATGGAGTGACACGTAACATATTTCTGCATTTCCTACCTGACCTTTAAGTTATCAGATCATACATTTCACACATACTTATACGTTACCAAAATATGTTTACTAATTATTTCCTTTAAAAGATACTCTATACAGTCTTCCTCACATTATGCACATTGTAGTAACTTCCATTTAATATCAATTTCTCTCTAACTTAAAACTTAACTTACTATTTCCTGTAATGTTCTCAAGTGCTGACAAATCTCCTTAGCTCTATGCCTGAGAAAATATTTATTCTGTTCTGATTTTCAGAGGGCGATTTTTTTTTGTTTTCAAGAAATTTACATCAATAGGCTTTGTTTTTTTTTTTTTAATCAGTGCTTTATAGTTGACTTGAATTTTCAGAAACCCTTTAATTCCAAGTCTGTCTGAAACTATCAACTCGTCATTTGCAAAGGATGGTTTCTTTCAATAAAGAACAAGCATTTTCTCCCCTACCAATGCTTTAAAACTGACTTGCATTGTTTCTAACTCTCCTTAGGTCTGTGTGATTCACAAATTTTTTCAACTGGCTAACTCAACCATTTTTCTCTTTGTTAGATGTATTCTGCTATTTGATATGCAGTGTTCACCATATTGGAGACTAATTCACTTACTTTATCCTTTTGTCATTTGAGAAGATATTTTAGACATTACCTTTCAAGATATTAAAACTGTTCTTTTCTTTATTTTCCTTCTCAAATCTCAATTTCAATGTTGTCTATCAAAACATCAGGGATGTGCTAATTTTTTCCTTTCCATTGTGTCATTTTTGTAGTTTTGATTTTTTTGTGCTTTCAATACATAAATAATTTCTTCTGCCACATTGAACCCCAATTCCATGGCAAAACATAGCCTTGCCTTTCTCCTTTTATATAGTGTAGTTTTCAACTCTTAAAGTTGAATCTTTTTCTATTTTGTGTCTTTCATTCTTATTAATTATATTCCCTCTATAATCCTTAAGAAATCATAAGACATTTAAATTATTGCCTCATAACACTAAGTTCAGTTTCACTACTGGCTCAGTTTTTATTTACTAAATTTTCTTCTTTTGGGATCACATTTCTTTCCCTCTTGTCATACATAGTCATTTTTATTGGAAACTGAGTAATTTAAACATTATGTTGTTGGATCCAGTTTGTACTTATGTTTTAAAGAGTGTTAGAATTTGTGTGGGCAGAGAATTAAGTTACTCCAAGTAAAGATAATCTTTTTTAACTTTGTTTATAAATTGTCTTACTCTGAATCTAAATTAGCCCTTTCATTTAAACAATCTTTAATATAAGATTTGTGTAGTTTATAATATGCTAGATGTCTGTCAAAACAGCACTCAGGGTGTACACAAAAGTATCTCTGTCTGGCCTGTTGGGAATTGTACATGCTTCAATCTGTTGTGAGTTTTTGCAATTAGTCATTCCTTTGGCCGTATGGTTTCATTCTATGCATGTGCATCTTATGAGTCAGTGACATATTTTCTGGAATCTGATGTATGTTCTTGGAGGTCCTCTGCATAAAACCATTCCACTGATTTATTTTTTCTTTGTCCTTTCTTTCCTCTGAAGCTATGGAGACTCTAGTGTTTTGATTTCTTTGTCTTCATACTTTCTGGAGATGTGCCAGGCAATGGCCTGAAATGACTTACTTTTTTCCTTCTTCTTTTACAAGTCACTGACATGGAATAACTGCTAATCAATATCTATACTTTTTTTCCCCAAACATGTTTGTCTAATTTCTTTTAATGGTCAGAGGAAAAGTCATTCTTCATTGTCCCTAGTCCAGGACTAGTTCTCGGAGAAGGAATTGCTCTTGAATTTGTGTGACCAAAGACAGTTTTTCTCTTCTTGAAAAGTTAAATTTTTAATCAAGTCCTATTTCTATGTATTAAGCTAGAATTTTCTTTCCCATAACATGCACAGAGATTATCGATACATCTTCTATCTATAGGCTTTAGCTGCATTGCTTGGGACTGCTTTCTTTATTTTATTTTATTTTTTCATATGACACCTATTTAAATTTTGAAGAAAGAAAGTATATTTTCTTCTCCATAAATGTTTTTTTAATCCTTCATAATCTCTAGCACTTTGACATATTATTAGATCAACAATGTTTTTACTACAGTATATAGTCCAAGGGGAAAAAGCAGTATTCTGGCAAAATCATGCTATACAATTTGCTTTGTAGTATCAAATCATCATAATCCCTTAATTATTGTACTCTCATTAATAAGCAGCCATAGGATACATGGGACTTAAAACAATACAACAGCACCTTTAACTTGTATTTTTCTAAGAAATGTTGAGATGTAGGATAACAGGGTTTTAGGTGAAAGAGTCCTGCTAAGGACACCTGATATGACTCTGAAAGAGCTAAAGGTGAGTTTTATGTTCTTCTCTTGCTGTCATGATTAGTTTAGTAACTATTGTTTCACTGAGCACACTTTATCATAATTTCCAATACACTTATTAGTATAGAATATTGATTCATATTATTTATCTTTTAAAATATCAAGTATTTAGTAAAACATTTCACAGATAGCATAGATGAAATAAATGTTTATTAAAGAGAAAATGAGTTTTACAAGTTGGGAAATATAATTTTGGATGTTACTTGTCCTTATTTTATAAATTTTATTTTAATTATTTCTTTTTTTTTGAGAGTGCAGCATAATTACATAATTTCCCCTTTCCCTTTCTTTCCTCTGAATACTCTCATATACCCTCCTTGGTCCTTTCAAATTCATGGCCTCTATTTTATTATAACTTTATGGAAGAGCCAAAATATTGTGTTTTTGAAAATTTGGTTTCAGTTTTTGCATGTTAGACAAAGTACACATGTAAACATTCTTTACCTGTAAATGCCAAATATTTCCTTCAAAATTAATATTAGGTAAGAGTTAATAAATTAAGAATTCCTTGGGATGTGCAATCTCTGGGAGACAGGAGAAAGGAAATGGGGAAATGAGGTAGGAATTAAAACTTCTCATATGAGGCTGTATTCTGAGCTGGCTATCATTTGTAATCAATGACAACATCGGCTTAACTTGGAAGCATTATTTCTGGAGAGGCTGGAATTGGACTGATCTAGTCTCAAATGAGAACTGGGAAGAAAACTGGAGAAAATTCATCTGGGAGCTTTGCATCTCCCCAGCCTGAGTCACCTGAGAGAGCTCAACTTTCTACTTCTAAATTAAATGAAATCATTGTCAACAGGGTTCTAGAATATCCTAAATATCAGAATGAATGTGTGTCTGTCCTTCATACAATTTTTGACATAGTATAGATGAGTACTCGACCAAGGTTAGGTATCAGTTTGGTTTTTCTCTTCTCAAAGTATTTTGAGCACTAATATGAAAAAAAGGAAGTGTGTGGGTCCCCAACTCTGATGGGCCATTGTTCACCTGTGGTCTCAGGATGCAGAGGAGCTGGGGAGCAGGTTCTTGGCAGGTGGCAAGTACAGCAGTATGAACGACACAAGAGACTGTTTCAGGCAACAGTTCATTTATTTATTGAATGGCAGGGCTAGCTTTTATGTAGCTGGAGTCAGGGAGGAAGGGAGGAAAAAGACCAAGGGAGGAAGTGTTGGAGCTGGGGCAGGGACATTCCATGCCTATCAGTCAGATTAGCAGCCTGCCAGTCACAGAATTATTGAGAAGCCAGTTCTCTAGCTGGGAAACAGAAGCTTAACTGACTTTATCATGGCATGGGCTTTGTATCTATGGGGTTGACTTGGCCCAAGCCTGATTTGGGTAGGGAGCATCCCCACTTCTGCTGTGCTGTCACTGAGAGACCTCTAGGGTGTGAGCAATGCTCTACCATTCCTTATTTCTCTTGGGAACCAACAGAAGTACTGTAATCATGTAAGATGTCTTAAAAATAGCAAATTAATTTATTGCTCCATTTCTTGAATAATAGGCCATGGAAAAGCATTTTTGTGGAAATATTTTACTCTTGAGGTGTGGTAGTTTGAAAGAAAATGCATGTCCATCGTCTCATATATTTGTGTACCCAGTTGTTTGGAAGGATTAGAAGGTGTGTTCTTCTTGGGGAAGGTTTGTCACTAGAGGTGGGCTTTGAGGTTTGAAAAGCTCACAGCAGGCCCAGTCTCACCTCTCTCTCTCTGTATGTGTGTGTGTGTGTGTGTGTGTGTGTGTGTGTGTGTGTGTGTGTGTGT
>CAJQZJ010031536.1:72282-100596 GCA_907164525.1 Lophiomys imhausi
TGTGTGTGTGTGTGTGTGTGTGTGTGTGTGTGTGTGTGTGTGTGTGTTTGTCTGTGGTCTGTAGATTAGAATGTAAAGCTTTTAGCTTCTGCTCTAGCACCATGCCTGCCTGTGTGCCTGATATTCCTTACCATGATGATTATAGACTAACCCTCTGAAAATGTAAGAAAGCCTCTGCTTATGTGTTGTCTTTTATAAGTGTTCCTTGGTCATGGTATCTCCTCACAGGAATAGAACTCTAAGACAAGATTGAGTCTTGTGTCATTGGCACTGCTCTTCTGTTCCTGTGTGGTTGAATCTGATAACACTTATCTACCAATTTCTGCTGCTCAGAGATAGTATAGTAGCTTATTTCATGGTCAGAAAACAAAACCACATGTGAAGTAGTGGTTAATTGGGGCATTTTGATATCTTTGCCAATGTTCCATATTTGAGACTTCCTTACTCATTTCCAGGCTTTCTCATAGCATCTATAGTGAAACTGTTCTGCGCATACTGCTTTGTAACTAACTTCCTTGTCTTATTTAATCATTTCCTCCCTCTTTCTTGTTTCAACCTTCCTCACTTTTTTTAATTTGTAAAATGTCCTTTTGTATTTGTGATTACATAAAGGCTAGTCTATAATTTAACACGGAGCAACTTTGCTCATTATCACTGCAAAGGTAAGTTAGTTATAACAAATCGCATCGAGTCAGTTGTTATTTGTTAAATGCTCAGGAATGCAGTGTCTCCTCTATATTCGTCCTGGTATTAAGTACTTTGGAGCTGTGCTGGTTAATGGATAAAGTATATCACTACATTTCTGTTGTAATTGTGGATTCAGGATGCTATTGTTTACTGGCTTTGATTGTTAGTCATCATTGTTAATTTAGATTTGGTTAGACTGGATTTAGAATCACCATGGAGACACATCTCCGGGAAGACCTATCCTTGGGAGTGCATATTCATGGGCTGGCTTCATGGACTCAGAAAAAAGGAGAAGTTGGGTTGAGCACCACTGTTCATCTCTTGCTCTCTGCTTGCTGCTTGTGAAAGGAATGTGACCAGCTACTTCACACTGTTGCTAATAAAGCTTCCTTACCATGGTAGATTACACCACAAACTATGAACCCAAGCAAACACATCCTTCCTTTCATAAGTTTCTTCTGTCATATATTTTGTCATGGCAATTAGAAAAAAATTATTATATTAGTCAATCATGTAAACTGTTACTTTTGTCTATTTTCTAATATTTGTTGAGAAGTTTATAAAACGCTTGCTCGTATAGATTTCCATTTTTTTGTTTTGTTTTGTTTTTTGAGACAGAGTTTCTCTGTGTAACAGTCCTGGCTGTCCTGAACTTGCTTTGTAGACCAGGCTGGCCTCGAACTCACAGTGATCCGCCTGCCTCTGCCTCCTGAGTGCTGGGATTAAAGGCGTGTGCCACCATGCCCAGCTTGATTTCCATTTTTAAGACAGGACTTTAATCCATGTTTGCTCTAATTTGCAGCTATTTGAATACTATGCTCAACAGTCAATAAAGAAATTACAGAAATTTCTTCTACTTTAAAAATTAATAATTTGGTTTACAGAATTGTTTGTTATAAAATATTAGGCTCTCAAGAACAGAAACTTTTCTTGTTTTTGGTTATCATGTCATGATTATAAATATCTTTGAAAATTCCAATGTTAAAAACATTTATTTTACCTTTGTCACGACTTTATTTCCTGAGCATGTCTAAAAGTTAGGTTTTACAAGTACTCTACTTTATGTACTCATATATGATGCCATTTAGGTTACTCCTATTCAGAAATGTAAAATATGTTCTGTACACGAATGTATAAAGCCTTTGTTCTTGCTTCTTCTCTTCTCTTTCTAGTGATCCAAACTCATTTTTATGTTCATTATTGCTGTGATTTCACAAGGTACTATCATTGTCACATAGTTCTTTGTGTACCTTAGGCTTGTCTGAGGACCTGGGTACCCAAAGTGGAACATGCAAATCAGTAGGCAACACAGGGTATGACAAGCAAAGAACGAGAAGATGCCGCCACAAATTGTGGGAACCTATGAGAAACTGTATGAAATGTTACCAGACACATTCAGACTAGGCTGTCTAGAAGAGATTAGCTGATGTCAGCCTTCTGTGTGCAGCTTTGATTCCCTACTGTCACACAGTGGAATGTGTTCACAGGTCCCAGGGTTGGGTACATGGATATTTCAGGATACTCATTGTTGTGAGATCATAGAAGTGGAGGGGACTGTATCACTTTATGAGGAACCTAGTATTGACTGAGTAATTACACTGAACTAGAATTTGTAGGTATCCATTGGTAATGAATACTTAAATTTCATTAAATACCTTATTGCAGCATAATTTTTCTCCATTAGTGAGTAATGCATTGAATTACATCGGTATTTTTCCTTAATATTAAGCCATGGCTACATTTTCGAAGCAGACTAATATTGATTTTTTTGATACAATATTCTACTTCTGTTTTAATATCTGAAATACCTCTTATTCTTAGAATGTAATAAAATCATTTATATGTATAGGTTGTGTTGATCTATCACAGTTTTATAGCATTTTACTTGTTTGGTATTAGAATAACTTATATAAACTAATGAATTACATGTCTTCCTATACTTCAGAGTAGTTTAATAACTTTGACTCTTCGCTATAGTTTCATAGTGCCTTTTTATTGAGCTGCTCAATCTTTCTGAATCTCTTATGTGGTTGGTCATTTCTATATTCCAATACAATAAGTGTATGTAATAGTTTACTTGTATGTTATACTTAATTGATGCACATTTGATTTAAAGATTGTAATCTTTACTCTTTGCCCAATATATACTTCCAAAAATAAACTTTATCATAAAAAATACTTGCAAACAAAAGCATCACATACCTAAATTAACCATACTACAAATCTATATATTGCAATCAACTTCTGTACAGACAAAATTGTTGTTTGGAATGGAAACTGTGCAGGTTCATGTTGGGTTTTATCCTTTCACTATATTCTATTTTAAAAATTATAATTTCTACATTCTTAAAAATGTTTGAAAAGAAGTTTTTCTCTTATTGATATTTGACAAACTTTCTTCTATGGTTATATATTTAATATAGATATTTATTTTAATTTAATTGCTGGACTGATATAATTTCCTTTGGGAAAAAATAGGTGTAAGAGCACATGTGATGTCTAGTTTCTTGATAGAATGAGGAATGCATATTATAGTGAAGGAGAAAGAAAATACATTGTGAGCTCACGATGTGATTCACCCCTTAGGATGCTTTAAAATTTCAGCACTTATATTTTTAAATTCTTTTGATTCCATTGTGATCCACTTGTCATGGCACCCTGGTCTTGATTTATGAATGCCAGATGTTTCCACTCCAGTGGGAATGCTAACATTCTCCATACTTTGTTGCATTAACCCCGTGACATTAGAAAATCATCACTCATTGCCTTTGTCTCAACTTCCTTTCAAGATATTGAGTGTCCCCCTGTGTCACATCATTTGACAGCAGTGCCAATTTTTAGAATGGATGGTACAGGTTTGTGTGTCAGGACAGTTGGAGACTTCCTCAATAAAGCTCTGCAATGAACATTTATCTTAAGGGCTGTGTTTCTCTAGGTGAGTGTTTGGCTACCCTTTTCTACTACAAAATACATTTGACTTGCTCTGGACATACAGTTGGGGTACATCAATGTTTAGGGTTTTTGTTGTTGTTGTTAGTTGTGTTTTGTTTCTTTTGGTCAGAGACACCGTGGCTACTGATGCTTTCATGATCTTTCTCTTCTTGGCTATGGTAGAATTGTTAAGAGTTCTTTGACTTGTTCCCTCATGTCCCTTGTGGCCCATCAATCCTTGATGGGGCACATTAGGAGTATCTGTTTCTTGGTTGAATCCCTGCAGAAATTAAAGTTTTGGAGATTTTATTTCTGTGATGAATCACTTTGGCCTTATGTGGCTTGAGGCTGAGTGCTAGCTAGGAAATTATTTATTTCTTTTCTCATTTCTAAAACTAATAATCAAGAGTGCTCTGGAAAAATTTTCATTGTTCTTAGATCAAACTAACTTTAAAAATAAAAGAAGTACCACAGCCTTGTGTGTCTAGAAATGTGACAGTTCTTGAGATATACTATACTATCCCACCAGAACTGTTGATTTCTTTTCCAATCCAGGCATGTATATATGCATACACACATATTTATATACACATTTTATATGTACATATATATGTGTATATGCACATATATTTATGTTTTCTTTCCTTCAATAATTTTCATAAGGAATTATAAACTCATATGGCACCAATGGATTTTATGTCTTTTACTATAAGTTGGAAGGTTAAGACCAGTTGTCGTGAACTGTAATTTATTGGGTGTTTTTTGTTGTCAAAATTATATTTCAATCTTCAGAAATGGAATTATCTGACAATATGTAAATGAATACTACATTGCATATTTATAAATTGTAAGATACAAACCTAGAATCTATTTTCCATGAGAGTGAATGCAGATGTATTTTATTAATGTAAAATGCCTGTTTTATGTTTGTGGTATCAGATAAAATTTTGTTCTAATCTTTACATTGAGGCCTTACTATTATTTAACTAAATCTTGCAGATGTGGCCACATGAAGTTAAAAAAAAATAAGTAATTTGCCAGATACATAGTGAGACTAAAGAACCTACACGGTCTCTTTTTTTAATGTGGTTAACATAGAATTACCTCATTTAATTTGAGAGAGAATGAAAATGTAGCCAACATTTATCAACCGTCTAATCTATGCCACATGCCCATGTAGCCAGGAGAGAGGTGCAGGAGTAAATATGGCATGGTTCTGAAAGGTTTGCAATTATCTGGTTGAAGTAAGAGTCAATGATGCTTTACAATTACCTCCATTACTGTGTTCACTGACAGACAATAGTCATCATAAACAACAAAAACAAGGCTAGAAAGACACGCATTAAGTTCAGGCATTGCCGTCAGGATAGGCTCTTTACGATGTTGTAGAACAGGATTTGGCTCAAGGTGGTAACTAATAAAAGCTTCCTAGAATATCCCATAGGATTTGATCTCCTTAGTCTTATGTCACTGTGTTTGCTACGGGGATCCTAATGGCTGCTTGGCTCCAGTTTTTGACTAAGGCATTTGACATGGGTCCCACTTGTTTCTGTGGATGCCCTGCTCACCCCTGTGACCCAGGCCATTGCCAGGAACTGAACCTGCTGCTCTCTTGCTGCTTTGCAGTACTGACTGCGCACATTCCTCATCTGAATTCTGCAGAGCTTGGCAGGAAGCTCCAGCAGGGACATATGTAGGCAGAGCAAAAGGAGGGTTATGTAACTGCCCAGATAACCCCTGCTGGATGCAGCTAGGCAGAAGCACTTATTCTGATATAAACCAGGCATGCGAGTCTTTGAGTTCATACATTTTTATTTTAATCCAATATGCAATAAGAGGTTCCCAGTTTGTGTTTTTCAAGCATTCTACTTTTAATAATTGTATAGAGTGTCTGTATAATATAAATTATAGAATATGTTGAATAATCTACAGAGATTGATTGTGCAAAAGTTAAATGAAAATACATTAAATGAAAATCCGATGTGGAATATTTTTGGATATAACTCCATTGGCAGTGAGGTATTTTCACATCTGTAAATCTGTCTGTTGTGTTTGGATGTTTCAGGATCAGTTTCAAAACCCTAGTGGACCCCGTTCATTCTTTTCTCCAGCTCTCTTGGTTAAAACTGTATCTTTACTTTCTCTTCTTTCCTCACTCTCCCTTCTATAATTGTTCTTCTCTGTTTGAAGTTGATTTACTTCAACAGAATTGAAAGGACCTCAGTTTCCCAGATGAACTAATTGGAATTAATGTCTTCAGACAGGGTTGATCTATGTGTGATTTGAATGGAAAATGGCCCCATAAGCTTGGTTACTTGAATAATTGGTTCTCAGTGGGAGGTGCAATGTGAAGAGATTTGTGTTATGTGGCCTTGCCCCTGCTTCATGTTTGCTTTTTCTGATTTGGGGTGATATTTGACTCTGTGAGCTCAGGTTTCTGCTCCTGGTGCCACATCTGTTACTTACTACTATGCTTCCTCACCAGGATAAACTCATCCCTTTGGAACTCTATGCTAAAATAAACTTCTTCTATACATTGCTTTCAGTTATGGAGTTTTATCACAATGACAGAAAAGTAACTAATACAGCCTAGAACTCACTATGGGTCTCAGGCTGGCCTTGAACTCATGATCCTGCTACCTCAGCATCTCTAGTACTGGGATTACAGGCATGTACCATTCTACCATCTTTGATGCTTCGTTATTGAAGATGACTTGAGATGCCCTATAGGGAAGTCTCTGTTCTTTAAATGAAGACTGTTATCTTATTACAAAGAATTGATCAGCCACTGGAAGTAAATCACAGAGATTACAAGACTTTAAGCTTTATGGAAGTGTAAGTGTTCTGTCTGCATGTATGCCTGTAGAGCAGAAGAGGACACCAGATCTAATCATAGATGGTTATGAGCCATCATGTGGTTTCTGGGAATTGAACTCAAGACCTCTGGAAGATCAGCCAGTGTTCTTAACGTTATTCTGAGCCATCTCTCCAGCCCCACTCTCTTCTTTTGTAGGCATTTTATAGTCTGAAGTGGTAGAATTAGGCTTGTGAACTTTTTCAATCATCATAGAAAATAATTTGACATTTTTTTTCTGATAATTCAATAATATCTCTATCATGTGGTAGAACAATATCACTTATAGCTCTATTTGTTGCTCAAAAATCCCTAAAGGAGACTACAGAAAAATTCTTTAGAATATTGGAATAGACAAGAATTTTCTGTGTAGAACTTAGAAGGATAGGAAATAGTTCCAAGAATTGATAAATGAGATTATACAAAAATAAAGCTTCTGCAATCCAAAAACAAACAAAAAATCCTATCAACTGGGTGAACAGATACTCCATAGAATGAGAGAAAAACTGGTGCAGCCATTATGGAAATTAGTTTAGAGCTTCCCAGAAACTTAAAGTAAAACACCTCTTTGACCCAACTCTATCACTGATTACTATAGGGTAAATAATGAAAAGATTCCAACCACAGGGTTACTTGTATATCCATGTTTATTGTTGTTGTTGTTTTTATAATTGGAAGGAATGATTTAACCAAAATATCTATCAAGACATAAACAATAGAGTCTTATTCAAGCCTTAGCAAAAAATAAAATCTGTAGGTAAATTGATGGAACTGGAAAATATTATATTAATGAAGTATCTCAGGCTCAGGAAGTCAAATACAGTTATGTATCATACAGGAATCCTGGTTTGTAATTTTTGTATTAGTTTATTCATATTGAATTGTGTAGAGAAGCCAGGATACAGGAAAAAGCCTGATAAAATCAATGTGGGGGATACACTTTAAGGGAGGAAATAAAGAGGATAATAGAACACAAGTGATATATAGGTGGAAAGCAGAATATGGGGGGAGACAGGTACAAGAAGAGTGGAGGGTGGAAGAGGAGAGAAAGGATCAGGTAGAGAGAAAAGAGTCAACCACAAATAAGTACATATAGAAATAATACAAGAAAAATTGTTCACATAATAATTAATAAAGTTATGCAAATAAAAACCTGACCCAGGACACTATTATTAAAAGAAGGAAGCTTGTTATTTAAGATGGGATTTGTATTTTTAACAAAGGAAAACATATTTGACCTTTTCACCTTACATTTTATGTTTACATTGGCCAATGTAATTCTCATTCTTTTGCTTTTTATATTCTCATTGAGATTTATCCATTGTCTGTCTTTCTCTGTAATCAACCAAATCCAACATTAACATGTGCATTTTTAAAATATTTTAATTAATTTGTGAATTTCACATCATGGACCCTAATCCCACTCATCTTCCATCCCGCTCAGACCCACCTTCCACCCTTGCAACTTCTCCCAACAGAAAAAAAAAATCTTATTGTGGAAGCTGTAGTGTGTCTCAATGTGTGTGCAATATTCTAATATTCCATTTAGCTGACCCTGCCCTTAACCAGCTGCAGCATTCTGGAGAGCAGGCCCTGTCCCTTGCCTGGGCAGCACAGTACAGCTGGCCTTGGATGTTGGTGTTGTGAGTTAGCTGGCCCTGGATGTGGGTGTTGTGGGTTAGCTGGCCCCAAGTAAGCCTTGCCGTTTGTTTGCTTTGAGGTGGTGTTGGCTTGAGGTGTGCTGGCAAGGGAGAGAGGAAGAGATCCCCTTCCCTGTTAATTACAGGAAGCTGTGAATCTTTTAGTAAAGATGCTGGGAACTGAACTCCAGAGCTACAGAAGACCAGCAAGCACTTTCAACCGCTGAACTTTTTCTTCATCCCCAATAGATGTACTTCCCATCCAGACTGTCTTCACTACCAACAAAAACTTAGTCAATTCATTTTATTCATTCATATTTCATTTCTTTGAGCTCCAAACCTAGTTAGATGAATAGCGTTCAGCTAAATTGTACAGAAATTTTGTGTCTCAGTCTAGACTATTAGAGTTAAATTTCAAAACTTAGATCCTTTGTAAAGAACAAAATATTTCTCATATTTGCGAAGGTTGTAACTCTAAAAAGAAGGTGCGCACAAAGTCAAATTTTTGTCAGAAACTGTTCAGTGATGACTTGCTTCTTGTGTATTCACTTGGCAGAAAGATGAAAGATGCCTGCAGTGTCTCCTGAGTGGACACCAATCTCATGACCTAATTGCTTCTGCACATCGTCCTCAGGGACCTAGATTCAAATCTTCAGGAGGAATAGACAATACACAGTGGTTACAATGGTTAGGTTCATAGGTCCCTCAACCTCAGAGCCCTGCAAAGTGCTCACGCATGTGTCAACTTCACTCTTGTTACTCTCGGAAAACTCATCCATAGAGAAACAGAAGCTGCATGGTAACCAGAGGAATCTTCAGGAGTGTGTGTTTTCACAATCATATCTGCATGTTGTCTAGTATAATTTACCACATGGCTACAAATCTGCAGTATAATATGCATTGCGCCCTGGATATATTACCATCTGTGATTCAGGGATCTGCAGCCCTTTTCTGGATGCATTACATTTTGTTGGGCTTCCCTTGGTTTTCTGTCCAGTGGAGAAGGCAGACCTCTAATCTGTTCATTCCTCCCAGGCTTTAGTATTGTTCGGTTAGATGTAGTTTACTATCATAAAAGATAACTAAGTGTGATGTACTCACAGTGTTTTATAGTTTTCTTTGTTCTAACTAAGAAATACATAGTTTATTATACAATGTTGACTTAAAAGATAAGTGTCAGTGTTTTGATATGAACTGCATTGAATCTGTATATTGCTTTTGGTAGGATGGCCATTTTTATTATGCTTATTCTACCTATTCATGAGCATGGGAGATCTATCCATCTTCTGATATCTTCTTCAATTTCTTTCTTTAGAGATTTGAAGTTCTTGTCATACAGGTCTTTCACTTGCTTGGTTAGAGTTACCCCCTGGTATTTTATATTATTTGTGGCTATTTTGTGAAGGGTGTTGTTTCCCTAATTTCTTTCTTGACTCATTTATCTTTTGTGTAAAGAAGGGCTACTGATTTTTTTTTTGAGTTAATTTTGCATCCAGCCACCTTGCTGAAAGTGTTTATTAGCTGTAGGAGTCCTTTGGTGGAATTTTTGGGGTCGCTTATATATACTATCATATCATCAGGAATTAACTTCTTCCTTTCCAATTTGTATCCCCTTGATCTCCTTTAGTTGTCTTATGGCTTTGGCTAGAACTTCAAGTATTATGTTGAAGAAATATGGAGAGATATGGGCAGCCTTGACCCATCCCTGATTTTAGGAGAAATGCTTTAAGTTTCTCTCCATTTAATTTGATATTTGCTGTCAGCTAGCTTATATTTCCTTAATTATGTTTAGGTATGCTCCTTGTATATCAGTTCTCTCCAGGACTTTTAACATGAGGGGTGTTGGGTTTTGTCAAATGCTTTTTCAGCATCTGTTGAGATGATCATGTGGTTTTTTTCTTTCAGCTTGTTAATTCTTTCAAAATACCAACACAATTCTTTACAGAACTTGAAAGAACAAGTCTCAACTTCATATGGAAAAACAAACAAACAAACAAACAAAAAAACCCAGAATAGCTAAATCAATCCTGTAAAATAAGAGAATATATGGAAGTATCACCATTCCTGATTTCAAGGTGTGCAACAGAGCAATAGTAATAAAAATTCATGGTACTGGCATAGAAACAGACAGGTTAATAATGGAATCAAATCAAAGACCCAGAAATAAATCCACAAATAAATAATTTGTCACTTAATTTTTGACAAAGAAGCCAAAATAGTACAATGGAAAAAAGAAAGCATCTTCAACAAATGGTGCTGGTCTAACTGGATATTAACATGTAAAAGAATACAAACAGACCCATATTTATCACCTTGCACAAAACTTAAGTTTAAGTGGATCAAAGACCTTAACATAAAACCAGACACACTAAATCTATTAGAAGAGAAAGTGGGAAAAAGCCTCAAACTCGTTGGCATAGGTGATAACTTCCTGAACAGAACACCAATAGCTCAGGCTCTAAGACAAAAAGTCAATAAAAAGGCCCTCATGAAACTGAAAAGCTTCATAAAAAGTAAGGAAAAGGACACTGTCATTAGAACACAATGTCAGCCTACAGATTGGGAAAAGCTCTTCATCAACCTCATATCTGACAAAGGGCTAATATCTAAAATATCTAAAGAATTCAAGAAATTAAACACCAACAAATCAAATAATCCAGTAAAAATGGGGTTCAGAACTAAACTGAGAATTCCCAAGAGAGGAATCTCAAATAGCTGAGAGACACTTCAAGAAATGTTCAACATCCTTAGTCATCAGAAAATGCAACTTAAGACCACTCTGAGATTCCATATCACCCCTGTCAGAATGGCTAAGATCAAAAACTCAAGTGGTAGTAAATGATGGTGAGGATATGGAGAAAAGGGAGCACCCCTCCATTGCTGGTGGGAGTGCAAACTTGCACAATCACTTTAGAAATCAATCTGATGATATATCAGAAAACTGATAATAGTTCTATCTCAAGACCCAGTCATACCACTCCTAGACATATATCCAAAAAATTCTTCACCAAACCACAAGGACATCAGCTTAACAATGTTCATAGCAGTTTTATTCATAATAGCTATAAACTGGAAACAACCCAGATGTCCTTCAACTGAATAATGGATTAAAAAAAAAAACACAACTGTGGTACATTTGCGCAGTGGAATTCTACTCAGCTATCAGAAACAAGGAAATCATGCAATTTGCAGCTAAATGAATGAAACTAGAAAGCTCATTCTGAGTGATCTAACCCATCAGAGAGATATACATAGCTTATATTCACTTATAATTGGATGTTAGGTGAAGCTCTGGAAGGCCTGTGTAAGAAAGGGAAGAAGGATAGAGAGACCCAGAGGGGACAAGAAAAACACACGAAGATCAACAGAATGAACCTAGCTAGGTCCCTAGAGGCTCGCAGAGACTGAAACACTAACTCAAAAAAGAAGAAAAAAACTTAAACTACACCTAGACACTCCTATACAAATGTAGAGGATAGGCATCTTGGTCTTCATACAGATTCCCTAGCAAGTGGAGGGTGGGTAGTCTCAGTCATGAACTTTGTTAACTGTTAGTGGGACACCTTACCCTAGCTGAGCTGCCATGTCAGGCCCCAGAACAAGAGAAAGCTCTTAGCCCTCTTGTGAATGATGAACTATGGGAGGCTGATGTGTGGGGACACTCCCACATGGGAGGAATAAGGATAGGTGGGAGAGGAGGTATGGGGTGGGAAGGTGGGACTGGGAGAGCAGAAGGTAGGGTGCTGTGATTGGGATGTAACTGGAATTAATAAATAAGTGTTAATTTAAAAAAGATAGATGTCATATGAGATGTTTTTTGTAGTCTGAATTTCAAAATGTAATAGGAAACTTTTGATTATTTTTCTTCTGCTCTACAAGATCTTGCAAACAGGTGAACACTATCCATGCTGTTAGTAAATGTTAGTGTAAATATGAAAGTCCACAAATTAGCTGATTTTAATAATATCTATGCATTTCTCTTGGGATGGGAAATAAAAGGATTACTCGGCATGATTTCATGATTCTGTGATGATAATCACATCAGTAAGCACCCTAGCAATCAAGAGTAGATGGTAGTAATTAACTCTGTGACCAGAAGGAGTCTCATGGGATGGAAGATCCTATAGTTACTGTAATAGTTGCAGCTTCCCAGCTCCACATAGGACTTGGATATCTGAATGCTAATATATCTAGCTGTGTAGCCCATTTTCTCTTCCATATTTTTGTTTGGAGAAAGTCCTACTCCCCTTCCATGCTTAAATATACTACATCCTTTATCCTCTATGACTAAGTGTCCTCTATTCCAACTTATATCTGGAATCATAAAATACATCCTGAAAACATGATGTTTTCTCTTGCAGGAGCTGAGTTTTCTTTTGACCTGAAAATCCAAACTTTTCAGTCTTTAGAGGGATAACTTAATTACCTTATCAGATAGAAATCACAGTTCCCATAAATAAAATCATAATTTGACATGGAACCTGTAAATATAAGACACAGAACACTTGAATTGTGTCCTTTTAAAAACCACCTAAGATTTGATTATGAGGAGAAGACTTCTGAAGATCTAAATATAGGAATCACCTAAGAAACTTCCAGGTTTAGAGAAAAAGCAACTTCTTTTTAAAAATATTTATTTATTACTTCGGGTTACATCTCCATCACAGTGTCCTCTTTCCACCCCTCCCAGTCCCACCCTCTCACCCTCTACCCCCCTATAACTTCCATCTCACTCCTCTGGAGTGGAATGCCCCTACATAACAGGCCCCCACCCCCGTTTGGCAGTCATATGAGGGCCAAGAGCCTCCTCATACACTGGGGGCCTACAAGGCAGCACCACTAGGGAAAAGTGCCTCATTGACAGGGAAAAAAAGTCTATGTTCCTGTTCCCTTTGGTGCATTGGTTGTAGTATAGTTATCCTGTATTATATGGCTAAAATCCGATTATAAGTGAATAGATATCATGTGCATCCTTCTGAGTCTGGGTTAGCTCACTCAGGATGAGCTTCTCTAGTTCCATCCATTTGGCTGCAAATTGCATGATTTCGTTCTTTCTGATAGCTGAGTAGTATTCCATTGTGTAGATGAACCACAGTTTTTTGACACATTCTTCGGTTGAGGGACATCTGGGTTGTTTTCAGTTTCTAGCAATTACAAATAAGGCTACTATGAACATAGATGAGGAAACTTCCTTATGATTTGGTGAAGAATCATTTGGGTGTATACCCAGAAGTGGTATGACTGGGTCCTGAGGCAGAGCTATTCCAATTTTTCTAAGATATCGCCAGACTGACCTCCATAGTGGTTGCACAAGCCTGCACTCACACCAGCAATGGAGGAGAGTTCCCCTTTCTCCACAACCTTGCCAGCATGTGCTGTCATTTGAGCTTTTAATCTTAGCCATTCTGACAGGTGTGAGATGGAATCTCAGAGTAGTCTTGACTTGCATTTCTCTGATGATTAAGGATATTGAGCATTTCTTCAAGTGTCTCTCAGCCACTAGGGATTCCTTTGTGAATTCTGTTTAGCTCTGTTCCCCATTTTTTGATTGGATTATTTGGTTTCTTGGCATTTAATTTCTTGAGTTCATTGTAGATTTTGGATATTAGCCCTCTGTCAGATGTGAGGTTGGTGAAGATTTTTTCACAATCTGTAGGCTACCATTTTGTTCTAACGACAGTGTCTTTTACATGTCGACATCCAGTTGGACCAGCACCATTTGTTGAAGATGTGAAACAGCAACTTGTGAAGTAACTCCATTGTGTACTGAGAGCTAGTATTTTTGCAAGATTTTCTTTCCGTACAATACATTTGACACTCATCACTTTGACATACTCAAGTTTGGATGTTGCCTCTTGGGTAAAGGCACATTGAGAATTGATGTACTTATCTGAACAAAGAATCCTCTTCCAAAAACTCAGTTTTTTTTTTCCAAGCAGGTAGAGATTCATTTTTGTTACTTCTAGAGAAAATATCTTTGGCTAGGTGGATATATGTTGCTTTGCTTGGCAAGCTGAGCTGAAAATCTCACTGATAGCTGCTTAGAAAGGGGAGCAAGGCAGGTCATAAAGTTATGAAAGGGAGATCAGGTATGGGTCTGCGAGAGATTCTTTGCAGTATGAATAGATTTTGAACAAAAGGAGACAGACTTGGGTATTATATGTTAAGTTTTCTTAGTCGTCTCTATAACATCCCGCCGTGACATACTGACTCTTCAATAAAAGTCCATTATTACAAAATGCTTGCTGAAGGCGGTGTTCGCACAAAGCTAAGATTAAAAAATGATGTGTATCACTGGGGTCAACATAGAGTATGAAGCAAAATACAGTTGCTGGAGGAGAAGTAATGGTTGGAAAAATCAGGAAACACAAAGATCTCTGCAGTAAGCTGTAGCTAATTAGTGGGAACTTGATTCTTAACTAACTCTGTTATTTGCCCTGAGTCGTTTTACTTTTACATTATGATTCAGATGGCTCTGAGACATGAAGAAAATCACCAAGTCTGGAAGAGCAAAAACGAGTCTGACAGAAATTATGATAGTGAGCCTCTTTCTTCAGTTATTAAAGAAATATTATTTATTACCATTAGCAGGACCGCAGAGTAGGAGATCCATGGCTCCACTCCCTCTATGAAAACAATAGCTATAAATGAACCAAGGAGTCCAGCCAATAATCTTCATAAACAACAAGATAAAAAGAGAAAAAGATGAGGGATAAGGAGATAGCCTTTGTCCTTCCTGTGTCATCTCACCAGAAGTAGGTAACATACAGAGAGATATCCCTAGCCCACAATCACCCTTACATTGGAGTTAAAACATAGGTGCCCATCAGTGTGCACAGCCTTTCAGATTATGAGAACAATGGGACTATTTCAGCTTCATAACATTCAGAATTGAGATGGGGTGAGCCTTACTGAGGTATATAGAGTTGGAGAGATAGTAGTAAAAGAAGAGGTACAGGAACTATCCACCTGGGTCATGTATGGCTATCACCATGAGCTTCAGTGACCGGCTTTTTAGAGGGTTACAGAGACTTCCACTGCTGAGGATCACATCAGCCATCAGGGCCACTGTGCATCCCTCAGTATTTGCCTTCAAAGAGCCTATAATATCTGTATTATGGTTTGGATCAGAGATTTTCCCTAAGGACTGTTTGCAAAGGGCTGTTATGCAGTGGTGCAGCCTTGAGGAAGTGCCCACACACTGCATACCAGATACCATTTCCCGATCTGGTACTACCACAATGGTGTCTGTGTCCCAGACCTGGTACCAATCATGAACTAACTGGTCACAGTTGTACCTTGTAGGGTAGTAGAGAGCAGGATGAAATGTTTTTTTTTTTCATATCTGGTACTGAAGAACTTATCTTAGTATCATAGATACCCCCACATCCTTTGTTTTTGAGCTCTCCCATGATCTTTGCTGATTCTATCTGTTGCTGATAAAGGTTTATGGAGATGATGTGGAACATTGCTCCCTTCAGTCCATCAGACTGAATGCAGACCACATGGCTGACAACCTGTGTTTCCCGTTGAAACAACTCCATAAGGTCTTGAAGAAGTAAACTCTGTCCTGGTATGCAGGGATTACTACAAGGCAATAAGGAACATGAAGAATTGCTGACATTTGGTACTACCCACCCTCCAACAGAACTGGAAAGAGTTTACAGAATTTTACCCCTACACCCTTTCACAGCTTCATATCCCTTTTTTTCTGTATAAGCCAATGAGGGTAGTTGGTGTTGCCTATGTGTGTATGTGTTCAGGGGCCGTCTAATGAAGCATGGGCAACCTAGGAGAGCCCACACCTTCTTTTCATTTTATTTTAACTTTTTATTTATCATTTGCCAAAAGGGAGTGGGGTTAGAAATAGTTCTGTTCCTTAAATGACTTTATTGAAAGGGAAATTTCCTAGTTCGGGGCTCATTTCCCTCCTCTCCATGTCTATAAATTCATTTTTTCCTTTTCATTTATTCTTCCCTCATCCCAACTACAGTTTCCCCTCTCTCTTCTCCCTCCAGTCTCTCCCTTCCACCTCTTCTTTCTCTTGAATCCACGCTTCTTCACTTCCCGCAGAAAAAAGCAGGTCTTCCAGGGACATTCACTAAACTACACTAAGACAAGGCACATATTCTCACAGGCAAACCAGTACAATGAAAAGGATCCTAAAGGCAGGCAAAAGAGTCAGAGACAGCTCTCACTCCCACTGTTAGGAATCCCGCAAGAACACTAAGCTGCACAATCATAACATATATGCAGAGGACCTAGGTAAGACCCATAGAGGCTCCCTGATTTCTGTGAGCCCACTGGAGTTTTGGTCAGTTGATTCTGTGGGCTGTGTTTTTGTGGTATCTTTGACCCTCTGGCTCCTTCAATCCTTCCTCTGCCTCCTCCTCCTTATCATCCTCCTCAGAACCCCCTGAGCTCCTCCTAATATTTGGATGCAGAGCTCTGCATCTGCTCCCATCAGTTTCTGGATAAAGTCTCTCTGGTCTTGATGATAATTGTGCTAGGCTCTGGTCCAAGTACATACTGCAGACACAACAAACTGTAGGTCAGAGGCTGTGTGGCTGGGTTGGTGTCTCAATCCCTCCACATGAGGTCTTGTCTCATTACAGAGGATGGCCTATTCAGACTGCTCTGTGTCCCCCCATTACTAGGAATCTTTGCTAGTGTCACCCTTGTAGATAATCCACATGCCTATGGACACCTGATTTTCGATGAAGAAGCCACAATGGAAAAAAGAAAGTATTTTCAACAAATGGTGCTGGCCTAACTAGATGTCAGTATATAGAAGAATGCAAAATAAGTATCACCCTGTAAAAACTCAAGTCTAAGTGGATCAAGACTTCAACATTAAACCACAAACACTGAATGTGATAGAAGCAGAAGTGGGGATAGCTTTGAATGCATTGGCACAGGAGACAACTTTCTGAACAGAACACCAACAGCTCAGACACTAAAATCAACAATTAATAAATGAGAGATCATGTAGAAAAATGGCTTATTAAATTATTTACTAGTATTTATATTATATTTAATTGGTTGGTGGGTTAAAGATTAACTCGCCATTATAAATTAGCACACAGACACCATATGGATTTTAACAAGCCTTGGCCTGGATTGTGCAATCTTAGCCCATCTAAGCTAGCTGTTGATTCTAATGCCCAAATATGACCCTATATATACATATGTCTCCTGGCCTGTTATTTCCCATGCTCTGCTGATGTTTCAGGCCATATGGAATGATCTTCTTTAATCTAACCCAAGGCCTGTCTCTTCCTTCCTGCTCCATTTCATCTACTGGAGGCTTCTTCTTCATCTACTGGAGGCTTCTTCTTCCCATCAACCTCTCTCTTTCAGAAGCCTGTGCACCTTAGTCCTGCCTACCTCTGATTTTGCCCAATCTGAGGACTCAGCATTTATTTAACCAATCAGAGTAGCAAGGTAACACAACATTACTTGATGTACAGCAAGCAGGCTTCTGAGAACAGGTTAACTAACATTTAGAATGCATAACATCACCCCATCAAGCTCATGGAACTGAAAAGATTCTGTAAGGCAAAAGAGACTGTCAATAGGACGAAACAGCAAACAACAGAATGGGAAAAGGTTATCACTAACTCCACATCTGACAGAGGGTTAATCTCCAAAATATATAAGGAACTCACGTCTATAAATTCTAGATCTTTCAAATTTCATAACCACTTTGGAACTTTGCAGGATGAGTTGGGATTATTTTGTTGACATTTTATGCGTAATTTTTAATTTAATTTCTCTTAGCCATGTTAAATCATGTATCTCTATCCCTTGTACTCTTAAATCTTTTCCTTTGTTTAAGTTTTTGTGAATGTAATATAATTACAACATTTTTCTCTTCTCCTTTCTCCCTCCAAATCCTCCCATATAACCCTTCATGTTTTCTTGTGAATTCATAGCGTCTTTTTTTTCATTAAGTGAAATGGCATGCATATAAGTATATTTAATATGTATGTTTTGTTGTATACATATCTGTTTTCAAGAGTAACCTGCTCAGTCTGTATAATGCTACTTGTATGTATATTTTCAGGGCTGATCATTTAGCATTGGATAACCAGTTTGTAGGTTCTTGCCCAGGTAATACAATTCCTTCTACTCTCAGCATTCCTTAGTCCCCTGTAGTTCCTTGTGTAGGACTGAGGCTTCATGGACTTTTTCCTGTGCATTTTGACATGTATATTGTTGTCAAACTTGAGGATTTCTCTTAAAGTTATCTTTGCAGTTTTAGGATTTTCAAATGATATTTTTAGTGTATTCACTGGGTTTTAGGTTTTCTTCACAGAGAACCAAAATAGGTATGCATACTGTTTATATATCTTTACCCAGATGTACTTACATGCATAAGTATTTTTTAAATATTTATGAAATATAATGATATAGTTTATACTCAAAAGTATATATTTTACCAATAGGCTGTACAAGACAATATTTGGATATCAACATTCACAATATCTAGAGAGTTTACTTTAATTTAATAAATTACATTGATTATTTAAAATAATCTCAGAAATTTTATTTTGTGTATGAGTTATTTTTAATTACATTTATTTATTACATCAAGTTACATCTCCATCACAGCCCCTCCCTCCACCCTTTTTGGTCCCACTCTCCCATCCTCTACTCCTCTACCATCTCTCCTACTCCTCCAGTGTGGGGTGCCCTACATATCAACCCACCTCAGTTCATCAATCATATGAGTCCTAAGAACTTCATCTTGCTCTGGGTGCCTACATGGTAGCTCCACTATGGCAAAGTGTCCCACTAACAAGTAATAAAGTCTATGTCCCTGTTCCTTTCAGTCTTTTGGTTGTAGGATAGTTATCCTGTACTATATGGCTAAAATCCAGTTATAAGTGAATACAGGACATGTGCATCATTCTGGGTCAGGGTTAGCTCCCTCAGGATGAGCTTTTCTAGTTTCATCCATTTGGCACCAAATCACATGATTTCCTTGTTTCTGATAGCTGAGTAGTATTCCAATGTGTGTATCACAGTTTTTTTTTTTTAAATCCATTCTTTGGGTGGTTTCCAGCTTCTAGCTATTACAAAAAAAGAACTCAAGAAATTAAAAACCAGCAATCCAAGTAACCCAATCAAAAATAGTGAACAGATCTAAACAGAGAATTCACAAAAGAGGAATCTAAAATGACCAAGAGACACTTGAAGAAATGCTCAGCATCCTTAATCATCAGAAAAATTCAACTCAAGATGACGCTAAGATTCCATCTCACTCCTGTCATAATGGCTAAGATCAAAAACTCAAATGACAGCACTTGCTGGCGAGGCTGCGGAGAAAGGGAAACACTCCCACATTGCTGGTGGGAGTGCAAACTTGTACAACTACTATGGAAATCAGACTGGTGATATCTTAGAAAACCTGGAATAACTCTACCTCAAGACCCAGCCATACTACTCCTGGGCATATACCCAAAAGATTCCTCACCAATCCACAGGGACATCTCCTCAACTATGTTCATAGCAGCTTTATTTGTAGTAGCTAGAAACTGAAAACAATCCAGATGTCCTTCAACTGAAGAATGGATAAAAACAACAACAAACAACAACAACAAAAACTGTGGTACATTTACACAATGGAGTACTACTCAGCTATCAGACACAGGAAATCATGCAATTTGCAACCAAATGGATGGAACTAGAAAAATCTCATCATAAGTGAGCTAACTCAGACTCAGAAAGATACACAATCCATATATTAACCTATCACTGGATTTTAGCCGTTATCATACAGGATAACAATCCTACAATCAATAGATCCAAAAGAGCAGGAACAGGGACTTGATTACTTGTCTGTGGGACACCCCACCCTAGTGGAACTGCCATGTATGCCTCCTGTGCAAGAGGAAGCTCTTAGACCTCATGTGACCAACAAACTGAGGGGGGCTGATACACAGAGGCACCCCACATGGGAGGGATGGGTGGGAAAGGGGGTAGAGGGTGGGAGGGAGGGGCTGGGAGGGTTGCAGGGAGGGGGTGATAATAGAGATGTTACAAAATAATAAATAAACGTTTGAGAAAAAAATTGGGAACAGAGCTAAATATCAGAAACTTATTAGCTCTCCAGTCTTCCTGTCTGGAGTGTATTCATGAAAAGCATTAACTTCTGTTTTTGGGAGCAAGCATAAATCTTTTTATAAAGAGGTGATATCTAAATTCAGTAGATGAACTACAAATATTGTGAGATATTTGCATACCTCAGTTACTGGGGACTTGAACAATTAAAAACATCAAACATGTAAGTTCTTCTATACAATTAAAACATGTAGTCTAATGCTGAAATCATGAAAAAAGAAGAGGCAAATATGGACTCTGACCATTCCAAGGTCCAGAGTACTATGATGCAATAATAACCTCATAGATTTAAAATTTTACTACTAGTTACTAGCACAGTCTTAACAGAAATATTGTTACAGTGAGGCGTCATAGCGCCATCATGTTAATCCAGAGTCTTAGAAGGATGAGCAACATGATCATGAGCTGACAGCTTGCCTGAGTTTAGAGTGGGTTAAAGGCTAACCTGGGTAACTTATTAAGAAGATGTCTCTGAAAAAAGAAAGAGGACATGAAAAGGGATGAGAAAATTGAGGTTATACTTCAGTGGAAGACACTTGCTAGTACACATGAATTCCTTGGGTTTCATCTCCAGCATCTTGGACAAACAACAAATAGCAAAACAGAATTTTTAAACCCTTGAAAAAATAAAACTGCACATAAATATTTAGACCTAGATAAATGAATTAGATCAAGTTTTTTGAGAACTCTTTCACTAAACATAAATTTTAGGTTGAAACCTATTTGCTTCAACCTTACACAGAGCTTTAAAGTTTAATTTCTCATATATTATTGATAACAGATTTTGGTTCTTAGTACAGAAGAGAGATTATTTTTCTTCTCTTAGTAAAGAGATAAGGTGTTTGACTTGCAACAAAACCTTTATATTAATGTAAAATGGGGATTTTTTCTCACTTAAAATATTTCTTTGAATCTGGTAATAAAGTGTGATTAAATGAGTCCTGATCTCCATCATTTCCCACACCTCTTCATTCAGTGTTATATTAAGATGCTGTAACATCTGAAATAGGCTCTTTTGAAGCCAGCAGTCATTATATAATTGCATTTCAACTGCAAGCAAGCCTTATGCTAGCAAACGCATAAAATGAATGAACTAGTCCACCGGAGACATTTTACAGCTTTCCTTAGGAAAGGCACTGGCAGTGTGTTAAAATATACAGCGTCTCAACTGAAATTTAATTAAGACTGCTGCTGCCTTCATTGTGCCTTCTCCTCTGTCACACTTAACACAGGCAGGATGGTTCCTGAAGCTTTGGGGCATAATTAAAGAAAAACGAGAAGGCAACTTCATTGATTTGTGCTCAGAAGAACAGATTAGTTCTCTGTCATGGTCATACATATATATATATATATTACATTTACTATAATTATAGTTATATATTATAATTGTAATATATTATAATATACATATATAATACATACTCAGAAAACCAATTATTTTTCTCTTAGCACACAGTACTTGATATTTGTAGGATGCACAGGAGAATTTTTTGTAAATCTACAGAGCAAAAGTGAGTTCTTTAAAAATGTGCTCAATCATTGGGTAAGTACAATTTAAAGGTCAAAATTTAGCTTTCACTGAGATAATTGAAATAGAGTCTTCAAAACTAGACTGAACAGCTCAGCAAGTATAACATGGACATATCAAATTTCCTTTTGGATGGAAATCACACAAAATAAGTTTAATGGGAACTAAGATTTTAGGGCACAAACAGACAGCATTGCGTACAGCAACACTGCTCAGTATGAAAGTATAATTTTTCGGGTATCTCAAAACATTAGGTTGTTCCCTGCTAATATCAAACCATTCACTGGTTATAAAGTGCAGCCAACACAACTAAATGGCTTCGGGTAGTTCAACAGAGGATATCATCCACTCACTGGGTAGGAGCGACACTCCTGTAGCTTGACTTGAAATAATGAGTGCTTGATCTGAGAACACAATTTAAAGATCTTTTCCAGAGAAATATAGAGTCATGGTCTTCACACATATATAAGATTTATTTATAATAATTATGTTACTTAACTATTAAGAGAAAATTGAGAAAATATTAAATCAGTATTTTCATATATATTCATATATAATATATATATATTTTTTCAACAGAAAATACAGAAAGCATGTTTATAGGCCATGTGTCCAATCACTGAAAGAATGTGATTTGAAATAACTATGAAAGACACTTTTATTTACAATGTGGGCATAAAATAGTTTACATTTCTACAGAAAAGAGTTTCTACCCATTGCTACATAATGTGCAGTTACAAAATAGGCCCTAAAGAGTCAAAGTAAGAAAACCAAAAAGTGTGATTCAGGTCATTGTTAGTAAACATTTCCCATAAAGAACACAGAAAGATCCATCCATTTGGCTGCAAATTGCATGATTTCATTGTTTCTGTTGTCTGAGTAGTATTCCATTGTGTAAATGTACCACAGTTTTTTTTTTTTTATTATCCATTCCTCAATTGAAGGACATCTGGGTTGTTTCCAGATTCTAGCTATTACAAATAAGGCTGCTATGAACATACATGAGGAAACATCCTGTGTTTTGGTGAGGAATCATTTGGATGTATACCTAGAAGTGGTACGGCTGGGTCTTGAGGTAGAGCTATTCCAAGTTTTCTAAGATATCGCCAGACTGATTTCCAGAGTGGTTGTACAAGTTTGTACTCCCACCAGCAATGGAGGAGTGGTCCTTTCTCCACAACTTCATCAGCATGTGCTGTCATTTGAGGTTTTGATCTTAGCTATTCTGACAGGTGTGAGATGGAATCTCAGAATCATCTTGAGTTGCATTTCTCTATTGATTAAGGATGCTAAGCATTTCTTCAAGCTTTCTCTCAGCCATTAGGGATTCCTCCTTTGTGAATTCTCTGTTTAGCTCTTTCCCCCATTTTTTTGATTGGATTATCCTGAGTGAGCTAACCCAGACTCAAGGATGCACATGGCATCTATTCACTTATAATCAGATTTTTGCCATAGAGTACAGGATAACTATACTACAACCAATGCACCAAAGGGAACAGAAACATAGACTTTGTTTCCTGTCAATGAGACACTTTGCCTTAGTAGTGCTGCCTTGTAGGCCCCCAGTGTATGAGGAGTGTATGAGGAGGCTCTTGGCCCTCATATCACTGCTTAACTGGGGTGGGAGACTGAAATGTAGGGACTTTCCACTCCAGAAGAATGGAATGGAAGGGATAGAAGGTAGGAGGGTGGGACTGGGAGGGGTGGAAAGAGGGCACTGTGATGAAGATGTACCCTGAAGTAATAAATAAACATAAGAAAGAACACAGCTAGATAGCAAATACTTTAAGTATTTTCATAATACAGTAAGTTTCATAAATATCTATCGTAGAACTTACATAGTCAGAAATAGCAAAATTGGAGACTGTGGCTGTATTTGGATAGAATTACTCATAACATTTAGGGTAAGCTGGACTTGGCTAAATGCTGTGGCTTGCCACACACTTCATTTGACTGGGTCCACTGAAGCACAATATTTCCCCTCCTACCACTTCAAAGGATGGAGAATTCCTGATCTTCCATATTAATCAAAGCTGGAGCCCAGTTTGGAGGGAGAACTGCCTTAACTGCAAGTAGTATTTACTCTGAATCTGTTCTGAATTTGTGAACTGAGAAAATGAAATTAATTAGCATCACAGTTAAACACATCAAATTCCAGATGAATACTGGCTTTTATTTGTCCCTTGTTCCTTTATTATCATCAAAGTCCACTTATATCTGAACTGAGAACAAAGATGGACAAACAGAAGTTTTGGTCACCTTCCAGAATTCTCTTTTTTGATGATCTACAGACATATATGAAACCCAAGTTCAGCACACAATCATCTTTCACAAAACTAAGAATAAAGTTGTTATAACCATTAAGATAAATTGATTCATAGGAAGGTAGGATATATTTCTGTTTCTCCCTGACTCTTTTCTTAAAATATGTTTATTTATTAATTCAGGTTACATCTTCACCACAGCCCCCTCCCCCTCCTCTCCCGGCCTCTCCCTCCCACCCTCTATCCCCTCTCCCATCTATCCTATTCCTCTGGTGTGGGGGCCCCGACATATCAGCTCTCCACAGTTCACCAGTCACATGAGGGTTAAGAACTTCCTCTTGCTGTGGGCCCTGACTTGTCAGCTCCCTAGGGTAAAGTGTCCCACTAACAACAAAGTCCATGACTGAGAGGGCACCACCCTTATTTGTTGAGGGATCTGTATGAGGACCAAGTTGACTATTTTCTATATTTGTATGGGGGTGTATAGGTCAAGTCTAAGCTTTTTTCCTTCTTATTTTGGTTAGTGTTCAGTTGCTGTAAGCCTCTAGGGGTCTAGGTTATTTGGTTCTGTTGATCTTCATGTGTTGGTCTTGACCCCTCTGGGTCTCTCTATTCCTCCTCCCTCTTTTATATAGGGCTCCCAGAGCTCCACCTTATGTTTGACTGCGGGTCTCAGCATCCACTTTGATCTGCTGTTGGGTGGAATCATCTTCAACAAGTGGTGCTGGTCTGACTGGATGTCAGCATGTAGAAGAATGCAAATAGACCCATATTTATCATCTTGCACAAAACGTAGGTCCAAGTGGATCAAAGACTAAACATAAAACCAGATATGCTAAATCTAAAAGAAGAGCAAGTGGGGAGAAGCCTCAAACTCATTGGCACATGTGACAACTTCCTGAACAGAACATCAATAGCTCAGGCTCTAAGACCGGCAATCAGTTAATGGGACCTTATGAAACTGAAAAGCTTTTGGAAGGCAAAGGACACTGTCATTAGAACAAAACAGCAACCTATAGATTGGGAAAAGATCTTCACCAATCCCACATCTGACAGAGGGCTAATATCCAAAATTTACAAAGATCTCAAGAAATTAAACACCAAGAATCCAAATAATCCATTCTTCCAGACTCTTTAATAAATTCAGATTGTACTTCACTTTGTTTTAAGTTCCACTCTTCTCCTTTGAATTCTTTCTTCAATTTTCCATGGTTCTTTCTTTGAAAATTAAAGAGGCTTATGCTAAAATGTTGTCAAGCAATGAGGACTAAGCCCATATGCAACTTCACAGCACATCTTTTAGAATTATGTCACTCTATTAAGTCTACTAGTATGTCTGTCCTCCTGATAAGACACCAGAACAGCTAATGTTAGATTAACTTCCTAATTAATAAGCAAATGCTTCAGTATAATTTGACTTAGATAAACAAAGCAAACAATTACAGCAGTAGCTTAATGGAAAGACTGAGATCACTGAATGTGGCATCCTATGTCCAGAAACGAAGAAAAGCCATGCTACAAACGTTTCCAGTCAAGGCATACAGTCCAACTGAGCTCACATAGTGATTGCAGTATGAGTGATAATCACACCAAGTACCAGATGCTTCCATAAGCGACTGAATTCAATATCTATAGCATAGTCTGAGTTTAGTTGCCATTTTATGATTGTACAGAACACATGGACATTGCCTTATTAATTCTGTGTCTTCTGTGTTATCAAGTAGTTGAAGACCATCGGAAGAATTCTTTTTTCTTTCTCAAGCTTGAATGGAATTATAGTTTCTTACTGGATCTGGCCTTCGTTGAACTGCGTGATATGGAACTCCTAATGTGCGGCTCTCCACAAATTATTTTACTGTCACTTTCAATTCAATCGAATTAAAATAGCAACGATTTTACATATATTTATATATTTGTATTTGTTCCAGTAAGGGACTTGTAAATGATACCAATTTTAGATGATAAGACAAAGTAAATGTTTTATCAATCATTTAAGTATAAACTTAGAAGACAATGACACTGGAAAGTGGATTTAATGAGTAAATGTTAAATTTATCTTCTATTTGCTATAAAATTGTGTTTCTAATTGGTTTCATAGCAAAGCCATTATGATTTATTAAGATTCATCAAAGGCATTTTATCTGAGGCTCCTAGACTGACAAGATAATGAATTTCAGCTAATAGGGTGATTGATGATTGATGGTAGACTCTGACTCTCTTTCCCCAAAGTTATACTACAGAGACTCGACTACAGATAATAATCAGCCACAGCTGAAATAGATTTATACTGAATAATTTGGTTTGCTCTATTAAGCACATTAAGGCATTGAACTGATTACGGGTAAATCACCTTTGTGTCTTTTGCATCCTTGACTACCATGGTGGTTAATACAAATACTGAACTCTACTTTGAATTCAGATAACTCTCTTTTAGTCTAACACAGCATGAGAAATTTTATTTTCATATTATTTACTAAACATATTCCCCAAAGATACATTTCAAAGATATTAAAAATAAAAAGAGAGACTGCTAAGGTTGTAACTCAACTATCTTTACCTACTATAACTTATTTAAAAATAGGATATTGATGATCTCCCATGATCTCAATTCTTTTTGCTAATTTGCTAATTACCAAAATTAAATTCTATGTCTTTGACTTAGAATTTTTATTACAAAGTTTTCCTTGACAAGTCTTATGAAACATGCTACATAAAATTGAGTTCACTGAACTAAAGCACCTAGTAGCAAAATAGTCTTAGGATTATGAAGTGGCTTTTATTTAAGCTTTAACTAACTTCTAAACTTTGCTTTTGGTGTATTCCAACTGAGTCATCAAAGAATTCTGAGTCTCTTTTGAATGATTGTGAACTTGTAAGAGCTGTAAAGTGCAGTGATTTGTAAAATCAGAAGAGGCATTTTCGGACATAATGGAACTAGAGTGTAGGTGTGTTTTGCCAATTTAGCCTTTAATTTTCAGATTTTCATATATGTTTCAAGAGAATATATCTTTCTTTTCCTTTATTTTTTATTTCTTCAAGTTACATCTCAATCGCAGTCCCTTCCCTATTCCCCCTCCAGTCCCACCCTCCCACTCTCAACCCCCCATCCTCTTCCCTTTTTTTTTCTTTTAAGTTTAAGTTATAACTTATTTCCCCCTACAGTTTCCCCTTTCAGTCCAACAAATGTCTCTTTCTCTTATAATAATAAATACAATACAAAACAACAGAGGTAATTAGGCCACAGTTATGAGGGTTATATGGCTTAACGTACATTCCCAATGTCCAGTCCATATGTATTTGGTGCCTGACTTTAACATTCTACTATCTAACCATCTCCATGAGTTTAAAGTTCTATATCTGACTCAATATTCATACTAATTGCAACACAATTTTAAAAGTATCTTCTTAGATCTATAACACTCTCTTGACTCCTAAATAACTCAAAATTTAATTATGAGACTCTAGCTATCTGTTCTTCAACCACCTCAGAGACCTGAGAGGGATAAATACATCTGATTTTATAGGAAGTACAGGGTCTGTAGCTTCCCAAACTAAGAAATGACATACGAGTGGCTGCCTGGACAGTTCCCATTTTCTCTCCATACATTACAGCATCGATCTTCAGTCATTTGGCCCAGTTTCTTCAACAGACATTGATTGTAGAGCAGGGGTAATGAAGGACTTACCTACCCTGTCTTGGCAGAACTAGGCTGTTGACTTACCTGCTTCCAGGTTTTGTCCTTTTTGGACAGCATTCTGTCTACAGTTGGAGCAAGGGGCTTTTCCTACCAAGAGATAGGCTTGTGACTAATTCAATCATCTCCCACTGGAGATTCTTCGATGCTCATCTTCTACTTGGAGGAGAATAGGGGGTGCTATGAGGAGTTGATATGTCTTGATATAAAAAAATCTAAAGTTACGAAAACATCTTTGAATGCCATATTCTGCAGATCTCTTGAGGTTTTTGAAGAGGCCCTATCTATCTCTTATATTAGGGTGAGCAGATGTTGCTTGTCTCTTAGCAGGTTTATTTCTGATTAGCTTAGCAAGTAACTATAATAGGCTGTCATAGTACCTAACAGAATGACCGGCTTGCATAACCATTAGTTTGTATTTCTTAATTATCCTAAACAGTTTATGACAATTAGTAGTAAAAGGCCGAAACATCACATTTCATTTTTTTCTTTACCTCCTAACCCTTCCATCCCATTTCTCTGGGGTGGGGTGTCCTTATATAACAGTCCCTCATCTCAGTTGAGAGGTCGTATGAGGGCCAAGAGCCTC
>CAJQZJ010031536.1:100996-134134 GCA_907164525.1 Lophiomys imhausi
TAAAAAAGACTAAAAAATAGAAAAAAATATAACTAATATATAAAAAAATAAATAAAAAATAAAAATTAAAAATAAGAAGACTATGTTCAAGTTCCCTTTGTTGTGTTAGTTGTAGTATCGACACCTTCTACTCTATGGCTAAAATCATACTATAAGTGAATAGATGCCATATGTGTCCTTCTGAGTCTGGGTTAGTTCACTCAGGATGAGCTTTTCTAGTTCCATCCATTTGGCTACAAATTGCATAATTTCATTGTTCCTGATAGCTGAATAATATTCCATTGTGTAGATGTACCACAGTTTTTTAACCCATTCTTCGGTTGAGGGACATCTGGGTTGTTTCCAGTTTCTAGCTACTACAAATGAGGCTGCTATAAACATAGATGAGGAAACTTCCTTATGATTCCGTGAAGAGGCATTTGGGTGTATACCCAGAAGTGGTATGGCTGGGTCCTGAGGCAGAGCTATTCCAAGTTTTCTAAGATATCGCCAGACTGACCTCCATAGTGGTTGCACAAGATTGCATTCCTACCAGCAATGGAGTAGGGTACCCCTTTCTCCACACTCTCGCCAGCATGTGCTGTCATTTGAGTTTTTGATCTTAGCCATTCTTACAGGTGTGAGATGGAATCTCAGAGTCGTCTTGAGTTGCATTTCTCTGATGATTAAGAATGTTGAGCATTTCTTCAAGTGTCTCTCAGCCATTAGGGATTCCTCCTTTGTGAATTCTCTATTTAGCTCTGTCCCCCATTTTTTGATTGGATTATTTGGTTTCTTGGCATTTAATATCTTGAGTACTTTGTAGATTTTGGATATTATCCCTCTGTCAGATGTGGGGTTGGTGAAGATTTTCTCCCAGTCTGTAGGCTGCCGTTTTGTTCGAATGACAGTGTCCTTTGCCGTACAGAAGCTTTTCAGTTTCATGAGGTCCCACTTATTGATTGTTGATCTCAAGTCCTGAGCTGTTGGTGTTCTGTTCAGGAAGTAGTCGCCTGTGCCATTACTTCGAGGGTTCCTCCAACTTTTTCTTCTAGTAGATTTAGTGCGACCAGCCTTATGTTAAGGTCTTTGATCCACTTGGACTTAAGTTTGTACAGGGTGATAAGTATGGGTCTAGCTTCATTCTTTTACAAATGGACATCCAGTTGGACCAGAACCATTTGTTGAAGATGCTGTCCGTCTTCCATTGTGCCGTTTTGGCTTCTTTGTCAAAAATTAGGTGGCCATAAGTGTGTGCATCTATTTCTGGATCTTCAATTCGATTCCATTGATCTACTGGTTTGTTTCTATACCAATACCATGCTGTTTTTACAACTATTGCTCTGTAGTACAGCTGGAAATCTGGGATGGTAATACCTCCAGATATTTTTTTATTGTACAGGATTGATTTAGTTATTCTGGGCTTTTTGTTGTTCCATATGAAATTGAGGCTAGCTCTTTCCAAGTCTATAAAAACTTGTGTTGGTATTTTGATAGGAATTGCATTGAATCTATATATTGCTTTTGGTAGGATGGCCATTTTTTTATGTTGATCCTACCTATCCATGAGCATGGGAGATCTTTCCATCTTCTAAAGGCCTCTTCCATTTCTTTCTTCAAGGGCTTGAAGTTCTTGTTGTATACGTCCTTTACTTGCTTGGTTAGAGTTACCCCCAGGTATTTTATGTTGTTTGCAGCTATTGTGAAGGGGTTTGTTTCCCTTATTTCTTTCTCAGCCCATTTGTTTGTTGTATAAAGAAGGGCTTCTGATTTTTTTGAATTAATTTTGTATCCAGCCACTTTGCTGAAGGTGTTTATCAGCTGTAAATGTTCTCTGGTGGACTTTTTGGAGTCGCTTATGTATACTATCATATCATCTGCAAATAGGGATAATTTGACTTCTTCATTTTTGATGTTTATCCCCTTGATGTCCTTTAGTTGTCCTATTGCTCTAGCAAGAACTTCAAGTACTATATTGAAGAGATATGGTGAAAGTGGACATCCTTGTCTTGTCCCTGAGTTTAGAGGAAATGCTTCAAGTTTCTCTCCATTTATTTTGATGTTGGCCACTGGCCTGCTGTATATTGCCTTTATTATTTCTAGGTACGGCCCTTGTATGCCCGTTCTCTCCAGAACTTATAGCTTGACGGGGTGTTGGATTTTGTCAAATGCTTTTTCTGCATCTAGCGAGATTATCATGTGGTTTTTTTCTTTCATCTTGTTTATATGGTGAATGACGTTGATAGACTTTCGTATGTTGAACCATCCCTGCATTCCTGGGATGAATCCTACTTGATCATGGTGCATGATACGTTTGATGTGTTCTTGAATTTGGTTTGCTAGTATTTTATTAAGTATTTTTGCATCTATGTTCATGAGGGAGATTGGTCTGAAGTTCTCTTTCTTTGTTGGGTCTTTGTGTGGTTTAGGAATCAGGGTGACTGTGGCCTCGTAGAATGAGTTTGGCAATGTTCTTTCAGATTCTATTTTGTGAAAGAGTTTGAAAAGTATTGGTGTTAGCTCCTCTTTGAAGGTCCGGTAGAATTCCATACTATAGCCATCTGGCCCTGGGCTTTTTTGCGTTGGGAGATTTTTAATGGCTATTTCTATTTCCTTAGGGGTTATAGGGCTGTTTAATCTGTTTATCTGATCTTGATTTAGCTTCGGTAGGTGGAATCTATCAAGAAAATTGTCCATTTCACTTAAGCTTTCAAATTTGGTGGAGTATAGATTTTTAAAGTAGGATCCAAATATTCTCTGGATTTTCTCAATGTCTGTTGTTATTTCTCCCTTTTCAATTCTGATTTTGTTGATTTGTGTTTTCTCCCTCTGTCTTTAGTTAATTTGGCTAAGGGTCTGTCTATTTTGTTGATTTTCTCCAAGAACCAACTCTTGGTTTCATTGATTCTTTGTAAAGTTCTTTTTGTTTCCAAGTTGTTGATTTCAGCCCTAAGTTTGATGATCTCCTGCCTTCTGCTCCTCTTGGGAGTGTTTGCTTCTTTTTTTTCCAATTCACCCAGTTTAGCTGTTAATTCGCTAATATGAGCTGTCAAAAATTTCTTTTTGAAGGCACTTAGTGCTATGAACTTTCCTCGTAGCACAGCTTTTATTGTGTCTCATAGGTTTGGGTATGTTGTGTCTTCATTTTCTTTGAATTTTAAGAATTCTTTGATTTCCTTCTTTATTTCTTCCCTGACCCAGTGGTCCTCTAGTAAAGAGTTGTTCAATTTCCTTGTGAGTGTAGACTTTCTGTTGATTCTTTTGCTATTGAAGTCCAGCTTTATTCCATGGTGGTCTGATAAGATACAAGGGGTTATTTCAATTTTCTTGTATATGTTGAGGCTATCTTTGTGTCCAAGTATATGGTCGATTTTGGAGAAGGTTCCGTGAGGTGCTGAGAAGAAGGTGTATTCTTTTGTGTTTGGGTGAAACGTTCTGTAGAGATTTGTTTGGTCCATTTGGTTCATGATCTCTGTTAGACTCATTATTTCTCTGTTTGGCTTCTGTCTTGATGATCTGTCCATAGTTGTGAGTGGGGTGTTGAAGTCTCCCAATATTAAAGTGTTTGGATCAATGTGCGATTTAAGTTTTAGAAGTTTTTCTTTTATAAATGTAGGTGCCTTTGTATTTGGCACATAGATCTTCAATATTGAGATGACCTCTTGGTGGATATTTCCTTTAATGAGTATGTAATGCCCTTCTCTCTCTTTTTTTATTAACCTCAATTGGAAGTCTATTTTGTTTGATATTAAGGTGGCTACTCCAGCTTGTTTCCTGGGTCTATTTGCTTGGAAAACCTTTTCCCAGCCCTTTACTCTGAGGTAGTGTTTATCTTAAATAGTGAAGTGTGTTTCTTGTATACAGCAAAAAGATGGGTCTTGTTTACGGATCCAGTCTGTACGTCTGTGTTTTTTATTGGCGATTTGAGTCCATTGATGTTGATGGATATTAGTGACCAGGGGTTATTATTTCCTATTATTTTGGTTTAGCTGGCTGACTTGTGTTTCTCTTTTGTTTAGTTGCTGTGGAAGTTTCTATTTCCTCTGTTTTCTTGGGTGTAGTTATCTTCTCTGTGTTAGAATTTTCCTTCTAGGATCTTCTGTAGGGCTGGGTTTGTGAGGAGATATTGTTTGAATTTGATTTTGTCATGGAATATCTTGTTTTCTCCTTCTATGTTGATAGAAAGTTTTGCTGGGTATAGTAGTCTGGCTGGGCACCTATGTTCTCTCAGGGCTTGTAGGACATCTGTCCAGGCCCTTCTAGCTTTTAAAGTTTCTGAGGAGAAGTCAGGTGTGATTATGATGGGTCTGCCATTGTACGTGACTTGGCCTTTTTCTCTTACAGCTTTTAATATCCTTTCATTGTTCTCTACATTTGGAGTTTCTATTATTATGTGGCAAGAGGAGTTTCTTTTCTGATCTGTTCGGTGTTCTGTAAGCCTCTTGGGTTTTTACTGGCACCTCTTTCTTTAGGTTTGGGAAGTTTTCTTCTATGATTTTGTTGAAGATATTTCCTGGATCATGGAGTCAGGAGTCTTCTCTTTCCTCTATGTCTATAATTCTTAGGTTCCATCTTTTCATTGAGTCCTTGATTTCTTGGATGTTGTGGGTGAGAGATTTTTTAGCTTTCTCATTTTCTTTGGATGTTGTAATGATTTCTTCCATCGAATCTTCCATGCCTGAGATCCTGTCTTCCATCTCTTGCATCCTATTTTTCATACTCACATCCGTAGTTCCTGATCTCTTCTCTTGATTCTCCATTTCCTCTTTTAACTCTATGTTTTCTTTATTGTTTCCATTTCTATTTTCATGTCTTGAATGGTATTGTTCGTTTTGTACATTTCCTTCTCCAGTTTGCTTGTTTTTGTCTGGAGATCTTTCATTGCTTTATCCTTTTCCTGTTCAAGCTGGATCACCTTGGCTTGGAGCTCTTTAATGATGTTATTCATTGTTTTGACTTGTAAAATTATGGCTTCTTTGAATTCCTTCATAGTTTTAAGTTCTTCTTGAAGGGACTTTAACACTTTCCATAATGTAGAATTATCATTGTTTTCATGTGTTTCAGTTGTGCTGAGATGGGTTTCGGGCTGGATGTTTTTTTTTTTTTTTTTGTCTGGGGCCTCTGACCATGTGGAATTTTTTTTGCTGTCTTCTAGACTTGGGTCCACAGGGGGCACTGTGGTGTAGGATTCGAGTTGCCTTACTCCACCCCTTTAAGGTGAGTCATTCAGTCCCGCCTCCCAGGTGGGGACCTAATTAATTCAGGTGACAGAGCTGTGTACAAGTAAGTAAGCTCTGGTTCCCCGCCAGAAGGGCCCGTGCTAGTACATAAGACCGATGTAAGACAGTTTCAAATATCTTTCAGTTTGCCCGGGGTTGGTTCTTGTAGCGGGTAAATCAAAGTTCAGCTTCAGTAGCCTTTCCGCTCCCGCAGTTTGGAAACTGGCCAGTGACGTCACAGACTGCGATCTGTGGTCTGAAGGCACTTTGCAGCCGATCTCCACTCACTTCCAAGGGTCGCAACCTTTCGCTAGATAATTGGATCATCTGTGTGAGACCTGGGAGTGCCCAGCAGGGTGGGGATTATCTCTGCATGGTTTCTGAATCTGCTGGCTAGGTATTAGGTTGGAGCTTACTGGGGGTCTCTCCTTTTGGGGGATGGGTGATCCCGATTCCCAGGTCCAGAGGCTTCCTAGCGTGTCCGAGAGTTGGAAGGGGCGTACTGTCCAGGGATCTTCCATGGTCCCTGTGTAGCTGGATGAGATTTACAAGGGGTCGTGCCCTTTGTACAGAATCCTGGAACTCTTGCTGCCTTGTGACTGTTGACCCCGAAATCAAAATACGTCCGCGCCGTCCGCCGACATCTTGGATCCCCCAAGAGAATATATCTTAAAGTGTTAAGTATTTTATTGATCACTTGGGTAAATCAAAATGTCTTATAATCATAATAGATTATATTTTTGGAAGATACTTTTGGTTATGACAGATATTCAAAGATAATTGTTTCTCTTGCCACCTCTACAGAATGCCCAAATTTAAAGAGTCTGTAAGGACCAACTATTAGTTAGGATGTAGAAAAATGGGTTTACAGTCCATAAGATGAAAGGGGTTATAGATGAGCTGAGTAATATTTTTTAATGAGTTTATTCATATGCTGGTACTATGTGCCACAACAACCATAATCCTGAGGCAACAAAAATATATGTACTAAAATAGTTGTATCACCTTTATTCTATTGTATCCCAAAATGGATAAAACCCAATATAACCATCCTCAGGGAAATGGATTAACAAATTATCCCGTGAGCATAATTGATGTGCTCAGTAATGAAAAACCATGACCTACTTTTGTACACGACAACATGTGTGAATATAAAAGTGTTACTTCGAGGAAAAGACACCCCCTAAAAAGTATATCATATATTTCAATTTTGCCTTGGAGGAAGTAGGGAATAGACCGGAAAAGAGCTTGAAGAAACTTTAGAGAACAATGGAATTGCTTTCTTTCTAAGTACAAAAGTATATACCATGTAAATGCCATTCATCAAAATAAAATATACTTTCTTCTTCAAATCTATATATATGGTTGTATTTATATTGAGTTTTATAAATATAAAGAAATAGTGGGAATGAAAGAAGGGATTCTTGTATATTATTACTTGAAGGTATGGCTGCTACTAAATTTAAAACTCCAGCCAGTGTTATGAAGAAATCCATTTCCATCAAAGTATAACCATAGTGATAGTACAATTTAATGTCTAAACTGGGGCACTTTGGAGAGAGAAAGGGGATTCTATTAATAAGTTTTCTGGGTCAGAATGACTAAATCAGGGCTTTCTAGAAAAATCAGAAAGGGTTTTGTCCCCACATTTATGGCTGTTTTTAAGACTTCTGACTGCAAAACAGCTGTGAGTCCATTGTCGACATAGACGGATACTCATGGAAGCCTTCTCATTTATTGTAGTCATTTCTTTAGTCATTTGTTCACTATCTTAGCGAAGCTCTTAATTATTTGTATACGCAGAAAAATCAGTTTGTGTTTAGGGGAGTTTCTAAATCAGCTGACAATTGTAAGAACTATCAGCTTCCAGGTTGGCTTGTAGGTCCTTAGTATCCACAAATGATAAGGTAGATAATTCAGATGCTGAGTATTGTCTGCAAGAGTTTGCTTTGGTAATTGCAGTGATGGGCACAGTTCATCCATACATTTGCATCTGATCTTCATATTTATGCTGATGTGTTCATATAAGACTTTTCTAGACAACATACTCCACAAATTGAAGGACTTACTTACAAGATGTGCTTTTCACTCATTAATGACTGGCAAATACTAGTTTTTCATAAAGTCAGAGTGACATACAATTGGTGATAGGGTAAAATGTGTATTTTAAAATAGTAAAGACATGTATTCACAGTTGTGTCAGAAGAGGGCTTTCTGGAGAAGGAAATCCTTGAACTGCATATGGGGTTAGGCAGACATTGGACAGACTGGGGGAAATAGAAACAGAAGACAGGTTACAGGAACAGCACAGCATGCGATGAAGTTTCAAAAGCTGGTAGCACTGGAGAATACATGAATAGAAGGGTTTAAGTGCAGACAGAAGTTAGTGAACAGAGACAGAACTGTGAAAGCTGATGATGTTTTCTGTATCCCAGATTCCTCCTCTACATGGCATGAATTCATGGTAGGGTCCAAAATGACTCAGTATGTAAACAACTAAATCAATGTTCAAAGAAAAGGCAAGCAATATTACTCACTGCATTTGAAGAATGAAGAATATAAAGTGCTCCTTATTATACTGTTGTATTTCAATGGATGTAAACATTACACATTTAAATATTTTTGAATTATTGATAAATTCAAACATTCTCTGTAAAAATAAACAGGGAATGGTGTTTCTATATATTTGGCTATAATATATTAACACTTGGGGATCCATCAGTTATTACTGGCAATAAAATTTTATAAAACACAGCAATTGTTCATTATTGCTCAGAGATCTATAGTGGACTGAGTCCACGTGGTGAATCTTTGGTAAGGGGTAACACTGTTGATCTCAGTTGTTCTTTCAAATCTTTGAGATCATTCAGCTGTTAGATGGTCTAGAAAGATTTCAGCCCCATCCTCGGTTTTAACTCCTATCACTTAATAATCTATCCAGAGTTATAAGGAAAAACATGTGTGCCTTCAAGATTAAAAGACAGTCAGTGTGGGAAATAGCACTCCAAGGCTTAGCACCAGTATGTGCAATGGCAGGATTGTACATGGAGGTTAGAAGACATAATGCAAAGGGTACTCTAATCAGAGCAAAGAGAAGAGCCCAGTTAGCTACCACTAAAATAATACCTCCAGATTATTTACCCAAACTCAGTGTTTTCCAAGAATAAGCATTGACACACTGTAGTTTGATTGATACTGGATTGGCTTGATTGGACAAATGCAATTCAGATATGTATCCATTGAGATTGACTTCAATTCAGTAGTAAGTATAGATTAATTGCATATTTTGTTCTGGTGTTCTGGTTGAAGTACCTAGAGTTACTGGAGTAAACTAAAAAGCAGAGACCTACAGGTTAAGATTCAGGGAAGGCAACACAATCATATATAATCTAGTCTTCCCCATTTCTTTAACTATGAGTACATTTGTGTGTACATAGGTGTGCATCTGGAGGTCAGAGGCAAACATTGGGCTGCTCTCTGTCTTACCTATTGAGACAGGTCTTGGAATACTGCATTTTCTTTTCTAAGACTGTGCCATCAATAACTTCTAGATATAAAGCAGAATTTGCACTTTCCTGTCAAAGGGTGAGTTCTAAGGCCTCTCTTTATTTGGGATCAGTTATATAGATTGTTTGACTGTAAGTGATACCATGTTTTGTTCAAGAATATGCTAAAACAGGCCATGAAGCTTCTAGTTGGTAATCTGGGAAAATCACAAAGTTACCCATAGCAGTTAGTACAGAAACTCTATTTTGAGACCCCCATTGCTAGATACAAGACATTAGTAGCACTATAGAAGATCTGATCCCACTTCACTCCCACTGGCACAACCTTCTTTCCTTCTGAATACAACCTAATGGAAGACTCAATACAAATCCATGCAGCTGGCTTTCCAGGTTTCTAATCCTCATAAGATGGAGAAGATTGTTTGAAGTCACTTGGGTCTGTGAAGATTTACAATAGCAATAGATGACCAGAAACAAGTGGTAAGGGATGAATACCAGGGAGAGGAATTTGGATCAAATTCAATAAGCAGTGATTTTTATTGAGGAAGAGCAAGTGAGATCTTCTAAGTCAGGTGAAGAGTAGCACATAGGATCACACACAGGGCAGGAATACACGTGGGTGGTTGTCTTGGAGTATTCTAGACAACCAGCAAACACTGTGCTATATGAAAGTAACCTTGCTATTTGTAGTAATATTTCTATTTCAAAATATTAATGCTTTAGAAAAACTGATGTGACAATTTTGGAGGATTTATTAATGTTTGAAAGATCTTGGAGTCTTAATTAAAAAAAAAACCCATTGGGTCTTTTGTGGGAAATACACTGAGTTACTTCTAGGCAAATCTGTTTTATAAATTTGGGCTTCTTTTAATTAGTTCAACAAACTTAGCTATTAGTCACTCTTTATAATTTTCTAATGTTCATTTGCAGGATGCAGAAACATTAAAATTACACTCAATAAGTTTAATGAGCAAGCAATAACCCTTTTTCTAAACAAAAAGTTTCAAAGCAGCAAATTTAAGTAACTAGAATATTTCATTACATAATTTCCTTAAGACCAAAATTCTTAGCATATTTACTGTACAAAAAGTGGAGGGACTTGTACATGTATAAATTGTCCTAATGCTTAGCAGGAATCTCAGGTTTTGTGATGTGTTTTGGAGCATGTATATTTGTGGTTCATTTCTTCCATCAGATGTAACTTACACCTGCTTCACTGGAAAAAGAAAAGAGATTTGCTTCCAGTTGCAGCTGTTCTTGTTTTTCTGGCAGTGACTCTTCCTTCATATACCTCTTCCTTTTCTTTTCTTTACACAAACCATCTTTTAGGCTCTGGAACAAATGGAGCTGAATGAGAAAAACCTGCATTTGCAGTTTCCTGCATTCATGGTCAAGTCAGAGGTTTCTATGGGCTCCATCATCATGTGTTCACAGACTGGAACTCTCATACTCTGTAGTTCTATTGCATAAAGCTTCAGGAAGTGTCAGACTTAATAAAACAGGTTAAAAGCTCTATAGTAGAATTACAAAGCTGAAGTATATGTTTTTAATTTTTGTGTGTCTCCAGAGCACTCTACACTTGAATGTCCATCCTGGTACTGTCAACACGCCCATGTTTGAGAAAGTCATCATTTTTCTCACCTCCATCATTGAATGTTTACTGTTCTTTTGGGAAATCTCATCATAGATTTCTCAATCTACTGATCAATCAAAGATCCTACTTCAGGATCAAGCCCATTGCTTATGGTTCAAAAAGTAAGAATATTTATTTGTACAAGAGTGAAAATGGACACTATGAAGATGGTTGGTTATGGAATTCAGCCTCTCAAAACATGTAGGTGGTTCAGAGAATGGACTCTCCTAGTAGTAACCCTTCTTTTCATTCAATGGTATGCATTTAATGTTCTTCAGACTGAAATTTTTTTCCAGTTTGACATTTATTTCTCAAGGTCAGATGTTAATTGTTATCAATTATATATAGGAGAAAGAAGAGTTTTTATCTATATTTCAATGGACTATGATACAATACACTTTTGCAAGTGGTACAGGTACACTCCTTTGATTTTCCAATTTTTCTGATTTTATTTTATCTGATAAATTTATAATAGAAATAGACATACACAGAAATCCATCTAATTTAATATGTAGCCACTAAAATGAATTAAATGTGTAAGACCCATAAGCCTTCTTTGTTTGAGCAAAAGAAAAATGGAAGGCTGTGGCTGTCTTAAAACTTTTGATCAGCACAAATTCAGAAGTTATTTTGTGATCATTCGTCCACTTAAAATATTTTAAATTATGGGTTTTTGCAATGTGTAGATTTGGACCAGGACTATCTGTGGAACAAGCAGAGCAACAGCATGTCGGCGATGACTGCAGGAAGAGGAAAGAAAGGCAAAGAGCTGTAGGTTAGCCAAGCTCTTTAGTTCTCCCCATATACATTGGAAAGCAGAGCCTGGAGAGGGTGAGCATAGATCAAGTACACAATTCTGAAGGAATTAGAAGTAAAAAAAAAATGCATACAAAATTACACAAAAGATAAATGGGCCGAGAAAGAAATTAGGAAAACAATACCCTTTACAATAGCCACAAATAATATGAAATACCTGTGGTAACTCTAACCAAGCAAGTGAAACACCTGCACAACAAGAACCTCAAGTCCCTGAAGAAAGAAATTGAAGAGAATATGAGAAGATGGAAAGATCACCCATGTTCATGAATAAGTAGGATCAACATAATAAAAATGGCCATTCTACCAAAAGTGACATACAGATTCAATGCAATTCCATCAAAATACCAACACAATTCTTTACAGACCTTGAAAGAACAATTCTCAACTTCATAGGGAAAAACAAAAAACCCAGAATAGTTAAATCAATCCTGTACAATTAAAAAACATCTGGAGGTATCACCATTCCTGATTTCAAGCTATACTACAGAGCAATAGTAATAAAAACAGAACAGTATAAAAACAGACCAGTTGATCAATGGAATTGAATCAAAGACCCAGAAATAAACCCACACACCTATGGTCACTTAATTTTTGACAAAGAAGCCAAAACCATACAATGGAAAAAGGGCAGTATCTTCAACATATGGTGCTGGTCTAATTGGATGTCACCATGTAGAAGAATGCAAATAGATCCACATTTATCACCTTCCACAAAACTTAAATCCAAGTGGTTCAAAGACTTTAACATAAAACTGGACACATTAAATGAATAGAAGGGAGAGTGGAGAAACTCATTGGCACAGGTGACAACTTCCTGAACAGAACACCAATAGCTCAGACACTAAGACCAACAATCAATAAATGGGACCTCATGAAACTGAAAAGGTTCTGTAAGGCATAAGACACTGTTATTAGAACAAAATGGCAGCCTACAGATTGGGAAAAGATCTTCACCAACCCCACATCTGACAGAGGGGTAATATTCAAAATATATAAAGAACTCAAGAAATTAAACACCAGCAAATCAAATAATCTAATCAAAAATGGGGTTCACAGCTAAACTGAGAATTCACAAAAGAGGAATCTAAAATTGCTAAGAGACAGTTGAAGGAATGCTCAACATCCTTAATCATCAGAGAAATGCAACTCAAGAAGACTCTGAGATTCTATCTCAGGCTTGTCAGAATAGCTAAGATCAAGAACTCAAATGTCATCACATGCTGGTGAGGTTGTGGAGAAAAGGGAACACTCCCCAATTGCTGGTGGGAATGGAAACTTGTACAGCCACTATGGAAATCTTAGAATACTTGGAATAGCTCTACCTCAAGACCCAGTCATATCACTTCTGGGAATGTATCCAAAAGATTCCTGACCAAGCCACAAGGACATCTCCTCAACTATGTTCATAGCAGCTTTATTTGTAATAGCTAGAAACTGGAAACAACCAAGATGTCCCTCAACCAAAGAATGGCTAAAAAACAAAAACAAAAACAAAAAACTGTGGTACATTTACACAATGGAGTACTACTCAGCTATCAGAAACAAGGAAATCATGCAATTAGCAACCAAATGAGTGGAACTAGAACAGCTCATCAAGAGTGAGCTAACTCAGACTCAGAAAGATACACATGGGATATATTCACTTATAACTGGACTTTAGCTATATAGTACAGTATAACCATCCTATAATCAATAGACCCAAAAGGACAGGAACATGGACTTTGTTACCTGTTAGTGGGACACTCCACCCTAGTGGAACTGCCATGTATGCCCCTAGAGCAAGAGGAAGTTCTTAGCCCTGATGTTACTGATGAACTGAGGGGGGCTGATACGTGGAGGCACCCCACATTGGAGGAGTAGAATAGGTGGGAGAGGGGGTAAAGGTGGCAGGGTTGGACCAGGAGGGGATGGAGGTAGAAGGCTGTAATGGAGATGTAACTTGAATTAATAAATAAATGTTTAAAGAAATAAAAAGAAGTAAAAGGGGAAGTTAGATTTTCCTCTTTTTGACCAACAATTATGTTCCAGAGTCATCTAACATAAAGGGATGTGGATCACAGGAACACTAACTGGGTGCGAGATGGACTTAGAATATTTACACCTCTTCAGAAAGAAAGAATGAATGATCCCACTTTGTTCCATCTGGAGAATTTGACCTGACTTGTAATGTACTTGCCTGTGGCTTTTGACGTGCTGATGTTGCTTGTGTTCTGTATTTAGTGAAAATGTTATTTTCTGCCCTGTGGGAATGCCTGTATTGCATTAATGGCTCAGGTAAAGCAGCAGGACAAGTTTATTAGAAAAAGACACTGGCAAAAAAAGTAGGGGAGAGATATTTGCATGCCTTTTAGAGTCAGCACATGAACAATTTCCCTGAAGGGCACCATTGTTTTCTGCCAATCACTATGATTCGCCCAGCTGTCAATCATTGGGATGGAAAAATATAGGCAAATTCTCAAGAAAAATGTTGCACATTTAGATTCAGGAATATGTTTTCTTAGCATCATAAAAGTACATAGAAATGTTGTTGAAGTGGTTGAGATGTATGAACATGCTTGCATAAAGACTAAAGCCAAAGTAAGCATTTTCTTTTATGAATTAAGCAAATTTGGTGTGCTAAATGACTTTATACATTCAAGTATATTCACAGTTTTTCATGTAGCTTTACTTCAGAATACTTGATATACATGCTTGTATATGTGTTCTGAAGTAAGAGAATCTTTTCCGTTTAAGTATTACTATAAAAAATAAAATAATTGTTAGCTTTTTCTTTAGGACTTTACTGTTGATGATGATAACATTACCCTCACCCACTTTTACACACATGCACACAAGTCTTGCTCAATAGTAAATACAATTTTTAACTTATTTTAAAAATATAAGCTTCAATAATCATAAGATATACTGAAGATTAACTATTATATTTAATCTCTATTCATTATGATCTCATGACATTATATTTACTTCTTCTGAGGCCTTGACTCCCAGAAATACTTACTCGTTTTATTCAATTGTATGTTGTCTCATAAGGAACATCAAATCATAAAGAAAATTTCCTTGAGTGACTAACAGTTATCTGCTTACCACTGTTAGGGAAGCATGGTTGTTTCTAGTATTTGCCAAAAATATATTTACTTATCTTTAAAAGAAGGATCAGACATTCTTAAATTTTAAATATGTTGTTGTTATTTAAAGTGTTTGCTTTGATCACAGTCTCTGAACTTTTATCTCTTACCTTCTTTGCACAACTAACCTGATTATTTCAAAAAGCACTTTTTTCTTTTTTTTCCCTTTATTTTTTATTTCTTCAAGTTACATCTCAATCGCAGTCCCCTCCCTATTCCCCCTCCAGTCCCACCCTCCCACACTCAACCCCCCATCCTCTTCCCTTTTTTTTTTCTTTTAAGTTTAAGGTATATCTTATGTCCCCCTACAGTTTCCCCTTTCAGTCCAACAAATGGCTCTTTCTCTTATAATAATAAATAAAATACAGTACAACAGAGGTAATTAGGCCACAGTTAGGAGGGTTATATGGCTTAACATACATTCCCAATGACCAGTCCATATATATTTGATACCTGACTTTAACATTCTACTATTTAACCATCTCCATGAGTTTAAAGTTCTATATCTGACTCAACATTCATACTAACTTGCAACACAATTTTAAAAGTATCTTCTTAGATCTATAACACTCTCTTGACTCCTAAACAACTCAAAATTTAATTATGAGACTCTAGCTATCTGTTCTTCAACCACCTCAGAGACCTGAGAGGGATAAATATATCTGATTTTATAGGAAGTACAGGGCCTGCAGCTTCCCAAATTAAGAAATGACATACCAGTGGCTGCCTGGACAGTTCCCATTTTCTCTACATACATTACAGCATCAATCTTCAGTCGTTTGGCCCCGTTTCTCTGACAGACATTGATTGTAGAGAGGGGTTATGAAGGACTTACCTACCCTGTCTTGGCAGAGCTAGGCTGTCGACTTACCTGCTTCCAGGTTTGGTCCTTTTTGGACAGCATTCTGTCTATATTTGGAGCAAGGGGCTTTTCCTACCAAGAGATAGGCTTGCGACTAATTCAATCATCTCCCACTGGAGATTCTTCGATGCTCATCTTCTACTTGGTGGAGAATAGGGGGTGCTGTCAGGAGTTGATATGTCTTGATATAAAAAAAATCTAAAGCTACGAAAACATCTTTGAATGCCATATTCTGCAGATCTCTTGAGGTTTTTGAAGAGGCCCTATCTATCTCTTATATTAGGGTAAGCAGATGTTACTTGTCTCTTAGCAGGTTTATTTCTGATTAGCTTAGCAAGTAACTATAATAGGCTGTCATAGTACCTAACAGAATGACTGGCTTGCATAACCATTAGTTTGCATTTCTTTTTTTTTTTAAATAATTTTTTTTTATTTTTTTGAAGATTTATTTATTCCTTTTATGTATATGAGTGCCTTATCTGCATGCACACCTGCAGCCAGTAGAGGGCATCAGATTACATTGTGGATGGTTGTGAGCCACCATGTGGTTGCTGGGAATTGAACTCAGGAACTCTGGAAGAACAACTGGTGCTCTTAACCCCTGAGCCATCTCTGCATTTCTTAATTATCCTAAACAGTTTATGACAATTAGTAGTAAAAGGCCAAAACATCACATTTCATTTTTTTTTCTTTACCTCCTAACCCTTCCATCCCATTTCTCTGGGGTGGGGTGTCCTTATATAACAGTCTCTCATCTCAGTTGAGAGGTCGTATGAGGGCCAAGAGCCTCTTTATTCATTGGGGATCTACGAAGCAGTACCATCAGTGAAAAGTGTCTCATTGCCCAGGAGAGAGAACTACTAAACAAACCAATAAGCATACAATAGATAAAAAAGACTAAAAAATAGAAAAAATATAACTAATATATAAAAATAAATAAAAAATAAAAATTAAAAATAAGAAGTCTATGTCCACGTTCCCTTTGGTGTGTTAGTTGTAGTATCGATACCTTTTACTATATAGCTCAGGACTTGAGATCAACAATCAATAAATGGGACCTCATAAAACTGAAAAGCTTCTGTAAGGCAAAGGACACTGTCATTCGAACAAAACGGCAGCCTACAGACTGGGAGAAAATCTTCACCAACCCCACATCTGACAGAGGGATAATATCCAAAATCTACAAAGAACTCAAGAAATTAAATGCCAAGAAACCAAATAATCCAATCAAAAAATGGGAGACAGAGCTAAATAGAGAATTCACAAAGGAGGAATTCCTAATGGCTGAGAGACACTTGAAGAAATGCTCAACATCCTTAATCATCAGAGAAATGCAACTCAAGACGACTCTGAGATTCCATCTCACACCTGTCAGAATGGCTAAGATCAAAAACTCAAATGACAGCACATGCTGGCGTGGGTGTGGAGAAAGAGGTACCCTACTCCATTGCTGGTGGGAATTCAGGCTTGTGCAACCACTATGGAGGTCAGTCTGGTGATATCTTAGAAAACTTGGAATAGCTCTGCCTCAGGACCCAGCCATACCACTTCTGGGTATACACCCAAATGCCTCTTCACGGAATCATAAGGAAGTTTCCTCATCTATGTTTTAGCAGACTTATTTGTAATAGCTAGAAACTGGAAACAACCCAGATGTCCCTCAACCGAAGAATGGGTTAAAAAACTGTGGTACGTCTACACAATGGAATATTATTCAGCTATCAGGAACAATGAAATTATGCAATTTGCAGCCAAAGGGATGGAACTAGAAAAGCTCATCCTGAGTGAGCTAACCCAGACTCAAAAGGACACATATGGCATCTATTCACTTATAGTAGGATTTTTGCTATATAGTAGAAGGTATCAAGCAGTATTTTTAATAGATGAGGAACTTTTTTTTTTTTTTTTTACAAAAACAAAAATTCTGATTGAAATGTACATTGCCAATGCTTTTAAGGGAATAAAAAACCAATAGGGTTGGGACTGTGAGATTCCTCCCTTCATTTTAGCTTGTCTGTTGATTTTGCCTTGGTCAGGTCTTGTCTAGGCAGCCATATTGTTGAAACTTCACAGATGAAGGTATCATGACATTTCTAGAGAAATAATTTCAGAGTAGGCTCCCTGTTCCTTATGATTTTTTGGTCTCTTCCACAGTGTTCCCTGAGCCTAGCTCTAGCAGTTGTGTTGTAAATGTATCATTTAAGACTGAGCACCCACCACATGGTCATTTGTTCTCTGGGCTTTGACTGGTGGTGGCTTTCTGTAATTGTCTTGGTCTGTGACAAAACTCTAGACAGGAAACTAAGAATACTGAGAGTAGGAGAAATAGTGTTCCCCAGGGAAGAGACCCTCAACTGATTATACAATACTAAATGATCAGCCCTGAAAGCATACACAGATTTGTAACATTATGCAGGCTAAGTAGTTTATATTTATGTATTTAAGGTGTGTATCACAACAATTAGAGAAAAACAGTCCTTGGATGAGAGCACTTGAGCAAGGGAAGGCTCTATATGGGAAGGTTTGAGGGAGGAAAAAGGAAGGGGGAGACGATGTAATTATACTTTAAATTTAAAAACTGGATTATTATTTAAAATAGTCATATTTCTTTAGGGCTTTGAATTCTGGAAGTGGCCAGATTACAATATTTTGGGAGTATTTTGTTTAAATCTTTGGTCTAACTCTTTGAAAACAAACACTCGGAGCTCTTGAGGAGATCTTGCAATGGTTAGTGTTGATGCTCTTCACTCACTGAGCAGTGAGGCATTGATTGCTCTACTCTGCGTTTAAGTGACATCTCTAGCCATCAGGACTTCTAATCATATCTTGTTAATACCGTATTTTGCAGTGTGCTGTAGTAGTTAGGAGAGCCAGGGACAATGTGCCACCATTGATGTTAGTACTTGAGAAACAGAGGCAGGAGAGACATGACCTCAGGGCTAAACTGGGCTACATAGCATGGTCCAATCTGCACTGTGCAATGATAGTCTAACTCCAGCCACCATTCCCAGAACGATAGCATTATGAAAAATGTTATGACCCAATTAACTTTAAATGGAAAAATTTCTATCTAGATTTGTGCTTCTATTGGTAAGGCCTGTACCTTCCTTGTCAACAGTCACTGATTTCACTGCCAAGTGTAAAGATATAGATATAAATATTTTATGTAGTTTCATCCCTTGGCTCTGTTGTGATGTTTAATATTTATTATTTAGTTTATTGTGGTTTTTATTAATATACTTGGATATTGGCTCCAGGGGCAGAGGAAATGAAATAAGATAATAATTTTGAGAACTCTTTTATTTCTGCATAGCCTAATTAAAAACAGTTTTGGAGACAGAAAAGAAAATTAATGAGTATAACATGATACAATATATGTGATTTTGGAGCAATTCTCAGGATACTCTGGGAACTCATGAGGGCTGTTAAATCAGGCAGGAAGAATTCCAGGAAGTAGCCTCTCAGCTTTTTTTTAATGCTGCTAAGGTGGAATATGCTTGTAGAAAAGGAGGCACACACAAAGCAGTGTGTATGAGGTCAGGAATGAAGCTAATGTGTGCAACCTGATACCTGGTGCGGATCTTCCAGCAGCTGGGACTGTCAACAGAAAAACATATGGCACCTTATAACTTATATGATATATTCTGCAAATATAGAATAAAAACGGGTCAGACTTATAGAAGAATATGCATAAAGTCTCTACTCTCAGTAATTTTCATACAGATTAAAATTATTTAAATATACATATAATTCTTTAAAAATGAAAGATATATTTTAAGGATTTTTTTCCCCTAAGTTCAATCACTTCAAAGAGAAATTCAAAATTATCAGCCATACCTTGTAGAATTAATTTCTGTCAGGCCACATAAAACAATTAGAGCAATTTTTGAGCTTTGATAATGAAAAATAATGATAATGATCTTTATTCATTTTTATATCAAAACAATTCCTTGGAAGACTCCTCAGAAGAAAAATAACTATACATCTCAGGAGAAACTTTTAAACTTTGCTGCCACGGGACTAACTCAGCAGATCCAGCTGGCCATGGCTAAAACGTTTTAAAAAGTAGGAAAGAAAATAGACCTTGCTACATTTAAAAATGAGTGTCTCTGGTTTTTTGTCACAGTGGCAGAAAGATGAGTACCACAGTAAGGACCCACTAAGGTATTCACAGTAAAACAGAGAGGTATTGTCATGACAGTTTTTCTTACTTTTGAAACTAGCCATATAATCACATGCATCTTTATAATTACCTCCTAGTCTTCATTCTGAATTTCTTGTGCCCTTAAACTCTTTTCTGAAGGGTATTGGAAAGGGGGATAGATCTGGTAGAGAGGGAAGGTGAGGGGAAGAATTGGGAGGAGTGGAGGGAAGGGATGCTATGGTTGGTATATATTGTATGAGAGAAGAATATAATTTCAATAAAGAAGAAAAATAAATAAAATATTTCAACAGGGTGTGGCTTTCTTTTGAAATAATATTTTAATGTTGTTTTATTAATTAAAGAATTTTCATACAATATATTTTGATCATGTTTCTTTACCTCCTTCAATACCTCCCAATCCAACTTCTCTAATGATCCAACCTATTTTCTATATCTCTCTCTTAAAAGCAAAAACACACAAAAAATTAAAACCATAAAACCACAAATATTAATATGAAAAACTTAGCTCAACACCAAAAAAAAGCAAAACAAAATAGAATGAAGCAAAAATCATAAAAAGCATCAGAGAAGGAGTGTGGAAAAACACCAAGGAGGTAGAAATAGTAACAGGAAAAGGGGAAAACAGTGGAAGACAGAGTAGGGGTAACTTCAAGAAGAGGAATCACATATCAACACCAAATATGGATGAAACTCTATGCATGCCAGTGAAAGACTAAAATTGTCAAATGTAGTTGCTAATTTCAAGGTCACTGTGGACATTCATTAGAGCAGTTCTTTGTTTTCTTTTTCTTTTTTGAATGACAGTTTCAGGTGGCATTTGGAATCAGTTGTTCCGAAAAATCCAATAACCCATTAGTTTTTGAGTGATGGTTGTGTCACTGGTTGCTTGGCAAAACCAAACCGACAGTTGACTGAATCGATTTCATTCTCACTCGGTAGGATTTTTTCATAGAAATGTTGAAATCTTACTGCTGTTTTCGCCCGTAACATTATTTTTGGATTTCAGCTTTAATAATCAAACATGTTTCATTTTAAAGCTACATCTTCTCCACTTTCCTGTCTTTCTCTGTCTCCTCATTCTGAAGTGCCCATCAGTGCCCATGTTGTGAACAGAAGCAGCAGACATCGATTTCTGTCCACTCTTCTCTCTTTGTCTAGAATGAAACTAAATGACTAAAGACTGCTATGGGAGTGAGTTCTCTTCAGTGCTACCCTGACATTAACTCTCACAGGCTCAATAGCTGATGGTTTAATTTTGGAAAATGTTGAAGCAGTTGCTAAATATGATCATTATTTTTTTAAATAATTTATTTTTTATTTCTTCAAGTTACATCTCAATCACAATCCCCTCCCTACTCCCCCCTCCTGTCCCACCCTTCCATCCTCCTCCCCCTCAACCCCTCATCCTCTACCTCCCTTTTTTTTAAGTTTAAGGTATATCTTTTTCTCCCCAACAGCTCCCCCTTTCAGTCCAACAAATGGTTCTTTCTCTTATAACTGTAAATACAATACAAAACAACAGAAATAAGTAGGCCACAATTATGAGAGTTATATGGCTTAGCATACATTCCCAATGTCCAGTCCATATGTATTTGGCACCTGACTTTAACATTCTACTATCTAACCATCTCCGTGAGTTTAAAGTTCTATATCTAACTCAACTTTCATACTAACTTGCATCACAATTTTAAAAACATCTTCTTCGATCCAGAACACCCTCTTGATTCCTAAACAACTCAAAATTTAACTATGAGACTCTAGCTATCTGTTCTTCAACCACCTCAGAGACCTGAGAGGGATAAATATATCTGATTATATAGGAAGTGCAGGGCCCGCAGCTTCCAAAACTAAGAAATGACATATCAGTGGCTGCCTGGACAGTTCCCATTTTCTCTCCATACATTACAGCATCAATCATTATTAAAAATTAACTCACAACTTCTTACGCTTACATCACTTGTAAAGTATAAAGTCCAGTACTGAGTACTTATGAGACTGAGGGCCTGCTCACTATGATAAAGAGATACCTCAGTGCTTCTTTGTGTTGCCTGTGTTCTTACATCCTTGCCATTCAGATACTGACAGTATCACTCAGTCTGGTTCTCATGTACATCCTCTTTTTGTCTTTGCATTCAGTGATGGCAGGTGCATAGCTTGAAATCAGTGATGACAGAAGGATTTACATTCACATGATGAATAATGTCAAGTATTGCAACTCAGAGGTGACATTTTTGATAACATTGTAAAACATGATGGAGAAATGTTAGTAATATCAATGAAACATGAAAGAACAGTGTGCCCATAGCTGCTATTTGTGGATGGCATGATCATGAAGAACTTATTCTGGTGACCAAAGATGATACCTGGTCAGGAAAGAAACCATTCAGTCTTGAGGAGTCTGTTCACATCATTACAATGTCAACTTATTATGAGAAAGCTAACTTCCACATCAACCAGCCTTCAGGTTGGCATTGCACACATTTGCTAACTGCAAAGTCAAGTGTGTTTATAACAATTTTGCAAAAATAAATTTCATGTGAAAAAATAGTAGTAATGTGAATCTTAGTTAAGAGTTAAATGCTGAATTTTCTTTTTACCAGCCACATTTATAATGTTTTTAAGTTTGTGTATCAGCTTCTCTGTATATACATCTGTGTATACATATATTGCTTTTAAAAACCCAGTTATGAAAAAAATCTACTAATATTTTGTTCATGTAGTATTTTATTAATTAAACTCAATGATAATTCTGTTCCTAAATCTGAGATTATTACACTTAGATTTCATTACAAATTGCTGCTATAAATATATATGTTGCTTATATATATGTACACATATATGTACATAAAATATGTATGATACTGAACTAGCTATACAGCAGACAATGACTTTGAAATTCTAATCCTACTACCTCTATCTCTCGGGTCCTGGGATTGCAGACTTATATTCATGCATCTGGCTTTTATATTGACATTTCTAAAACCAATCTTTTTTTTTTTGTTTCCATTCTGTGTGGTTGTTGAGACCTTAATTTTAACATAATTTATAATATTGTAGTTTCTATTACTGTGCACTGTTTTAGTAGAGTTATCAGCTAACAGTGATTTAGCTGAGTTTATCTTTGCAAATTCACCTTTTTCTTGATGTGTTTTTGACCTCTTCTGAAACAGTAGACTGAGGTGTACCCAGTCAATTGTTCCATTTAGAGCCCCATAAATTATGTCTCATATTTGAATTTCTTATTTGCTTCTCTTGTTGTCCTTCTAGAAATCCTGGTCTTCCCAGAGTCCAAAAGACATTCAACATGGGCAGTTCCTTCCTTGCAGTTATGGTCTACAATACTATTGGTAAGTATTTATCTTACTTGGGGGACAAGAGCCACCACTGAGTTTTTGTTCCTGAATAAGACAGGCCTATTTAGCATTCCAAAGTTGGAAAAGAGTCACCCAGAAATTTAGGAGTATCTACGGTGGTCTTATCAGCTCTTTCAGCATCCATCTTAGATTTCTTTTTCTGTTTCTTTCATCACATCATTTCTTTAGAGCTTTCCCCAACTAAGATGTCTAATTTTCAAGACAGTGAGACAACACATTTCCATGTTTCAGTGCTAGCTAGCCTTAAAATTTTAGGACAGGCATCAAGCATCACATATAAAGCTGTTATCATTAAAATCTAATTAATGTTACTATTTTAAGAAAGATTTTTTTCATTTTGTCCATGTGTGCATGTTAGTGAGCAGCTGTGTGCACATGAGAAAAGGTACCACAGGAGCCAACAGATACCTTAGAGTTGGAGTTACAGGAGGTTCTGAGACACTGACCACAGGTATTAGCAATGGAACTTGGGTCTTATATATGAACAATAAGCAGTCTTAAGAGCCATCTTTCCATCTTCTAATTCATTTATTTATTTTGCATCATATATAATAGATTTTCTGAAAGTAGAGGGTACGTCTATTTTGTTCATAATAGTATTTCTTGTGCCAATCATAAAGGAAGACATAAAATAAATACTCAGTGCAATACTTAATTGAATAGTAATCTTATTTTTCAAGAGAGTCTCCATTACAATGGCTAGCCTAATGTTTCATATTATTTATTTGTCAAATTTTCTATTTGTCAAAATTTCAATGCAGAACTTCTTCTAATATGTCCTTGACATGATGAAAAAAGAATCCCCTTGCTTGGGTGGGATGGATGTTTGATGAGAAGTGTCTCTTATTCTCACATATGCTAAGTTCACTGATTTGGGGTTAAACAGCAGAGTATGTGAAAAAGCTTTTGTGGAGAATATGATGACAGCACCATATGGAAATTGTGTGGATAGCATGCTTTATTTTAATGTTTATTTTAAGAGTATCTGATTTTGACAGAAATAATTGAGGACAAAAAATAGAACTCAGTGATAAATATGGAATAGAAGTCTGTGATATTAGAAGTGTCTTTCTGTGGCACAAGAACCCATATATATACATATATATATGCTATTATATGTATGATTTTACATATAATATATATATATATATGTATGTGTCTGTGGTTGTGCATGCATATAGATATAACAATGCTTTGGCAAAAATAATATTTAATTCTTCTTATTCTTAATCTCCATTCTAAATGCAAATTATCATTTTACATGTGAGAAATCTCATTTTTCTGTATTGTACAATATTTATTTTGAGGTTTCTCTCATTATTGTATTTCTTAAAGACATTTTTTGTTAGTTATTTTTAATTTTAAACAATCATGGCATTTACATCATTGCAATGGAGTTTTAGACATAATTGGTTTATATGATTAGTAAATGTGGATTGACATAAGGAGTCAGACAAAACAAGAGCTAATTCAAAAGGAACATGTGTTATATTTTATGTTTCATGACAGTAATATTAAGTAGATAAAATAAATCCATTACAAAATATTTTAATAAGTTAATATATACTAGCTTGTTTTAAAGAAATATTTCATTAGTAAATATATTGAATTTGTATGTTTTTCTGTTGCTTGTCAATTAGTTATAATTCTTTATTGTAATATCGACATATCTTTATAAGTATGGCATTATTTGGTAAAACAAATTTATGTAATATCTACAATACAATATATATAAATAAATAAAATTCAGAAAACAAGGTACATAGACACACACACATAAACACACATATATATTTCCCATTACTGTATGATTCCAAAAGTTGAGAAATTCAAATAAGTTAATTTTATGCATTTAGAAATAAAATGAGAAAACATTTTTATAAAGCACACCTACATAAACACACACACACACACGCACACACACACACATGCAATCACCAAAAGGTCATAAGCATACTTTGACAAATTCTAATGACATCATTGGAATAAGTTATAATGCTTTGGAAGCTATTTTTGCCAAGTATGATTGAAATTTGAGCTTAAATACCAGCCCTTGCCTGTAACTAGATGCATGGCAGGTATTGCTGCTGTGTCACATGTGTATCAGTAGGTGGCAGAGAGGAGAGAGGCTATGTCTATGGTCAGTGTTATGATCTACGGACATCTGAATGATTAGTAGCTTAACATTACCTGAAAAAAAAAAAAAAGTGAGCCTGAGGCAACCACCAGTCCAGTGCCAAGTGAATTGGATCAGAAACTAGTCTGAGACAACCACCAGTCTGGTGTTATGCAGGCCCAAATGGTTCCCAAGACTGGGAGCAACCTGGAGACTAGAAGAACCCTGACTGGGATAGGGGTACCCAGGTTGGAGTAACCCTGAGACAGACAACCCTTGCATGAGGCCACGCAAGTAGGCAGAGCAAGGAGCGAGCCCTAGATGACCTCTGCCTGGCACCATAATGCACTATTGGGCATAGTACTCTTGAGACCATTCCTGAGATGACCCCTATACTTAGATTCCCCAAGCACCTCTAAAAGGAGCAAGTAAGTGGTGGAGAAAGAAAAACAGAAGGATGTGGGCACTAGGAAAAGGGGTAGAACTAGAGACTCGAGGATAGTAAGGTCTGATGTGAGTAGTTGATGATGCCACCTGAGAACATGGTGGGGTCATATCTGGGTCTGTTACCCTGAAGTAGTAGGAGTCTGCTACCACCAAAGGCCCTGTGGCTGTTCCTTTCCTGGGATGCTGCCCAGGGACATGTTGATGTTTGAGGGTTGTGCACAACTGGCCCCACCTCTCACCTGCTTATCATGGGAGACCTGTCCCTGGGAGCAGGAGAGCTGACCCTGTCCCTAACTAGCTGCAGTACTCTGGAAAGTGGCCCATATATTGCTGGAGTTGTGGGTGAGCAGGCCCCTGAAGATATGAGCATGGGAGGCATGACCCTAACACTCATCTCCTTGCATTGGTACGGATGAGGGAGAGATACTTTTCTTCTACCTCACCCTGTACCACCTAAGGCATGCAGGAGACCTGTCTTTGGAGTCATGAGAGCAGGAGAGTTGTCCCTGTCCTTCACCTAATGCAGAACTTGGCAGATGAGGCCTGCACCTCACTGGGGCAGAAGAGTAGAGCTGACCCTGATGGTGGGGGCGTTGATGAGTAGACCCTGAGGGCATGAGTATAGGAGAGCCATCCATGCCTCTTGTCTGCTGGATGGTGGCATAGACAAGGGAGAGATGCCCTTGCCTTCTACTGCAGGTGGGAGAACTCTCCCCAGAGTCATGAATGTGGGAGAACTGGCCATGTCCCTCACCTGGGCAGCAAGGTAGCGCTGTCCCTGTTAGTGGCAGTTGCTGGTGGGCCAGTCTGAGTGCATGAGAGCAGGAAAGTCAGTGGGCTGACCAACTCAGCCACTTCTCAGTTCTAGATCCAAGGTTTTGAATTGGTCTACCCCAGTATCCTCACCACTGATGAACTGCTGGAGTGCATTAAGGGGCTGGCCCTACAGATTCAAAAACTTCAGGGCAGTAACAAAATATCCAAGAGGAGTTCCAATGAGTTTCCAATATTGATAAAGTAGCAGAAAAGAGAGGCCACATATCAGACCAACAAGTCATTACAATGAAGATTTGTAAGGAAAGAAGTGAGGACAGAAGAGTGTACTGTGTGGGTCATACTGTGACACACTACAGCTTCCACAAGATATATTTTTTTTTTCTGTTGTAGGGGAGGTTGTGATGGGGTGATGTTATGCATTCTAAATGCTAATTAACCTGGTCCCAGAGGTCTGTTACTTTACTTGCTAACCATTGTCTCTGATTGGTTGAATAATTGCTAAGGCCTGAGATTGGGAAAAGACAGAGGCAGGAAGGACTAAGGTTCATGGGGTTCTGAGGCAAACAGAGAGCATCTTGGGTAGTAGAAGAGAAGAAGAAGCCCCCAGAAGAAGAGAAGAAACCAAAGGAGGAAGAAGGAGGACATATGTCATGGGTTTGAGAAAAAGAACCTCATTCCACGTGGCCTAGGACATCCAATAGCATGGAAAATAACAACCTAGGGACATATGTGTATTATACGAGGTCATATTTGGGGAATAGAATTAAACACTAGCTTAGATGGGCCAAGAATACCCAATCCAGGCTAAGGCTTGTTAAGATCCATCAGGTGTCTCTTTGTGCTCATTTAGAATGGCGGGTTAAGGATTAACACCACTGACCAATTAAATATAATCTAAATACTGGTAAATAATTTAATTAATTACTTCTACAAGGGTGACAGGTGGGTTTGAGGGGCAGGGAAGGTGATTGGGATTGGGGTGCATGGCATGAAATTCACAAAGAATCTATAAAAAGTAAAAAAGAAAAAAAGAAAAAAAAAAGAAAAGAAAAAGAAAAAGAAAGAAAGAATGGAAAAACCCAAAACATAACCCCTTAGAGATTTTCATGCATGGAAGATAATGTCTAATTCTCTAAGAATAATTTAAAATAAATTTATGTAGTCATGGGTTTCTGTGAATCTCATAACATTATTCTTAATACACATTTGAAATGCACATAGAAATAACAATGATTTCTCATCATCTGTATTATTTTAATTTCAATGTATGACTATTTTGCCTGTATCTATGACTGTCCACGATGTGTGTGTGGTGCCTGTTAAAGCCAGAAGAACTCTGGAAGTGGAGTTACAGACAGTGTCTACTGCCCTGAAACCAAATATGGACCCTCTGCAAGAGCAGCAAGTGCTTTAAGCACTTAGCAATATCTCCAACCCCTAATTTTTTCTACTTTTAAAGGACAGATTTAGTGTTTGGAGTTGTTTCAGAAAGGAAATCATTAATAAAAAAGATTCCCACAGTAAAAGATATTATCCAGGTATTTTCATTTTTTTATCCTATGTAACTCAGGGTAATAAAATAAGTCATTGTCTTTGGAAAAGTCACACAGGAATTTCAAAACAGTAGGAGTTAGAAAGATGTAAATTTACCTTGTGAATTATTAAACAGATTAAGCATGGGTTTAAGACACAAAACACTCAGAGAAGAATACAGTTTAAAATATCTTCCTGTTCATGTCCAAAGAGTTTACTGTTGTATCATCCCAGGCTAGAGACTAAACAGCATAGATGAGGGTCCCTGCCATCAGTCATCAAGAGAGATAACAAGTCAACAGAACAGAATTGCACTATCATCTGTCTCTCAACAGACTCTTAAGGAGAAAACTCAGAGCTGGCCATAAGTTTCAGGAAAAAGATCAAATTAAGCATAAAAGAAACTTATATTTTTCCTTGTTGCATTTATACTAATCTTAAATATATATAAAGTCTTAGAAGACACCTGATAATCCCTGGGATAAATTTTCAGAATGTAGGCACTAAGATCAACAATTAATAAACAGGACCTTATGAAACTGAAAAGCTTCTGTAAGGCCCAGGAGACTGTTAATAGAACAAAATGGCAACTTACAGATTGAGAAAAGATATTCACCAACCCTATAGGTAACAGGGGCTAATATATATATATATATATATATATATATATATATCTCAATAAATTAAAGACCAACAAGCCAAATAACCCAATTAAAAAAGGGGGTGCAGAACTAAACAGAAATTTCTCAAAAGAGGAGTCTCTAATGGCCGAAAAGCACTTTAAGAAATGCTCTATGTCCTTACTCATCAGGGAAATGCAATTCAAAAGGACTGTGAGAGTCCCATCTCACACCTGTGAGAATGGCTAAGATCAAAAACTTCAGTGATACCATCAGAATGACTAAGATCAAAAACTCAAATGATAGATGTGGAGAAAGAGGAACACTCCCCCATTGCTGGTGGGAGTGAAAACTTGTACAACCACTTTTGAAATCAATCTGGAGATATCTTAGAAAATTGGTAATAGTTCTACCTCAAGACCCAGCCATACCCCTCTTGGGCATATATCCAAACGATTCGAAATGAAACCACAAGGACATTGCCTCAACAATGTTCATAGCAGCTTTATTTGTAATAGCAAGAAAATGGAAATAACCCAGATGTCCTTCAACTGAAGAATGGATTAAAAAAATCTATGGTACATTTATACAATGGAATACTACACAGCTATCAGAAATGAGGAAATCATGCAATTCGAAACCAAATGGATGGAGCTAGAAAAGCTCATCCTATGTGACCTGACTCAGTCCCAGAAAGATAAACATAGTATGTACTCTCTTATAAATGGATATTAACCATACATCACAGGATAACCATCCTACAACCCACAGACCCAAATAGATAGGAACCTAGTGTATCTATCCTAGGAAAAATTTCACCCAGCAGTGAGTCATGGAATCTGCTGCAAGTTAGTGCAACACCTTACCCTAGATGGTGTGCCATATCAAGCCCCGTACAAGTGGAAGCTCTTAGCCTTCACATGACTGAAGAACTGAGGGAGTATGATATGTGAGGGCCCACTTCATCTGAGGAGAAGGAGACTACCAAGTAGAGGAACAAGGAGGGAGGGAGGGAGGGAGAGAGAGAGAGAGGGGGGCCAGGAGGGGAGGAGGGAGGAAACTATGTACTAGAAGTAACTTGAGAAAACAAAATAATACTGTTTTTAGAAAAGAGTTAATAAGCTTAAAAAATATAATAAAAATACAATATAAAAATTTCAAACTATAATTTACCAAAGGTATACTTGCCTTACTGGCATGAAAGGAAAAATGGCCTTAATTTCAGATTGGAATGTAGACTGCAGGTGGCCATATAGCTTACACAAACTTGATAGCAGCTTAAAAGTTTTTTTTTTTATAGATATAAAGGATATTTTCATGGTTTGACATTGAAAAGCAGGTAAGAGGTTGAAAATACTGTAAATAAATTAAAGGTTACTGCAGTTCAAACTGGTTTTCTAAACCTCCAAGAGTTGAAAAAACTTGGAGCTAAGGTAAAATATATGAAATATGTGGTGTTAGCCCATGCCTTTAACTCCAGCAGAGGTGGAAGAATCACTATAGAGTCAGTTGTCTTATAAATTCTAGAGTTACAAGGAACAGGGTGGTGATGGTGCATACCCTTAATCCCATAATTTGAGGATACACCCTTAATCCCAATACACTAGAGACAGAAACCTGCAGATTTCGGAGTTCAAGGTCAGCCTGACACAAAGCAAGCTCTAAATAGAGAAAAACTTTGATCCAGGGGTGGTGGTACACATCTTTAACCTGACCCTCCCAAAACAAAAGTAGTCCCAGAGTTAGGATTAGGGCAGGGTTCTGTTCTTATCTTTCCAGGAGATTTAAAGCATCCATCTAAGGAATCCAGGGACAACTGGACAACTGAAACTTCAGAAGAAAACATATCAGACACCAAAGAAGATAAGTAGCCCAGACCATCCAGCCTTGCAGACTTCCTCAATAGCTGTTTCCTCAAAAGTCTACAACCACAACAACTCATAATCACTTAGATTGTTCAGCTCCACAGACTGTTCTAGCCAGAACTTCAGTAGAGCCCTGAAGTTCAGCTTCTGTCTACAATTTTTTAGGACATTTAAATAGCTGAGCACAAAAGGACTGAACATCCAATGATTCTATTAACATGCTTAACCAGTTTTCCATTCTTATTTGGGCCCCAAACAGGTTTACTATGTCCAAAATCAGCAGAAATCATTTTAAGAGAGCGACGTCCCATCTCCAGAAGGTGGGGTGGGTGATTCCCCACCTTTGGCCCTTTGATGGGTTATAGATACTTCTTGTTATTTAGGGGGAGAGATTACAAGCTGTTAAATAGGTTTTGGAGGTTAGACCCAGGGACTTCTCTCTTTTTCTTTTCTGTATCCTTCTTTCTCTCCTATGTAGGGGTGAAAAGACTTGAGAAAAATATGGGGTGTAGACATAATACAGGAATGATAAAGAAAAAAGGAAAGATTGTTGAATATGCTCTTATACCTTTGTATATTGATACAAAATTAAAATTATATTTGGCTAAATTGGTATTGATCTGTGTATATTGATGCAAAATTAAGATTATATTGGGCTACATCAGTATTGATCTTTGTATCTTGATACAAAATTCAGATTATATTTGACCACATTGGTATTGATCTGTGTGTATTGATACAAAGCTTTTGATCTTAGCCTCTCTCAAAGTTGTGAGATGGAATCTCACAGTCGTTTTGATTTACATTTCCCTGATGAGTAAGGACATTGAGTATTTGCTTAATATTTCTCAGTCATTAGAGATTCCTCTGTAGTGAATTCTCAGTTTAACTTCATACCCCATTTTTTAAAATTGGATTATTTGGCTTGTTGGTGTTTAATTTTTTGAGTTCTTTATATATTTTGGATATTAGCCCTCTGTCAGAGGTGGGGTTGGTGGAGATCTTTGCAAATCTGTGTGCTGCCAATTTGTCTATAGAGAGTGTTCTTTGCCTTACAGAAACTTTTCAGTTTCTTGATGTCCCATTTATTAATTGTTGCCTGAGATATTGGTGTTCTTTCTGTTCAGGAGGTTGTCCCCTGTGCCAATGAGTTCTTCTCACTTTCTCTTCTATTAGATTTAGTATATCTAGATTATGTTGAGATCTTTGAACCATTTGGACATGAGTTTTTGTAGGGTGATATATATGGATCTATTTGCATTCTTCTACATACAGACCTCCAGTTAGACCAATTCCATTTGTTGAAGATGCTTTCTTTTTTTCCATTGCATGGTTTTGTCATCTTTGTCAAAATCAAGTGTCCGTAGATGTTTGGGTTTATTTCTGAGTCTTCAGTTTGATTCCATTGATCAACCTGTCTAATTATACCAATACCATGCCATATTTATAACTATTGTTCTGTAGTACAACTTGAAGTCAGTGTTGGTAATAGCACCAGAAATTCTTTTATGGTATAGGACTGTTTTCCCTATCCTGGGTCTGGTTTTTTTTTTTTTTTTTTCCTATTTGAAGTTGAGAATTGTTCTTTCAAGGTCTATAAAGAATTGTGTTGGGATTTTCATGGGAATTGCATTGAATCTGTAGATTACTTTAGGTAAAATGGCCAATTTTACTATGTTAATCCTACTGACCCATGAACATGGGAGATCTTTCCATCATCTGATATCTTTTTCAATTTCTTTCTTCAGGGACTTGAAGTTCTGTACTGTCATATAGGTCTTTCACTTATTTGGTTAGAGTTACTCCATGATATTTTATATCATTTGTGGCTTTTGAGAGGATGTTGTTTCCATAACTCCTTTAATTCCTTTCTCAACCCATCTATTGTTTTTATAAAGGAGGGATACTGATTTTTTTTTTTTTGTTAATTTTTCATCCAGCCACATGATGAAGGTGTTTATCAACTGGAGGAGTTCTCTGGTAGGACTTTTGGGGTCATTTATGTATGCTATCATATCATCTGTGAATAGGGATACTTTGACTTCTCCCTTTCCCATTCATATCCCCTTGATCTCCTTTGGTTGTCTTATTGCTCTAGCTACAACTTCAAGTTCTATGTTGAAGAGATATGGAGAGATGAACAGCCTTGTCCTATCACTGATTTTAGAGGAATTGCCTTACATTTCTCTCCATTTAGTTTGATGTTAGCTCTCAGCTTGCTGTATATCACCTTTATTGTGTTTAGGTATGGCCCTTGTATCCCTGGTGTCTCCAAGACTTTTATTGTGAAGGGGTATTGGATTTTGTCAAAGGCTTTTTTTAGCATCCACAAGATGATTTTTTTTTCTTTCAGTTTGTTTATGTGGTGGACTACATTGATGGATTTTCATATGCTGAACCATAGCTTTATCCCTGGAATCTTGGTGGATTACATTTTTGATGTGTTCACGGATTCGGTTTGCCTGTATTTAATTGAGTATTTTTGTATCAATGTTCATTAGGGAAATTCGTTTGAAATTATCTTTCTTTGTCCAGTCTTTGTATGGTTTATGTATCAGGGTTACTGTGGGTTCATATAAAGAGTTTGGCAAGGTTCATTCTGTTTCTATTTTTGGGATAGTTTGAGGAGTATTGGTATTAGCTATTCTTAGAATATTTGGTAGAATTCTGTGCTAAAACATTCTGGCTTTGCCCAGCTGCACTGGAGAGTCAGGACATGGGCACTGGTATATGTTACCTCTGTGGGTCCATGGAGCACGAGATCACCAAGTGTAGAGCTAGCATAGACCCCACCCTTAGTGAATTTCCTTTTGCAAAGTGTTTTGTCTGCGGAGAAATGGGACACCTGTCCAGATCCTGCCCTGATAATGCTAAAGGAGTATATTCTGATGGTGGTGGCTGTAAGCTCTGTGGCTCTGTGAAACATTTTAAGAAAAATTGCCCGGAAAACCAGACTTCAGATAGAATCATCACAGTTGGTTGCTGGGCAAAGGGAATGAGTGCAGACTATGAAGAAGTTCTGGATGTGCCCAAACCACAGAAACCTAAAACAAAAGTGCCCAAAGTTGTTAATTTCTGATAAAAATTGGAACAATTGT
>CAJQZJ010031536.1:134144-204664 GCA_907164525.1 Lophiomys imhausi
ATTGGAACAATTGTTAAATACCACCTTACTGTTACTTTCCAAATTAGGCCTTCAGAGGTGAGAGCATGACACCTATACAAGCAAGCCTGTATAATAGACACCACTCTGACCTTGGTGGGCAGTGGGAGGAAGTTGCTAGCATTCTATCAAGGAGTACAAGGTGATTAATTGTACTCTCCAGACTTGTGTATGTGTGTGCGCGCGCGTGTGCGTGTGTGTGTCTGTATTTGAGACAGATTCTGTGTAACCGGGTTGGCTTCAAACTAGTAATTCTGCCTCAGTGACTTGAGTACTGAGATTACAGACAGTTTGCCTAAGAACATATTTTGACAGGTAGAACTTTGACATAAATAAGTGACCATATACGTGTGGCAATATCTCTATAAATATAAATTATGAATCAAAATTGACCATCCCTAAACAAAGCACATAGTTTTAGGTTTTGTGAATAAATAAATATTGTTATAAGCTCTAAAAAAATTTCTGGCTTTTTTTGTTTGTTTGTTTTGTTTTTGTTTGGCTGTGAGACTCTTGATAACTGTTTCTATTTCCTTAGGGGTTATGGGTCTGTTTGAATTGTTTACATGATTTTAATTTAACTTTGGTAAGTAGAATCTATCAAGAAAGTCAACCATTTCATTTAGATGTTCCAATTTTGTGGAGTTCAGGCTTTTGAAGTAAGACCTTATGCCTTATGATTTTTTGGATTTCTTCAATGTCTGTCATTATGTATGCATTTTATTTTTGAGCTTGTTAATTTGGATACTATCTTTCTGTCTTTTAGTTTGTTTGGCTAAGAGTTTATCTATCTTGTTGATTTTGTAGTTCTTGATTTCATTGATTCTTTCTATTGTTTTCTTTGTTTCTAATTCATTGATTTCAGCTCTAAGTTTGATTATTTCCTGCCATCTACTCCTCTTGGGTGTATTTGATTCTTTTTTTATAGAGCTTTCAGGTGTGCTTTTAAATTGCTAGAATGATGTCTCTCCAATTTCTTTATGAAGGCACTTAGAACTATGAACTTTCCTCTTAGCACTGCTTTCATTATGGTTCCATAAGTTTGGGTGTGTTGTGCATTCGTTTTTATTGAATTCTAGAAAGTTTTTAATTTCTTTATTTCTTCCCTGACCCAGTGGTCATTGAGTAGGGAGATGTTGCATTTACATGAGTTCATAGACTTTCTGTTGCTTTGTTGTTTGTTGAAGTCCAGCTTTAATCCATAGTGATCTGATAAGATATAATAGGTTATTTTAATTTTCTTGTATCTGTTGAGGCTTACTTTGTGACCAAGTATATTGTCAATTTTGGAGAATGTTCCATGAGTTGCTGAGAAGAAGGTGTATTCTTTTGTGTTTGGATGAAATCTTCTGCAGATATCTGTTAGGTCAATTGGATTCATGATATCTGTTGGTTTCATCGTTTCTCTGTTTAGTTTCTGTCTCAATGATCATTCTATTGGTGAGAGTGGGGTGTTGAAATCTCCCACTATTAATGTGTAGGCTTTGATACGTGATTTAAGATTTAGTAAATGTTTCTTTTACAAATGAGGGGACACTTGCATTTGAGGCATAGATGTACAAAACTGAGATGTCTACTTGTTGGGTTTTTCCTTTGATGAATATGAAATGTCTTCCCCATCTCTTTTGATGAGCTTTGGTCAAAGTTTATTTTATTTTTTATTTCTTCAAGTTACATCTCAATCGCAGTCCCCTCCGTATTCCCCCTCCAGTCCCACCCTCCCATCCTTAACCCCCCATCCTCCTCCCTTTTTTTTCTTTTAAATTTAAGGTATATCTTATCTCCCCATACAGTTTCCCCCTTCAGTCCAACAAATGGCTCTTTCTCTTATAATAATAAATACAATACAAAACAACAGAGGTAATTAGGCCACAGTTATGAGGGTAATATGGCTTAGCGTACATTCCCAATGTCCAGTCCATATGTATTTGGTACCTGACTTTAACATTCTACTATCTAAACATCTCCAAGAGTTTAGAGTTCTATATCTGACTCAACATTCATAATAACTTGCAACACAATTTTAAAAGTATCTTCTTAGATGTATAACACTCTCTTGACTCCTAAACAACTCAAAATTTAATTATGAGACTCTAGCTATCTGTTCTTCAACCACCTCAGAGACCTGAAAGGGATAAATATATCTGATTTTATAGGAAGTACAGGACCTGCAGCTTCCAAAACTAAGAAATGACATACCAGTGGCTGCCTAGACAGTTCCCATTTTCTCTCCATATATTACAGCATCTATCTTCAGTCATGTGGCCCCGTTTCTCTGACAGACATTGATTGTAGAGCAGGAGTTATGAAGGACTTACCCACCCTGTCTTGGCAGAGCTAGGCTGTCGACTTACCTGCTTCCAGGTTTTGTCCTTTTTGGACAGCATTCTGTCTACAGTTGGAGCAAGGGGCTCTTCCTACCAAGAGATAGGCTTGCGACTAATTCAATCATCTCCCACTGGAGATTCTTCGATGCTCTTCTTCTACTTGGAGGAGAATAGGGGGTGCTGTCAGGAGTTGATATGTCTTGATATAAAAAAATCTAAAGTTAGGAAAACATCTTTGAATGCCATATTCTGCAGATCTCTTGAGGTTTTTGAAGAGGCCCTATCTATCTCTTATATTAGGGTAAGCAGATGTTGCTTGTCTCTTAGCAGGTTTATTTCTGATTAGCTTAGCAAGTAACTATAATAGGCTTTCATATTACCTAACAGAATGACCGGCTTGCATAACCATTAGTTTGCATTTCTTAATTATCCTAAACAATTTATGACAATTAATAGTAAAAGGCCGAAACATCCCATTTCATTTTTTTCTTTACTTCCTAATCCTTCCATCTCATTTCTCTGGGGTGGAGTGTCCTTATATAACAGTCCCTCATCTCAGTTGAGAGGTCATATGAGGGCCAAGAGCCTCCTCATTCATTGGGAGTCTACGAGCAGTACCATCAGTGAAAAGTGTCTCATTGCCCGGGAGAGAGAACATTAAACAAACAAACCAATAAGCATACAATAGATAAAAAAGACTAAAAAATAGAGAAAAAAATATAACTAATATATAAAAAATAAATAAAAGTTAAAAATTAAAAATAAGAAGTCTATGTCCAAGTTCCCTTTGGTGTATTAGTTGTAGTATTGATACCTTCTACTATATATCTAAAATCCTACTATAAGTGAATAGATGCCATATGCGTCCTTATGATTCTGGATTAGTTCACTCAGGATGAGTTTACTAGTTCCATCCATTTGGCTGAAAATTGCATAATTTCATTGTTCCTGATAGCTGAAAAATATTCCATTGTGTAGGTGTACCACAGTTTTTTAACCCATTCTTCAGTTGAGGGTCATCTGGGTTGTTTCCAGTTTCTAGCTATTACAAATAAGGCTGCTATAAACATAGATGAGGAAACTTCCTTATGATTCCATGAAGAGGCATTTGGGTGTTTACCCAGAAGTGGTATGGCTGGGTCCTGAGGCAGAGCTATTCCAAGTTTTCTAAGATATCGCCAGACTGACCTCCACAGTGGTTGCACAAGACTGCATTCCCACCAGCAATGGAGTAGGGTACCCCTTTCTCCACACCCTTGCCAGCATGTGCTGTCATTTGAGATTATGATCTTAGCTATTCTGACAGGTGTGAGATGGAATCTCAGAGTCATCTTGAGTTGCATTTCTCTGATGATTAAGGATGTTGAGCATTTCTTCAAGTGTCTCTCAGCCATTAGGGTTCCTCCTTTGTGAATTCTCTATTTAGCTCTGTCCCCCATTTTTTGATTGGATTATTGGGTTTCTTGGCATTTAATTTCTTGAGTACTTTGTAGATTTTGGATATTAGCCCTCTGTCAGATATGGGGTTGGTGAAGTTTTTCTCCCAGTCTGTAGGCTGCCTTTTTGTTCGAATGACAGTGTCTTTTGCCTTACAGAAGCTTTTCAGTTTCATGAGGTCCCATTTATTGATTGTTGATCTCAAGTCCTAAGCTATTAGTGTTCTGTTCAGGAAGTTGTCGCCTGTGCCAATGAGTTCAAGGGTTTCTCCCACTTTTTCTTCTAGTAGAATTAGTGTGACCGGCCTTATGTTAAGGTCTTTGATCCACTTGGACTTAAGTTTTGTACAAGGTGATAAGTATGGGTCTAATTTCATTCTTTTACAAGTGGACATCCAATTGGTCCAGCACCATTTGTTGAAGATGCTGTCCTTCTTCCAATGTGCCATTTGGCTTCTTTGTTAAAAATTAAGTGGCCATAAGTGTGTGGGTCTATTTCTGGATCTTCAATTTGATTCCATTGATCTACTGGTCTGTTTCTATACCAATACCATGCTGTTTTTACAACTATTACTCTTTAGTACAGCTTGAAATCTGGGATGGTAATACCTCCAGATGTTTTTTTATTGTACAGGATTGATTTAGCTATTCTGGGCTTTTTGTTGTTCCATATGAAATTCAGAATAGCTCTTTCCAAGTCTATAAAAACTTGTGTTGGTATTTTGATAGGAATTTCATTGAATCTATATATTGCTTTTGGTAGGATGGCCATTTTTATTATGTTGATCCTACCTATCCATGAGCATGGGATATCTTTCCATCTTCTAAAGGCCTCTTCCATTTCTTTCTTCAATGGCTTGAAGTTCTTGTTGTATATGTCCTTTACTTGCTTGGTGAGAGTTATCCCCAGGTACTTCATATTGTTTGTGGCTATTGTGAAGGGGGTTGTTTCCCTTATTTCTTTCTCAGCCCATTTGTTTGTTGCATAAAGAAGGACTTCTGATTTTTTTGAATTAATTTTGTATCCAGCCACTTTGCTGAAGGTGCTTATCAGCTGTAAGAGTTCTCTGGTGGAATTTTTGGGTTTGCTTATGTATCCTATCATATCATCTGCAAATAGGGATAGTTTGACTTCTTCGTTTCCGATGTTTATCCCCTTGATCTCCTTTAGTGGTCTTATTGCTCTAGCAAGAACTTCAAGTACTATATTGAAGAGATATGGTAAAAGTGGACATCCTTGTCTTGTCCCAGAGTTTAGAGGAAATGCTTCAAGTTTCTCTCCATTTAATTTGATGGTGGCCAATAGACTGCTGTATATTGCCTTTATTATTTCTAGGTACTGTCCTTGTATGCCCATTCTCTCCAGTACTTTTAGCATGAAGGGGTGTTGGATTTTGTCAAATGCTTTTTCTGCATCTAGCGAGATTATCATGTGGTTTTTCTCTTTCATCTTGTTTATATGGTGAATGACGTTGATAGACTTTCATATGTTGAACCATCCCTGCATTCCTGGGATGAAGCCTACTTGATCATGGTGTATGATACATTTGATGTGTTCTTGAATTTGGTTTGCTAGTATTTTATTAAGTATTTTTGCATCTATGTTCATGAGGGAGATTGGTCTGAAGTTCTCTTTCCTTTTTGGGTCTTTTGTGGTTTAGGAATCAGGGTGATTGTGGCCTCATAGAATGAGTTTGGCAATGTTCTTTCAGATTCAATTTTGTGAAGGAGTTTGAAAAGTATTGGTGTTAGCTCCTCTTTGAAGGTCCGGTAGAGTTCCGTGCTAAAGCCATCTGGCCCTGGGCTTTTTTTGGTTGGGAGATTTTTAATGACTGTTTCTATTTCCTTTAGGTTATAGGGCTGTTTAATCTGTTTATCTGATCTTGATTTAGCTTTGGTAGGTGGAATCTATCAAGAAAATTGTCCGTTTCACTTAAGTTTTCAAATTTGGTGGAGTATAGATTTTTAAAGTAGGATCCAAATATTCTCTGGATTTCCTCTATTTCTGTTGTTATTTCTCCCTTTTCATTTCTGATTTTGTTGATTTATGTTTTCTCCCTCTGTCTTTTAGTTAATTTGGCTAAGGGTCTGTCTATTTTGTTGATTTTTTCGAAGAATCAACTTTTGGTTTCATTGATTCTTTGTATAGTTCTTTTTGTTTCCAAGTTGTTGATTTCAGCCCTAAGTTTGAAGATCTCCTGCCTTCTGCTCCTCTTGGGAGTATTCGTTTCTTTTTTTTTTCAAATTCACCCAGTTTAGCTGTTAATTCGCTAATATGAGCTGTCAAAAATTTCTTTTTGAAGGCACTTAGTGCTATGAACTTTCCTCATAGCACAGGTTTCATTGTGTCCCATAGGTTTGGGTATGTTGTGTCTTCATTTTCTTGGATTTTAAGAAGTCTTTGATTTCCTTCTTTATTTCTTCCCTGACCCAGTGGTCCTCTAGTAAAGAGTTGTTCAATTTCCTTGTGAGTGTAGACTTTCTGTTGATTCTTTTGCTATTGAAGTCCAGCTTTATTCCATGGTGGTCTGATAAGATACAAGGGGTTATTTCAATTTTCTTGTATATGTTGAGGCTATATTTGTGTCCTACTATATGGTCGATTTTGGAGAAGGTTCCGTGTGTGCTGAGAAGAAGGTGTATTCTTTTGTGTTTGGGCGAAAGGTTCTGTAGAGATCTTTTTGGTCCATTTGGTTCATGATCTCTGTTACACTCATTATCTCTCTGTTTGGTTTCTGTCTTGATGATCTGTCCATAGTTGTGAATGGGGTGTTGAAGTCTCCCACTATTAAAGTGTTTGGATCAATGTGCGATTTAAGTTTTAGAAGCGTTTCTTTTATAAATGTAGGTGCCTTTGTATTTGGGGCATAGATGTTCAATATTGAGATGACCTCTTGGTGGATATATCCTTTAATGTACATATAATGCCCTTCTCTGTCTTTTTTTATTAACTTCAATTGGAAGTCTATTTTGTTTGATATTAGGGTGGCTACTCCAGCTTGTTTCCTGGGTCCATTTGCTTGGAAAACCTTTTCCCAGCCCTTTACTCTGAGATAGTGTTTATCTTCAATAGTGAAGTGTGTTTCTTGTATACAGCAAAAAGATGGGTCTTGTTTACGGATCCAGTATGTAAGTCTGTGTCTTTTTATTGGTGAGTTGAGTCCATTGATGTTGATGGATATTAGTGACCAGGGGTTGTTATTTCCCATTATTTTGGTATAGCTGGCTGTCTTGTGTTTCTCTTTTGTTTAGTTGCTGTGGAGGTTTCTATTTACTCTGTTTTCTCTGTTTTCTTGTGTGTAGTTATCTTCTCTGTGTTGGAATTTTCCTTCTAGGACCTTCTGTAGGGCTGGGTTTGTGAGGAGAGATTGTTTGAATTTGATTTTGTCATAGAATATCTTATTTTCTCCTTCTATGTTGATAGAGAGTTTTGCTGGGTATAGTAGTCTGGCTGGGCACCTATGTTCTCTCAGGGCTTGTAGGACATCCGTCCAGGCCCTTCTAGCTTTTAAAGTTTCTGAGGAGAAGTCAGGTGTGATTCTGATGGGTCTGCCATTGTATGTGACTTGGCCTTTTTCTCTTAAAGCTTTTAATATCCTTTCTTTGTTCTCTACATTTGGAGTTTCTATTATTATGTGGCGAGAGGAGTTTCTTTTCTGATCTAATCTGTTTGGTGTTCTGTAAGCCTCTTGGAGTTTTACTGGCATCTCTTTCTTTAGGTTTGGGAAGTTTTCTTCTATGATTTTGTTGAAGATATTTCCTGGACCATGGAGTCGGGAGTCTTCTCTTTCCTCTATGCCTATAATTCTTAGGTTCCGTCTTTTCATTGAGTCCTTGATTTCTTGGATGTTGTGGGTGAGAGATTTTTTAGCTTTCTCATTTTCTTTGGATGTTGTAATGATTTCTTCCATCGAATCTTCCATGCCTGAGATCCTGTCTTCCATCTCTTGCATCCTATTTTTCATACTCACATCCGTAGTTCCTGATCTCTTCTCTTGATTCTCCATTTCCTCTTTTAACTCTGACTATATTTTCTTTATTGTTTCCATTTCTATTTTCATGTCTTGAATGGTATTGTTCGTTTTGTACATTTCTTTCTCCAGTTTGCTTGTTTTTGCCTGGAGATCTTTCATTGCTTTATCCTTTTCCTGTTCAAGCTGGGTCACCTTGGCTGGAGCTCTTTAATGATGTTATTTGTTGTTTTGACTTGTAAAATTGTGGCTTCTTCGAATTCCTTCATAGTTTTAAGTTCTTCTTGAAAGGACTCTATCACTTTCCATACTGTAGAATTGTCATCGTTTTCATGTGTTTCAGTTGTGGTGAGGTGGTTCAGGCTGGGCGGAATAGCATTGCTTTCTTTTGTTGTAGACATTTCTCTGTGTGTTTTTTTTTTTTTTTTTTTTTTTTTTTTTTTTTGCCTCGGGCCTCTCGCCATGTGGAATTTTTTTGCTGTCTTCTGGACTTGGGTCCAAAAGGGGGCACTTTGGTGTAGGATTCGAGTTGCCTTACTCTACCCCTATAAGGTGAGTCATTCAGCCCTGCCTCCCAGGTGGAGACCTAACTAATCCAGGTGGGGGAGCTGTGTATAAGTTAGCTCTGGTTCCCCACCAGAAGGGCTCTTACTAGTACAAAAGTCCGATATAGGACAGTTTCAAATATCTCGCAGTTTGCCCGGGGTTGGTTCCTGTAGCGGGTAAATCTGCAGTTCAGCTCCAATAGCCTTGCCGCTCCCATGGCTTGGAAACTGGCCAGTGACGTCACAGACTGCAATCTGTGAGCTGAAGGCACTTTGCAGTGGAGCTACGCTCACTTCCAAGGGTTGCAACCTTTCACCAGATAATTGGATCCTCTGTGTGGGACCTGGGAGTGCCCAGCAGGGTGGGGATTTTCTCTACTTGGGTCCTGAATCTGCCTGCTGGGTATTAGGTTGGAACTTACTGGTAGTCTCTCTCCTGTTGGGGGATGGTTTATCCTGATTCCCGGGACCAGCGGCTTCCTAGCCTGTCCGAGAGTGGGAAAAGGCGTCCTGTCCAGGGATCTTCTTTGGTCCCTGTGTAGCTGGGTGAGATTTAGAAGGGCCAAAGTTTATTTTATTAGATACAATAATAGCTACTCCTGCTTGTTTCTTGGGTCGGTTTGCTTAACCATGTATTTTTCAGCCCTATATTCTGTGATAAAATGTATATTTGATGCTGAGGTGTGTTTTTTGTGTGCATCAGAATTGAAAGATCTTGTTTTCAAATCCATTCTTCTAGCTTGTGTCTTTTTTTATTGGAGAATTGAGTCTATTGATACTGTGAGCTATCAGTGATCAATGATTGTTAATTCCTGTTATTTTGATGTTGGTGGTAGAATATTCATTGGGTGGGTTTCCCTTCTTTTGGCTTTGGGATTATTTATTTCCTGTGTTTTCTTGGATGTAGTTAGCTTCCTTGGTTTGGAGTTTTCCTTCTAGTATCTTCTGTAGGACTGGGTTTGTGCATAGGTATTGTTTAAAATTTGTTTTGTTGTAGAATAACTTGCTTTCTTCCTCTATGGTGATTAAAAATTTTGTAGAGTATAGTAGTTTTGTCTGACATCTGTGGTATCATAGGGTCTGCAAGATATCTGCTGAGGCCCTTCTGGCTTTTAGAGTCTCTGTTGAAATGTGAAGTGCAATACTGAAAGGTCTGCCTTTATATGTTACTTGGCCTTTTTCCCTTGCAGCTTTCAATAATCTTTCTTTGTTTTGTACATTTAGTGTTTTGATTATTATGTGATGGGTGGAAATTTTTTTTGGTCCAAACTATTTGGTGTTCTGTAAGCTTCTTGATAGGTATCTCTATCTTTAGGCTGAGGAAGTTTTCTTCTATGATTTTATTGAAAATATTTTCTGGGCTTGGAGCAGAGAGTTTTCTCTTTCTTCTATTCCTATTATTCTTAGGTTTGTTTTTCTCATAGTGTCTCAAATTTCTTGAATGCTTGTGTCAAGAACATTGGAGATTTAACATTTTCTTTGACCAATGTATTAATTTCTTCAATATATCTTCTAGGCCTGGGATTCTCTCTTCCATCTCTTGTATTCTGTTGGTGATGCTTGTGTCTGCAGTTCCTGTTGTTGTTCCTAGGCTTTCTATCTCCAGGATTCCCTGATTTTACTTTTTTTTCTTCTATTTCCATTTTCAGGTCTTAGACTGTTTTATTCATTTACTTCACTTGCTTGATTTTATTTTTGTGTAATTCTTTAAAGGATTTATTCACTTTGCTCACTTGTTTGATTGAATTTTTTCTGTATTTTTAAAGGAAATTAATCATTTCATTCACCTGTTTGATTGAATCATCTTATAATTCTTTAAGGAATTTATTCATTTTCTCTTTTAATGCTTCTATCATCATTATATACTTTGATTTAAGGTCATTTTCTTGTGCATCAGTTGTGTTAAGATATCCAGGGCTTTCTGTAGTAGGATAGCTGCTGCATACAGTCTTATTAGGAGATGTGCTTTTTCTGATTTTTGCATGAAATATTTCCTTTTCTGATGTCAGTTGTGATCTGCATGTATCATATTTATCCGTTGCAATGCATTAAAATGTGATTTCCTTGTTACCTTATATTCTTGCAGCCTACATCAAGGATCTTTAAACTCTGTAATAAACGCCTGGACTTCAGTTTAGGATATACTATCCAAGAAGATTAAAATATATTTAAGATACACATCTTCTATTTTGTTATACTCAATACTAATTCATGATGCCTTCCTATTGAGTGCATGTTTGTACAGGCTTTAGTCAGGGACCCATGAGCAACTGAGGTTCCTCTACTCTGTGGTAACTCATAACACTGCTGATAAAAACTTATTTATTTGAAATTTTTGCATAGATGGGAGTAGCTTTTGGCAGCTGATGGATGGAGAGGAGGGAGAGTATCACTTCTTTGAGAACATGCCTTGTGGTAGGATCAATGTGCAAAGAAGCAGCAATAATTGGACTCATAGATTATTAATAATAAATAAATGAGTAAATAAAGACATAAAGTTGGGAGGATAGCAACAGAGGCATTAGGGGAGATTTGAAGGATGTGGTGGAAGGATATACTGAATAATCATCATAAAAATGTATGGAATCTTCAAAGAATAAAAAGGTATTATTTATAAAAACCATTTTCTAGAACTGGGGATGAATTCAAGGATGAAGTGATTGATCAGGACAAGTAAGATCCTGGGTTCAATCTATAGTACAAAACACTAATCTAAAGTACTAGTCATGTATTCAATGGCATTATCTTCAATCAAATGGTAATAAGTGAAGTTTTACACATAAAAGGTGATTTTTAGAAAGCAGGATTTTCAAACTTATTTTTCTTTTATTTGTCATAAAAATACCAGGATGCTCAATAATCCAAGAGAAACCCAGATAAACATATGATAATGGGATTCAGAGACCAAGAACAAATGTACACATGTATAAAAGAAATTAAATCTCATCAAGATATTTAAGGCAGCATAATTTAAACATTAAGATGAAAATTTCCATCATAGATAGTCTAACAAAATGTCAATTCACACACATTTAGAAGTACTAAAATTGGATATGCTATTTGGAAACTTATTTTTCCAAAAATTAAAAACCCTTTGAACTAGAAGTACAACTTCTAGGAGTCAACCTAACATACTCACTCAAATACCTACCCAAAGGAATTTTAATGCACCTTTATAATTAACATTTAAGTGATGTAAATTCTCATTAAGAGGGTTCTAATTAGTTAAATTATGGGGTTTTAAACTGTGAAGTACTACCTTAGCAATCAAAAAGAATCTACAACACATGGATATAAAAAGTGAAATGCGATGAGGGAGTTTTAAAGTGATGGAAGAGATATTTATCTTTTCATTAGACTAAATTTTTATGATTAATTTAAACTGTAAAATTTTAAAGTACAATAAAAAGCAATATTAAAGCAGATTTACAAATGCTAGATAAGTTATAATTGTGGGGTAAATACTAGACTAGGAATGCACACACAAGCTTAGTTTGATTTGCTAATACTCCATTTTTCTTTATTTTAACTTCTTATGCAGCATTTTCATTCCATTTTAAATAAACAACAGAAAAATAAAATATTATTAATCTACTCTAATCATTCAAGATTTAATTATGTAAAAATAAGAAATGGCATTCATCTCATCAGTATGTGAATGTGTTTTTATCATGAATAAAATTTAAAATTATATGCATTTAAGTAATTATTTTAAAATATTTTAATGAATCTATGATCAGTAAAAATATAATATTTATATATATTATTTATATATAATATATATAACATTTTTATATATTATAACATTTATATTAGCTAGAGTCATATAAAAATTCTTCAGGCATGAGGGGTTGTTATTGGGAAAAATGTTTAAGACGTCCTATTTGTAGCAATTCCTCCAGTCTTTACGTCCATGATATATACGTGAGCATGGAGATTCGGAGTTAACTTCTTGTATCATGCCCATACTGCTGGGGCACCCTTGAACTTCATAACTGAGAACATGTCAGGTCACTCTAGCCGGTAAGGACTATTACAGCAGAAACCAGAGGCGGTCTTGCAGTCATGTTAGTTAGCACAGCTGAGGACTTTGCTTATCAATAGTCATTTTCTTAGGCACTGAGTTATGACTGTAAAATAATTTAAAAAGGATGTACCATGTGAATAACCCAGAATCAAATTTACATAAAATTGGAAAAATTATGCTAAAGTTAGTAAGGGAAAGAATGTCACCATAATGACTTTAGTATTTGTGAGAATATAATAATTTCTAGTTAGTCAACTTTGTTAAAACATACCTGAAACATAAATTTCTTTAAAATTTTTTTATCCCAGTTATTTATTTAATCAATTAATGTGTATGGGGGTATGTTTGCCATGGTGTGTATGTGTTGGTTGCAGGGTAACTTGAAGAAATCTGCTGGTTCTTTCTGTACCATTTGGGTCACCAGGGTCAAGTTCAGATCTGCAGGCTTGCTAGTGAGGATGTTCACCTGATGGCAGTCTTCTTGTCAGCTCTGAAACACGGCTTTCTAATAATAGAGGGACATGAGGAATTTAAAATCTTCCTATTAGAATTTCACGTGTGACATGTTAACTTTCTTTCATTTACGACCATCAAATGTTTAACCCTTCAGTCTTATACCAGCAATTTGTTGACATCTTAGAATTTACTAATTACCTAAAATGGATCTTTAGGTTTTAATTTGCTTTTAAGAATATAAATCTTATTTTTTTAAAAAACAGATATCAAACAAGAAACAAAGCCAATACTTTCCTCATGTATTTTTTTTAAATTCAGTTTACCTTTAAGACAAAACATATAGGGAGAGGATTTTCAACATGATGTTTTGAAGTGTTATATGTTGTGAAAAGTGTATGTACCAAAATATTTTCAGTCAGTCAGGACATGATCAAAATTAATGTGGATAAGAATTGGTCATATCTCTATGATGGTCCCTTGACGGCATCATCATTTGACTTCAACACAAAATTTGTAACCATATCACAAAAAAATTTGCCATAACTTATTGTTAAAATAATAAACAATAACAGTGATACATAGATATTTTGATAATAGATCACAAAATAAATAAAACTGTTAGAATAAATTAAAATTTACCATTTTTTTTGTCTTGTCTGGAACTACCCATGCAGTCCAGGCTGGCCTCAAACTCAGTTATCTTGCTGTCTCAGCCTCCTCAGCACCTGCTATTCCCAGCTAACATATATTAATTTAATTCATAGTGTGCATTGTTTTTATAGAATGTTTGCCTGCTTTGTTCTTTTTTATTATTTAGGAGTTTTGTTTGGTGTGATTTTGAGATGAATAATTGATCTAATAAGTCTAATTTGTCATTTGCTAAGGACGATATATGATTGGAAAGACAGTAAATATGAAAGAAATGGAAAGTAAATATTGAAATAGTTAATCAAATTATAAAGAGGGGGACAAATGTTCTGAAACAAAACACCAGTATTTCATTAATATGAAAGCTTTAGTTCTTCTACAGTGGTTAGTAAAATGGGTTTAGCGAGAAAACAAATTTTTTTGGCATGGGTTCTATCAGATAAACCTCAGAAATGGTATTTTTGAATAATGAACTTTTATTTTGTTTGTTCTGATTGTGGTTTTATTTGTCTAGTCCTATTATAATCTCTTCTTTTGATCTTATATTTAAACCAAACTTTTTGTTTACATGGAATATGAAATTGAATTATTACTATCAGTTTTAATAACTAGTATTAGTTTTGTTCCTCCCAGTGATATTTGCATTTTGCAATATCAACCCAAAACTTTCATGTTAATAGTGATTTATTACTATTCATCTAATTGATTTCTTTGCAATAAATTCCTTTTTATTCTTTATGAGTTGTTTATAAAGAACAGGTGATGGTGACCTTGATGTGCTTCATGTTTCTTTCTGGTTCCACTGTAAGCAGAAACAGTGATGGGTTGTCTATAGAGCTGTTATTATGTATGGATAGCTAGTGTCTGTCATAATTACAGACCTGAGGCATACAAAGTTCTTATTGTTCAGCTACAAATCTTTATAAATTTTAAACTCAAATTGAGGCATAACCATAAATTAAAACACATTGTTAAGGATTAAATCTTGTGATGTCCACCACAAATAGTGTCACTCAGTACATTGTATTGTATTGGTGCACAAATGAGTGAAGATTGTAACAGAGTGACTAAGTTCACAAGGCTTCCATAATTGCTTTTCAGCTGATAACTGGAATTTTAGCATAGACGTTACTTCAAGTGACACTTTTTCTGAAAACAGAGAGGCCAGAGGATAAGCAGTGTACTATGTTATAGGAAAGGCTGAAGGCTAGGGCAGGGAGACTATTGGTTCTAACTGGCTTATGATAAATCAGGCAAAGAGCAGTCTGGGTCTCACTACACTTCTTAGCTTGTTTTGCTACCCATTCTCTTGCTAGAATTCTTCCCCCTACATCCCACTAAAATCCTCATGAACTGCTTGAAAGATTTCTATCAAGTATAGTGGTTGTTGTCTTTAATCCTGGCTTTTGGGAGGATTGGGAATTCTCATTCAATACCTTTTGCTTAATGCGGTAAAAAGTAAAGACAACAGATAAATAAATAATGGATTTCTAATGTTTGCCACTTGCTTCCAACTACAAGGCATACAGGATTTATTAGAGAGGTGCTGATCAAAAGAACAGAGTTCAAAAATTCTAAAAGACAAAGCCATTGCAACTCCCAGGTCCATGATTGTCTCTGTGAGGTAAAGTGGAAATGATCCTGTGCATTCTGGAAAACACAGTACAAATTGTGATACTTTTTTCCATGGAAAATGTCTAAAGTTCAATTATCTTCGAGACATTTTTCAAATATCAGCCACTAGTGAGCTGGAGAAAACAATTTTAGAACTCAAATTCAAATAAAAATATGTAGAAATACATTATAATAGTGCACACAATTATTTCTATTGCTTTCTTTCAAAAATATAAATTTAAATCCAACCCAATGGTCAAACATTTCTTTCACATTTTTCCTTTTTTAAATTTTTTTATTGAAAAAATTTTATTATGTGGATTTCACATCATGTACCCTGTTCCCTCTCATCTGCCACCTCCCCTCAGACTCACCCTCCACTCTTGCAAACCTGTTCCATCATAAAAAAATAAAATCTCATTGTGGAAGCTGCAGTGTGTCTCAGTGTGTCCCACAACATTCCCTTTTGTCCACACATTATGCTTGCAAATGTTCATTAAAATGAATCCTTGGTCTGGTACAAGGCCTCTGGTTTCTGCTACTTTGTAAATACTGGAACCTCATTGGAACTCCTCTCAGATATGCTGTAACTGTCCTGTGTCATGGAGAGCCTGTAGTTTTGGGTTGTGGAACTGGCCTCTTCTTGCACCCCAGCAGTTCATCCATGGGGTAGATGTTGGGGTGGGCCAACTCAAAGCCCTGGTTCTGGACCTGCAACCCCCACTAGCATGGCCAGTTCTACTATGGAAAGGTACAGGGCCTGCTCTTCTGAGTGCTGCAGCATGTGAGGGGCAGGGACAGCGCTCTTGCTCTTGTGACCCCATCTGGGCCAGATCTCCTGTTGGCCAATGGTGGTGAGGGCAAAAGGGAGGGGAGGGCATCTCTCCCTAGCCAACACCACCACATAGCAGACAGGAGGCAGGGCTGGCTCTCCCACACTCAGTTCCTCAGGGGTGGCTCACTCACAACCCCCACATCCAGGGCCAACTATAGTGTGCCATCCTGGCAAAGTGCAGGGCCTGCTCTCCTGAGTGCTGGAGCATGTGAGGAGTAGGGAAAGCTCTCCTGCTCTTGTGACCCCATCTGGGTCAGATCTCACTCCAGGGCTGGGTCTCCACAATCCCCACATTCAAGGCCAGGCAGAGTTCTTCTAGTTTCTGACTTGTTTCCTGTCCTGGGAGCCTATCTGGTGATTTTCTGGTACTGGTCTTGTAGTAATCACAGGCTACCTCATGGCGACAATGTTGTGTTGGTATCCAGCTTGCTTTTTATTCCAGGAATGTTAGGCTATTATCCATCCAGATGTTCATAGGTCAGAAGACTGAATGTAGATATAGCCTGTCTCCTCTCTGCCACCTACTGATGCACATATGACATAGCAGCCACATCTGGAATGCCTCTAGGGGCAGGTCATTCACAATTTTTTATTATTAATTAAAATAAGTGATTTTTTTCCTTGAAAATGTTGTTATCACATACCCCTCATGAATTGCATAGACCCTTGAAATAGTTTATTGTTTTCAGTGACTAGGATTATACATAAGTCATGCTTGGTGTTGGGAGGTAATCAATATAGCAGCACATTTTCACATTTTACTCAAAACCCAAACCAGAAAATGAAATATATTTACTATAAATTTAAGATCAGTATGAGTGAGCAGTGGTTAGATTCTTCTTTATTATTTATAACCATCACCACTTCAACAAAACAATACCCAACATAGGTGACAAGAAGCTAGTGAGCTATTTGATTATCTTTATGACTTCTTAAGTTTATTTATTGGGATCAAAAAGTGCTAATCAAGAAAGGGAGGGATTTCAGAATTTTAGTGGGACCTAATGCCATTTGAACTATTTAACTGGACAATCTCTCAAATATTCTTCTGAAAGTACTTTATAGTAGCTGTGAAAATCTTAAACAATACAATTTAGCTTCTAGATTTGAAATCCAGAAATTATCTGCAGGCTTTCCTGGGCTACAAATAAGTGTTTGGAAAGACTGAGTTGGTTGCTTTCTGAAATCTCACAGACATATCCACCATTTTGTATTTGGGAAGTGGCATTGTCATCTGCAAAGTTTATTGTGGCAAACCACACAACTGAGTTATAAATCAGCCCTCCAATGTCTCATAACATTTTAAGTAAGTTTATGATTTTGTATTTGGTAGCATTCATCACTGTCCTGATATCGGCCAATCTTACTTTCAGGGATAATTCTATTCTTTACTGTTGCATTCAGCTTCTAGAATCCATGGCTCAGGTAGATGCCTGAAACTGAAACCTTGTTAACAAATATATTTATTAATACCTATAAACTGTTATATTAGGCTGGCAGAGCAACAGCAGTGGATGAGCAGGAGGCCTGTAGATCTGGTGGGCCTGGTTCACCTTAGCTGGAGGCCTGACCTGTCCTGGTGATAAGACCTGAGTCCAAAGATGATCCTTTTCCCAATAATTAAATATACCAAGGTCTTTTAATGTTCAATGCTTAAGCCTCAGCTGGGTAGACTCTTGACTCAGTAATCTAAATTATCCTGACACCTAATCCCAACCAGCCATGTGGCTTCTTGTACCTTCAGAGCTCACATGGAGATATCCTGCTGTTTCTGAGTCCTGGCAGGAAGAGAGCTTCCTCTGTGTAATCCCAGGGTTCCTACATTCCTCCCAGGAAGTTCCACCTTCTTATACTCTTTCGGCCCAGCTAATTGGCCATCAGCTATTTTATTAACCAATCAGAGAGTGCCTCAGAAAGGGTGGTAACCAGGTCTCTGAGCACTGAAATCAGCCTCTGAAGACCAATGTACAAGACCTTTCTCCAACAGATGCCTTTGACTTATTGGCATCTCTGTTTTCAAAACCATAATGATAAACTGAGCCTCAGCAAAACTTTTCTGGCCCTGATCACAAGTGGGGAAAATTCTCTACTTGTAAGATTGCTATCATTATACTGTGTTCGCTCTCATGATCCACTTTAACCTATATCTCAAGGTCTAAACTGTAATCATATTTATAGAAATCTTTTCTCCTATAAGGTACCATATTTTATGGATTATGGATATCAGGATGTTTACTTGGTCATTATTCTGCCTACCACACTGCTATTAGCTATGTACAGCCTCCAGAATAGTCACTTACAAGTCATTGTTAATTCTACAATGTTTTAACTTACTAAATAATATTTGTATCTGTGCACTAAATATTTTAGAATTTTGAGATGAATAAATATAAAAGCAATCTCTAGTCAGCAAATTTTAAAATAAAAATACAGCAATCTTTTAATAATTCTGGACTTACGACCTTGTGAAAGTCTCAGTGAGAATTTTAAAGGGGTTGGAAAATAATCTAGGAGACCAATTGAACAGACAATATTTCACATAAAGACACATAAAATATTTTCACTTCTACTGAAATAAAGTATCATAGAGGAATTTCAATACAATTTTTATATCATAAAATATCATTAATAAGACATATACTATCAATTGGAATATGTTTTCTTTGTCAATAAGATCCTTCATACTCTATCTCCATTAGGTTTATACAAGTTAAACATTTGTTATTTGAAAATATCAAATCTAATATGTGCTGAATTGATTTCCATTATTCTCAAAAATCTGTGTAAGACTAGTGGGTAACTGGCTCCAGTGAGTGAGAACTTCAGAAGGTTGAGAATAGTGGGTTGGAGATTGGAATAATGATGAAGAAAGATGAGTTTAAGGACTAGCCTAATCTTATAAGGAGATTGCTGGCACATAGGCAGATCATCGTTTCTGGATAAAGATATTCTGTTTATTGTCCTCATTTCTGGGGAATATATATATATGAGATTCATTCAAGTTACTACTATATTTGCATTTTCCTAAGAATGAAAAAGTTATTTCTATTTCTCTAAGGATAAATGTCCCATTAACCTTGCTATGAATAAACCTGCCTTTATCACACTGTGATCTGTCAGGGGTGTAAGGGTATTCTATCATTAAAACTCTGAAATTTGGCAAATATGTGCACCCTACAAAAGCATTGAAATTTTATTGATGAAAGTACCAATGCTTTTTCCCCCAGAAGATGGGCAAAATGAAAAATTTAAAATTATTTTCTAATATTATTTTTTCATTGGTGTCTCCACTGCATGAACTTACTATTGGCTTTAATTTTCTTTATTAAGAAAACACAATTTTGTTATTTTCCCTTCTTCTGAGGAATTAATTTCTGTATTCTGTTGTAATCAGGAATAAATATACATTATGGTATTTGCAGTAATGGAAAGTTATAACTGAAGAAAAATTTAAATTTTTGCCATTGATAGAAGCATAATTCATTGCCATTTCTTATTGGAGCAAGGTTAGTGGGACATTTATTCTTAGAGAAATAGAGATAATTTTTTTCATTCTTAGGAAAATGCAAATATAGTAGTAACTTGAATGAGTCTCAGATATATGTCTTCCCCAAACAAAAAAGTTTTAGGACTGTATTATTTATTTCAAATTCACAAGAACTGTGCAATAAAATTATAGTGTATTTAACAATATCACTGCTTATAAAGTACACTTACATCTGCAGTACCTGAAATCAACTCTGCATTAAACCTGGCTACTCTGCAGTTCATAGTTTTACTTAGTAATCCTTCCTCGGGGCCTTAGTGTCAGGATATCTCTGTGCTTACATTTCCCAGGAGGCAAAACTGAAGGAAGGGGGTTAAATAATCTTCATGAGTGTAGCTTACAGAACTCAACCAGTAGCTAATCTGTAGAGTTAGGGAAATGTCATTGAGTGGTGAGAACCCTTCCTTTCCTTTATAAACCGGCCCAACATATGCTTCTGCCTAGAGAGGATGGCCTAATACCTTTCAAAATGTCTAACTTTATTTGCTGTTGGGGGTCTATTCAGCAATTCAGAAGTAGAACTTCATAGATCTATGGAGAGTAATTGTGTAATGGCAGTGGATCTGGGATACTCCTTTGCTCAAACATTAATTGATAAGGTCATTTGTAGTGCTTTTTGATGATCAGTTCAGCAGTGTGATGGAGATGTTGATCCAACTCCTCCCCATACCATCCCATCCAAGAATTTTTGTAGCTTTATAAATTACTGGATACAAGCAAAATTAATTTTAAAGATGATTCCTCTGTGGCCACAACTTGTAACCTCATAAAAATATAGGCTCATGTCTTGATTTTGTGGAAGACAGCTTCTGTTTTCTTAACCATTTGCTGAGAGTGGATTGCTCATTTTGTGGAAATTAAACCTATGTTGATATTCAATGGATTCATAAATAAAAATGTGGCTTGGGAATATATAGTAACATAAATATTCATTGTAATTTAAGGAGGTAGCACAATCCCCAACAGGGTCCAGATATTTGATTCAACTTAAATCGAATTAGAACATTTAGTGTTTAAAATATGCAGTTGCAGTATTTAGCACTCCTTAAAGAACACAGTGGTCAGATATATGATAAGAAAATAGCATACACTTAGCTTAAGAACAGTCTGGTTGGGAATCTGGAATATTGTATGTGTCAGAATTATTTAAGTTATCTATTAAGTCATGAAAGTGCTTGTAAAAGTATTTTATTTGGTTAACCCTAAGGAACAATATTTAGTTTAATATAATCAACATGTGGATGACTTGAAATAGTACTTTTTTGGTGACATGGAAATTGTGGTGTTATAATGAGGAACACATTCTGATTAAAAGAAGTAATATGAAGGTGGTGTTCTGGAAGGGTACCAAAACATCTTTGATTTGTTCTTTCTCAGCGAAACAATGTTGCTCTGCGTTGTTAAGGAGGATTCAGTCACTTTAAGCAGCACATGAACATTACAGATTAAAATTTCTAGCATCCAGTACAATAGAGTCTACATTTAATAGACTATGTTTGTTTCCTACATAACAGAAATGGGTGTGTAACTGATATGATATATGTACCCATGTTTGAATGCAAATGTGAACTTGCTTCAAAATGAATTCTAGAAGAAGCCCAAATATAAAAGAAAAGCCACTATTTTCTAGAAACATTCCATCAGTGCCTGAATTGATAACTGAGAAACTTACTAAATACCAGATGTCCATTTTAGCTTCCCAATTCCATTTTAAGACAAGGCAGAGAATGCAGTGGATGTAGAAATGAGATGGTTTTTCAGTGTTTGTTGTTTGAATTGCTCTGGTGTGGTCCAGCATGCAGACAACACACAGGCTTCACAGCCCTTATTTAGAAGGTAACAGGTATCCTGCTTTGGTCTCTTGGGTTGGGCTTAGTGGTCAATTCTCACACGTTCAAGCTATTTTCCTGAACTGGAAGCAGGATGGATGGTAGAATGTGGGCATTCACCTGCAGCACTCATCTTCCTAGAACCAATCCAGATATGAAACTGGAGTTACCAATCAGATCACTGCTCTCTCATACTTTCTTTTGGGGATGTATGGTATCTTTTTCTGGCTCTGGGTTTCAGGTAACCTTTGGTCTATAAAAGGAGTTTGAGTTTTGACTGTATTGTTATATTCTAGCCTTGATTCAGGAACAGTAACAAATCTATGGCTCTGCACAGAAATCAAATTTTCTACTGATAAATTTAATACTTAGGGTTAGCAGAAAGATACTACTCTTGAGTATTCTTATATCATGATTCTATTAAGAAGATTTGGGTAGACTTTGGGAGTCAGAGGGATATTAAATGAGGAGGATAATTTCTGAACCTTTAAGAAAAGCCCCAATGACTTTAATGATTAGTTACATAATTTCTCTAAAATTAGCAAAAGAAAATCTTGTTCCTGAAAATGACAGGAGCCCTGGAAATCTCATCTAAAAATTGGAAAAAACTTGTCAGTGTTTTTTTTTCTTCCTGCTCTATATTCATTTTTAGTAACAGTGGAAGCAATTTAAAATAAATACAACAGTTAAAGCTAGTGGAAGGGAAATGGATACCAGCAGCAGCAAATGGAAAGGAGAAATACAGTTCAGTGTGTTCCACAGCAATCATGTCTCTTGGGACTAAATGTTGCAAATTAAATTCTTAGTCTTACTTTTGAAAGTCTGTGACCATGAAATTATACATTGATCGTGAATTTGGTTTTCTTTTCTTTTCTTATTTATATAAGTACTTTATTATTTTTTTCTTCAAGTTACATCTCAGTCACAAACCCTTCCTGTCCCACCCTTCCACCCTCTTCTCCCCCAACAGCTTCCCTTTTCTATCCAACAAATGGTTCTTTCTCTTATAACAGTAAATTCTATACAAAACAGCAGAATTAAATATGCCACATTTATGAGAGTTAAATGGCCCAGTATACCTTCCCAATGTCCAGTTCATACATATTTGGCCCCTGACTTTAACCTTCTACCTTCTAACCATCTCCATGAGTTTAAAGTTCTATAACTGACTTAGTTTTCATACTAACTTGCATCACTATTATAACCATCTTCTTAGATCTAGAATGCCCTCTTGATTCCTAAACAACTCAAAATTTAGCTATGAGACTCAAGCTGTCTATTCTTCAACCACCTCAGAGAGCTGAGAAGGATAAATATATCTGATTGTATAGGAAGTGCAGGGCCTGCAGCTTCCAACATTAAAACACTGTAAATAAAATAAAGGATACAGCCGTTCAACCTGGTTTTATAAACCTCTAAGTGTCAAAAAAACGTAGAGCTAAGGTAAAATACAGGAGAAATGTGGTGTTAACCCATGCCTTTAACTTCAGCAGAGACGGGAGGAGCACCATAGAGTTAGTGGACTTATAAATTCTAGAGTTACAAGGAACAGGGTGGTGATGGTACACACCCTTAATCCCATCATTCAAGAAGAATACACCCTTAACCCCAACACACTAGAGACAGAAACAGGCAGATCTCAGAGCTCAAGGTCAGCCTGATACAAAACAAACTCTAAATAGAGAAAAACTTCGATCCAGGAGTGCTGGAACACATCTTTAATCCCTTCAGATGGGAACCACAGGTCTCTGATCCTAATCATTAGAATGCAGACACACACACATAGGATTTGGAAGGACCTAAGTTTAAAAGCTACTTACAAAAGACCCACTCAATACAAACAAATTGTCCTTCGAGATCTAAAAATATATACACTAAAGCTGGTTTAGCTCCAAAATAACAAAATAATTTCTTCTTTAAACCAGATTGAAAGATAGCACTTTATATATTGTCAAAAAACCAAATTTGCTTCAGGAGAAATATTATCTTTTTTTTTTTCATCATGACCATTCATTCTCTTAAAAAACACATGTTTAGCCTCAGGTTTTTTTTTTCTGAATTTCTTGGACAAATTTCATTCTTTAAAGAAAATCATACTTATATTTTATGTATGAAGATTGGGGATAAAGTATCATAGCTGGTGTATCACATGTAGGAGATGCCCAATGTAGGATAGCTACTATGATTATAATATCTAATATTATAACAATAACCTATTCTTCAGGTGTTAATTACTTATATTTATGATTATGATTTGTAAGTAGAGTTCATGTGTCTGAGGTTGCTATTTGGTACAAACACAATGATAGTCACAGTGAAAATAAAGCCAATGGGCAATGTCTCATTTTCATCCAGTAAGTGAGCACATACTGGGTGACAGATTGAACTGGATTCATTTGGATTCAGGGATTATCATTGTCACAGCTGATTTAAGCTGCTATATCAAAATAATCTATACTTAGCAATTTATGAACAACAAAGCCTACTCCTCTTAGATTGCATTTTCTGTGTCCTTACCCAGTAGAAGTAGCTGAGGGCTTTTCTCAAGATTTTACATAAGGATTGATACCATTCATGAGAGCACAGATATTATAAATTGACAACTTTACAAAGTACCTCTCTTGTAATAGTGCCATACTTTGTAGTTAGGATTTCAGCATATGGAATTTGAAGAAACACTAACAAGTAAACAATAACAATGTTTACATGAAGGTACTTAACCTTATGTAAGTGTTAAGGGGTAGACATTGTATGACAAGAAAGGTGGGCATAATCAGGAAGGAGCTTGATGTTCGGTAGTAGTTTCTGCATCAATTTCAGGTTTTCCTTACCTAGCAACCTTCCTAGTTTAATATATATATATATATATATATATATATATATATATATATATATATATGTGTGTGTGTGTGTGTGTGTGTGTGTGTGTGTGTATACCTCAACTTAAATAGTTATTGTTAGATAGTTATTGTTGATTACTATCCTCCACTGAATAAGCCTTTATCCAATGGACTTTTCTATTGGACATCCCTGTTGGACATTTTAACTACAATAAAACATCAACATTTATTTTGTTAATTTATTAATAACCTTATTAATGACCAATATGATTGCAATCCCAGAAAGACATACATAAATGAGACTTGTTTCCCAATTTTCAAGGAAGTTGATCTATTTAGAAGGACATTAAGAGAACAGACAACTGTAACTTAATTATATGACTATTTTCAGTTTACAATTTACCTTATTTTTACATAATTTTAGGCTGGCAGTAGCTGGAGTAGGGAATATGAGGAGCTTGTTTAACAAACAGTAAAGCTTTGCTTAGTGCTGTAAGATAAAATTGATGTATAGGCCTTGTAGGAGGATTTTAGCTTCTGCATCTCAATGCAGGATGAAAGGTGAGGAATTTATCAGCAGCCACTGTTCTTGTTTATTTCACTGTGAACCCCAAAGGCTGATCTTATAGTTTCCCATCTTTAGACACACTGTGGAAATAATTACTCGGGAAATTACTAATTTGCAGCAATGTTGGCATGAGTTAATATATTATTGGATTGTACTTCTATGTCAGAGTCTAAGAAGCCTGGGTTCCTTCTGTGTAGATCAAGACAGGATGTTGGTGATCAACACCCTAGTAAATATGTGAGTGTGAGGAGATTCATAAATCTGTAAAGTGTGTATATTACAATCACACAATTATGATGTGAGGAAGATAGAAGCACACCCATCACAAGCTAAAGTATATAAGATGAAGACCCCAACCACCAAGGGCTAAGTGTATATGGTTTTTATAACTGGTGGTAGGACAGGTATTATAATCAGAGCTCAGAAGTTGGTAAGATCATTTAAGCAGTTAGTGTTGGCTGATAGATGATCGCCCCTGGGGGGGACAGAAACAATATTTTTTCTATTGTTTAAATACATGAATTATCTCATAAATCTTAAAGTGAAGGCTTGAGCAAACATCTTTAGTATTATATTATCATTCGCTCAGTGTTTCATTAAGGGTAAAACTTGCTCCAGAATGACAGTAATATCCAGAGAAGCTTCCTCTAAATCTTTCCCAGCTGACCAATGGTCACTTGCAGAGATGATGGACAGCTGGAAGTGGAAAGTCTCTGGGCCTTTTCAGGAATGGTTGGTTTTGGTTCTGAGTAAATATAAATTTATCAATATACAAATTTCTTAAGTACATTGAGAAATCATTAGTGTGGAAACTGCATATTTGCAGCCATGCGGGCATTGGGCTGTAGTCATGTGCTAGAGCCTATGAAGCCTGGATCACTTCTGTTCAGATAAAGACAGGGTGATGCTGATCAACACTCTACCAAATATATGAAAGTAAAGAGGTTCAGAAATCCATAAAGTGGGCATATTGTGGTCAGTGGACATAGACTATCTGGGCACAGATATTTTGGATAGAATATCTGGAGTTTAATCTAGCTTCAGCTTGGTCCAAGTTACAGAAACTTTACAACAGCATTGAAAATGTCCATGGTTCTCTGGTGCACAACAGTGGTTAGATGCTCTGTTAACACTTCAATTAGTCTATCATGAATTTTCCACACTCTTAAAACTGTAGATACTGTCTAGAAACTTATGGCTTATGGTTTCCTGACACTTGCTTGAGTGAACCCATGTACCTGCCTTCCCTGGTTCTGAACCCATGAAAAAGAGCATATGTGAGAGAAACATGGACACTGATGCTAAGATAGGCTTTCCTTCAATCTTGTAGTTTTTAGACACTTTGCCTTCACACAAAGCAGAGAACCTACTTCAAAACTAAAAGCTCCAAGAACTTGCTTTAGCCTCCATATTATTGGGAGAAAAGTCCACTTTCTTCTTAAATACATAAAGAAAATTCTTCAAAGGAGCTGTTGACATAATTCAGCAATAGAGTACTTGTCTAGAAGGAACAAATCTCAGCATTTCCAAGGGAAAAGTTACTAAATGGAAATTCTGTCAATTTTCTACCAAGTTATGTAGATCCAAGTCTGTCTACATTTAGAAGTCCTCTTTCCATTTCCTGTTACAATATTGTGTGTCCCACCATGTTTCAAAGGCTAATTCTTTCATTTATGCTCAGAATTCTAGTGTTTAGGAAACTTACACCTCTATAATTGCGGCCTAATCACTCAGAAAAGAAGAATTATGAGTTCTGGGAGAAGGAGGAGAGGGTCTTCATAATCTTGCAGGGGATATTTAATGAGCACAAGTTATGGGAGAAGGTTTGAGGAGAAGAAAAGTCAGAGACACAGAGCATATAGGGGACAAGTTAGATTTAAGTCAAAAGCTCACAATGATTTGAGAGGATAAGGATGGTAGAACAGTGTTTCTTAAAAGTTTCCAAACACAAAATCTGTAGCAGTAAACTTCACCCAGAAGAAGCTGCAGATTCCCATCATCCTGTGATAATTTTTATGATGAAGTAAATGTGATAGGTGTTAGTTTTGGCTCACGTGTGTGAGTTTGCAAGCACATACATCCATGTGCTAGCATTTGGACCTTGGCTAATAAGTTGAGATGGTTTGGTAGACTTTGCAGTTATTTGAATAGGAGTTGTAACGTTGGGTTCATGGGCTAGATCGCCTGGACCCAGTTGGAGTCACTCATTGGGTTGGTTTTGGAACCTTTAGGAGGTTAAGCCTTCCTGGATGAGGTATGTCCCTGGGATTGGGGTTTGATGATTTGATGATTTATAGCCTAGCCTTGTTTCTTATACTCTCTCTCTCTCTCTCTCTCTCTCTCTCTCTCTCTGCCTGTGCATGGAAGAGAATGTGATCACCTAGCTTCCTGCTCCTGATGTTACTTTTTCTGTGACTACTGTCATGCCTTCATCTTCCATAATGGACATTATCTCTCTGAAATTATAGACCAAAATAAACCCTTTCTTCCTTAAGTTTCTTTTATAAAGTACTTCTTTTTTTCAGGGAACATAAAGGATACAAACTAATGTAGACTTCTTGTAGCCTTTAGGAAATCCATGGATTTTCTTTTCTTTTTTGAAAAAAAATGTTTATTTATTACTTCAAATTACATCTTCATCTCTTCATCACAGTCCCCTTCCTCCAGCCCTCCCAGCCCCACCCTCCTACCCTCTCCTCTTTCTCCCAGAATTCATAATTCTTCTTTTTTGAATGATTAGGCCACAATTATGAAAATTATAAGATATAACATATATTTCCAATGTCCAGTCCATACATATTTGGCAACTGATATTAATATTCTATTATCTATTTATCTCCATGAGTTTTAAGTTCTATACCTTACTTAATTTCCATCCTAACTTGCATTTCCAACCTAAAAGCATCTTCTGAGACCTAGAAAATCCAGAGTTGCCCATTTTTTGTTTGGTTGATGATTTGGTTGACAAATGTGCCTTTATATTTTCATGCTTAAGTAGTTATCTATGATTGCTGTGGTGGAAAGTTACACCATGAGAGAAGTGGGTCCAAATTCTAACTGCTACAGTGATCATGTATAGAGAATTCATAACCAGGGACACTATTCTTAGGGTTATGATGTTCAGATATACTGTACTATAAGCCTCACTTGTTGTGGTGTGAGGACAAGGTGAAGGACAGAAGTCAAGTACTTAATTTGTAATTTTGAGACATACTTGATTTCCTTGGAAGTGGGTTATAGGGAGATTTTCTGCCTTTGAAACAGGACAACTTATGTATACTATTGATTGAGGCAGAAAATAGAGAATAAGTATCAAGGCTTCCACAATCAGTAAATTCAGTTTTGGTACCCTGAGGAGAACATACATCAGTCTTATAGTGATGGTTAATGTAGCACGTGCCTGGAACTCCTCAGTGAAACTTGGCTTCAGGATTCAGATTCATTATGATGATTTTGTGCATTGAGTTCGCTGTTTCATGATCTTCTTATATTTTGTAAAACTTTATTTTTGCATGCTTCAGGGAATGTGTTTTATGAATGAGATAAGGTTTAAATCATTATACCTTGAAATAAGGATTTTTCTCCCTGTGGATTTTATTAACAAAGTTAAAGGTCTTACTTTGGCAAAATGGTGTGTGCAGCAGTGAGTCTTGAAATGAAATAAAGAGCTTGAGAATGTTGGGAGTGTAGCCCCATGGTGAGTGAAATTGCTAATGTACACAAAGCCTTGCATTTGATCTTCAGTACTCACTCCCTTATTTAGAAAAAGAAATGGACTAAGTATTTCTGGAGGGAATAGCAATGCTTGAATTGTGAGAATTATAAGGGCAGGAAAAAGCCAAGATTAACTGTTGAGGAATAAATAGAGTCACAGCAATGAGTCAGCCACTTGTACTAGCAGAGAAGACTAATAAATGGCCATGATATACAGCGTCAGAAAGGTACCTAAGATTGAAGTGTGATCATTGGCTTTGGAGGTGAGAAAGCCCTTGAGAAGCCCAAGAAGATTGGATTTGAGGAGGAGAACTCTGTTTTTATTCTGGAACAGAGTTTGCTGAGAAATGAGAAAGCAGAAGATAACTGAAATGAAAAGCAAGTGACAAGGCTATTGGCAAATGGAAAACCAGGTCTAATATAAAGGTGAGTTTGTGCAGAAAGGAAGCCCAATTCCTATGAGAGAGGGACAAAGTGGGAACCAGGAGCTTGAGATGCAATCTTGATCTCAGATATGAGGGAACACACAGGCACTTCAGAAACCAGAAGAAAGCCTCCAGGTTAGTATGTATACAGAGGTGGAAGATGGGTGGTATGGTGATGCTGAAGGTCACAGACATAGATGCTGGCATGTTGAAGAGTAAAGGCCAGCGTGTGGAAATTCATAGTGACAGAGGGTTAGAACTGTGGCTTAGGAGAGAATTAGTTAGTGACATAACGATTGACAAGCTACAGACTAGAAGATTGGAACTTGTACTGATGATGATTAGGGTCATCTCATTTCAGCTTACTAAGGACTTGCTATTCAAACTTCAGGAAGGGTGTCAACACTGCACTAATTATGTGTGATTTTGATACGAGATGCCAGAAGTTTCTTGTTCAAGAAACAAAGGTTATCCTCAGTGGGATGCAGGTGAGGAAGATGAAGTGATGACATATGGATGTAGTTTAGAGGGTAAAGAGATGAATTAACCGTTCTCTATCAGTCATTTTGAAATCCAAAATGTATTCTTAAGTCAGGCATTTTTTCTTCTACAGCCTGGAGAAATATTCAAATAGTCACCACCAGTACTTGCTAATTGACTCAGAGAACTACTCCAGGTGGCTACAACCCTCACCATCTGCTTCGGATCCTCTTTCCAGTCTGCTGTCCTGGATTTCTCTGCCATTGGTATCATGGGTTGGAAACTTTCCCCTCTGCCTGGCGCCAGCAGATTGATTACCTATTTGCACAGTCTGCTGTGCTTTGGACAGTCGCTGCAACATGGGCAGCTTCTCAAATTACCCTCTGTAGCACCTGTGGTCAGCTGTAAGCGGTGTCTCACCTTCTTTTGCAGCTCCCTGGATACTTGCTGTGTGCCTGTTTGAGGGGACATTGAGAGGATTCACTGTTATGTTCCTAGACTGAGCAAATTCTTTGTTCAAATTACTGTGGAAACTATGACATAGTTGGGGAATTAGTTATATTTTACAATACTCATAGTTATATACAATAAAATATGAATACTAGCAGGATATAACCATAGTGGACATGAAGCTTGCTAACAAATGCAATGATGTCATGATAGAAAAATTTGACTCACATCAGAATATACATTGCTGAGGGTTAATCTCTCATTTTTTTTCAGTCAGAATAGCAGCCTGAGATCCTATAATTGCTGAATTGTTCTATACCTTGTATAATTTGAAAGCACCACTGGAAATTTAGTAATGATTTGGGAATCTATTGGGTTTAGAGTGAATTTGAAAATTACTCTTTTAGTGTTTACCTTTAGAATTTCTTGGGCAGGCCAGCATCAGACATAGTTCTGCCTAGTTTTCAGTTAAAAACAATTGTTTATTATTAGCAGATTATCCATCCAATACAGAGATGGGCATCTTGCTCTGCCTCTCTGAGTGATTCATACTGCTATGGAATGAACACGGAGGAGGGCACTCTTCATCACTCACAGAAACTCTCTAGGGCTATCTGCATTATCTGTAATGAAGACAGCACTGTCCTTGGAGCCAGAATAATTGAATTATTTTCTTTGTGATTTTTGTGTAATTTTCGACTTGCTCCCTTAAACTGTTTTGTTACTTTGGTGACCAGTTGACACATTCCTCCAAAAGGTGTGATGTTTACATGAAATTATAAAAATGACTTGTTTTACAATAATATACCACACACACAGACCACACACAAACTTCATAAAGTAATTCTTTAGATTTTCCTCAATGGACATCCATTGGAAAAACTAAGTAGTTATGTGCATTTAAACCTTTCTCTTTCAGAGTAGGTCCTCAGCTCAGTGTGTGAAAATGACGAGAATCCTGTTACAGCAGGTCATGCTAGTAAATGGTAGAACATACTACAGTATTACAATTTTTTTTTATGTTTCAAGATACTCATACTCAAGTCTTTTCTTTTCCATCCAAATGTGGTCACTGCTTCAAAATAGAGAAACAATCTTTAATCAATAGACTAGCCATTACTATGGCAGTTTATTTCTACACACACACACACACACACACACACACACACACACACGCACGCACGCACGCACGCACGCACGCACACACGCACGCACGCATGCACGCACACACACATTTGTGTTTATAAGTACACATATGTATGCTGTTATGGAATCCAGAGGTCAAATTCACATTTCATCCATTGTAAGCTACTTTAATATTTATTGCTATGTAGTATTATTTAATTATTATTATTTATCATTTTTATTGACAAAAGTCTTTGAACATAGTTCTGGCTAGCTAAACTAGCTTGATAGGGAGATTCAGAATTTTCTGCTCTCTACCTCCCAGTATTAGGGTTGCAGACACAGGCTGCTCTGGTTTGCTGTTTAAATGAGTGTTGTGTATTCAAAGTCAAGTCCTTCTTGTACATCAACTACTTTATCCATTAGATCATCTCCCTAGCAGCAGCTATTTCAAAGCAAATGAAAATTTACATATATTTAGTTTCATTTTATTAATATTATTAGATAAATGATATCCAAAGGAAGATTAACTCCACTGCTCCAAAGTCACTTTCTCCTCCACTGGAATATTTGCATATTTATTCCTGGGAATATTGTTTCTTATTAAGCGAATAACCTGATTTCCTTTTACAAATTGATTGAAGAACTTCATTACTTCATTAATTCAGATAGCATATAAATCCATTTAAATTCTTGGATTTCTACCCTTGTGAGGATGGAGAGAAGCTATTTTTAAAGCACCACCAGAAATCATTTTTTTTTTTTTGGTCAAAGAAAAAACCTACAAGGAAATTTGAATAAAAACTGTCTGCAGAAGGCAAAGTTACTTCCATATAAAAATGATGTTGACTTTACTATCAATTTTTTCTTGAAAATTTATAAGATTGAAAATGGTTGAGTGCAACTTCAAGTAAGAATATAGCACTCAATAGTTCTAGGAATTCTTTAAGATGTTAGGGACAATGCAGTATGTGAATAATACAGAAATACAGCACAATTTGTGATTCTGCCATGCAATTTTTTCTTTCTTTAATTATCAGTAAGTATCAATTTGTTATAATTTGGCAGGTGTTTCACTGATAGAATTTATTAACTTTAGGATGTAATATGATAAAAAATATTATCAGTATAAGAGAAAGAACCATTTGTTGGATTGAAAAGGGAAGCTGTTGGGGGGGAAGAGGGTGGAAGGGTGGGACAGGAAGGGGGAATAGGGAAGGGTTTGTGACTGAGATGTAACTTGAAGAAAAAAAAAATAAAGTACTTATTTAAAAAAATATTATCAGTCAGTGACCTCAAACTAGATACAGTGCTTTGCAGAACAGTAATTATTTTATAACATTTATCAAATAAATACAAGGTAACTCTAATTTCAGGAAATGAGTACCCATTATAAAATGTCTGGTATGTTTTGAATGTGAAATTGTCAATACATGTAGGCCCCTATTTTAAAAGTTATGTGGTTGTGGTACCTTGTCTACCTTAGCTTGTTTTCATCAAGTGTTGTGGTTGCAGTGTTGTAAAAGTGTATAAAACTAGGGCTGCATTTTTTTGATAAGAAAGCTTACCTCAAACTGACACCACCTAAAGAATGAGCATGTGCCTAGTCTTATTGTGACTTGATATGTCATGTTACGATGATATCCCTGGGAGTTTTATTCTGAAGGAAAACAGAGGAGGAGTGGATCTGTGATAGATGGGAGTTTCGGGGGAAGGACGAGGAAGAGTGGAGGGAGGGGGATGTAATATATAAGAGAAGAGTAAATAAAACAGAAAAGCAATAAGAAAAGAACAAATATTGTAATTAGGTGAAATGTTTATGTGCCTTTTTAAACTTAATGCTAATACTAATTGAAATATTTTATGGAAAATATTTACTTAATTTTCTAGCAACTGCATGCAGTTTCCTCCTCTTGACCCATAAGCAGGTATATCAAGGTTATTTCATTTTGGAATTATTATTACAATGTTGAAGTCTTTATTCTCTTTACCATCTCTCAATTATAAGTACTATAAGTCATATCCTCCATAGGCTTAAATGTTACAGACAACTCACAGGGGATTTATAATATAAAAATCTGCAAATGGGTAGGATTCAGGATGCATATAAAACATGACTAATACAATTAACTCTAGAAGAAACCTCTGTGGCTGTCAGAGAGGGATATGGAGTGCCAAGGGAAAAGAGCACTCTAAAGGGATAAGTTTTCAAAATAGCACTACTAATAATGCAGCATCAGAGTTCTCAATTAAAATAAGAAAGGATAATAGAAGTATTACAGACATAGATTGTGGGTGTCATCTATACACTAACCCATCTGGATCCCCAAGAAAAGCCAAGGAAGATAGGGTAGATCTCAGGGTGGAATTGGCTGTTGGATGATCCTGAGCTTTTCCTAGTATAAAGTGAATTGTGACCAGGGAAATAAACCTTATGATTTTGACACAGAAAGAGAGAAAGGACCATTTCCAAATGTGTAAATTTTCAAGGGAATGGGAATCAAAGCATGATCTCCATGAGGCGATGGACCATCAGAGATAGATAGTGACTGTGAGTTTGAATCCTCACTCTTTCTTCTTCTCAAAACCAAACATCTTTCCAACTTCTTAGCACCCATTAAGTAAGTTAAAGTGGGTAGGAAAAAAAAAAACACTAACTAAAATGGACCACAGTGGTGATTTCATTTGCTAGGACATGAATTGGGGTTTTGATATAGAATAAATATATAAGACAAAGAAATGTTACTTCATGTTTTCCACAACATTGCTGAGAATCATTTTCTGGCTCAGATTAATTTAAAGCAGTACCCTGAATGCAGATTTAACACATACAACTTTACAAGTACTAACAAACATGGAAGACTCATATTTTATGATTTCATAACTCACTGAAATATGACAATAATAAAGATAGTATTATATTGAAAAATAGATATATTAATCAATGCAATCAAATGCAGGGTTGAGGAAAGGCAGAACCTTCCATTTTTGGTCAACTAAGTTTTAAAATATATTCAAATAAAATTGAATGAAGTCCAGATAGAATATTTCTGGGATGTCTGGATGACCACATGTAAAAATATGAGATGGGAGTGTTTTCTCACATGACATTCATATACTGACTCAAATTGGATCATGAACTTGCATATAAAATTTAAGTTCATGAGATCTCCTGGAAGAACACATGAGAAAGGTTCTTCATGCTTGAGTTTGGTAGTGAAGTTTTGCATATGACATCAAATGTACAAACAAGAAAATTAAATATTGATGAATACCTTCATCAAAATGTAGGTTCGTGTTTGAATGAGTATCATATATATATATATATATATATATATATATATATATTGAAAGATAAAATATTATATAGAAGAAAAACATTTCTCAAATCATTTATCAGTAAGAATCATATAATATGTATAAATATATATAACATAAAGAATTCTTAAAACTGAACAACAAAGATATTTTCATTAAAACATAGTTAAAGATTTGAATGTGAATTTCTCCACAAAATATACAAGTAACCAAATGTACATTAAAGACATGAAATCTTATTAGATAGTAATAGAATGCTGCTTAAATCTACATTTAACATCAAATACAAATATCTACAATTTTTATCTTAGAAAAATAAAAATATTTATAAAATTACATAAGTGATCAAATTTATCCTATTAACAATATACTATCTTCTTTTTAGACATGTATCCTCTTGACCACATCAAACTCATGGTCTTCAGAAAATACATAGATAGAGAAGCTAAATAAAAGAGCTGAAAGAGGAAGAAATATTTCATGCCTTCAGGAAGACTTTCCCAATGTTTGCCCTATGTGAATATTTAGAAGTTAATAAATGAATACTCTCACCATTTTAAAATTGAGCATATATTTCTTCTTTATTCCAAAAAAGGGGCTACCTTCTCTTTGCTTGTAATGTGAAGAAGAAGAAGAAGAAGAAGAAGAAGAAGAAGAAGAAGAAGAAGAAGAAGTAGAAACCAGAGATAACAAGGAGCAGGAAACTGTTATCATCCTCATCACTGGACAGCCCCAGAAGTCTGGCAGAAAGTTCTGGAATTTCATGATCTAAGGGTTTCAGAATGGAAGTCTAATCTATTAGAAGTTCTTGTGAGAAGAATCTTCTGTATACAGAATCTGGATTTTGTATACATGCGTGTGTTCTCAATTAGTTTTTTTGTAGCAAAATTTTGAGAAAATATTTATAAATATAACAATCATCTCACAAATATTTTTATGGTATAGTTTTTTTGGCATAGATTTTTTTTCATAGAAAGGACAATTTGGGCCTCAAATGTTTTGGATGGTATTCGCATTAATCAATCAGTACTGATTCCTTACATAAAAACAATCTTTATATCTTTAAACAAATTCTGTAGCTTCAAGAAAGTGAAATAGAGAAAGTAAAACTTAGTCTGGATAAAAACCAACTAACCAACTAACCAACCAACCAACCAACTAACCAACCAACCAACCAACCAAACAGACAGACAAAAAAACCCCAAACCAAACCTCTCTTCTTATTTTCTGGTGTTTCCATTCCAGAGACAGACCCATACAATTTTAGACTAGGTAAACCTATAATGGAGAATATATTTACTTTAGAATGTAATTAAAATATGTTAATGGAACTTCTGATAACTCTAGATTAAAGCTGTTATATTAACAAATCATATGTTTTTTCTAGAGCAAAAAAGTGAAAAGGACTGGGCCAATGGCTCATCAGTTAGGAGCGTTTACTGGGTAGGTGTACCACAGTTTTATTCCCATTCCTCAGTTTAGGGACATCTGAGTTGTTTCCAGTTTCTAGCTATTACAAATAAGGCTGCTATGAACATAGATGAGGAAACACCCTTTGTGGCGTCCCCCTCGACCAGCAAGGACGACGCAACTCGCAAAAGCTCTTCTCAAGCAGTTTATTCAGGTCCCTTGAAAACAGTCTTCCGAATGCCCAGGCAGACCCAACCCACAGGCTAAATACTATATGAACAGCCAATCAAGTAAAGCCACGTGGTGCTATCTTAGAGGCCCACGTATGCGGAAGCAAGCCAGATCAGCAGTCTTAACCAAATATGGACTTGTTTACCACCGAGAGCGCTCACCGTCGGGCTGGTGGAAGGTGGAAACCGGCGCCATCTTTAGGGCACGGCACGTCGCAGCTCTCTACAGTTCCCCCTTTTTTACATTTTGGGCATAACCCCGGCCGCCTGGGGCGTTGTACACTTCCTGTACTTTCTGTACTCCTTCCCCTGGGGCACTGTCTTTTAAAGTGTCCCATCTTGCCACACTTAAAACAAACTCCTGAACTTCCTCCACCTTTTCTGGTCAACTGTACTACTGCGGCAGCAAGACCAGCATTAGTTAACGGCCCTCCAAGTTCTCTACACACTTTCATCCAGGCTTCCAGCCCTTTACTCTTGTAAGTGGTGATAGCGGCTCTACACTCTTTGGTGCATTGCTCATAAACTAACTGTTTTATTAGTGGCAAGGCAGCATCCGGGTCACCAAAAATCTTCCCTGCTGCTTCCACCAATCGTGCCACAAAGTCTGAAAAGGGCTCCATGGGGCCCTGTAGAATCTTAGTTAAGTTCCCACTCACCTCCCCTTTGTTAGGAAGAGATCTCCAAGCCTTGATAGCTATCTGGTTTATTTGCTCATAAACCTGATTGGGATATCCTATCTGCTGGTTGGCAAATCTCCCCTGCCCCAGCATATCTCTATCCCAGGCTGGATTTCCATCTCTCTGATTAATGGCTGCTTGCTCAGTGGCATACTCAATCAAGAAAGCTTTCCAGTCTAAATATTGCCCTGGACTTAAGCAGGCGCGGGCCAGGCCACTCCAATCACTCGGAGTCATACAATGTCTGCTTAATGCTCCACTTGAGCCATTGTAAAAGAAGCGGTAATACCATAGGTACGAACAGACTCTGCAAGGGATTTAACTACCTTAAAATCAAGCGGTTCCTCGTACCTGTTCCCTTGTGGGTCTTGGTATACCAGATAGGCAAACTGTAATTCTGTTCTTACTTGTGTCCACATCCCCGGGCAGAAAGATCTCCCTACTTTCAGGGACTGAACAGGCTGATCTATCTGAATGGCTTCTGGATATGGAGGGGGAGTTGAAGGCGCCGCGGCAACGGCTTTACTTACACCTACCGCCGCCAACGTGTCTTTCTCTTTTACCCTTTTCTTTTCCCTTTTTCTAATAGCAGTCCTCTCCAACTGTTCTATTAGAGTGTGTAGCTCCTCTTCAAAATCCGTGCCCTCTGAGTCTTCAAAATCTCTAAAATCTCTAAGATCGGGATAGAGAGGAACCTTCTTTTTGCTTCCCTTTTCACTGTCTGCCTGCTCAGGTCTTTCGCCTTTGTTACTTTCCTTTTCACTGTCTGCCTGCTCAGATCTTTCCCCTTGCAGCAGTTCCAAGGCCAATTCTCCCTCCTTGATTGCGTTACAGCATCTCTGATCTTCTAAACAACTCCTCACCATCTTCCAAATCGGTCTTACTCCATGCTTCAAAGTACCTTGTTCCCAAGCAAAATCCAAGTCCCTGCCTAATTTGTCCCAGCAGGATACCGTAAGATTCCCGGACACCGCAAACCACGGAGCCACGGAATTGCATTCATTCAAAAATCTCTCTAGGGTAGACTTCTTAAGTTTCAAATTCCTAGCTAAAAGTAGCTCCTGAAGAGCCAGAAAAATTGGATGTGACTCAGACAATCCCATGATTAAAAATTTACTTTCGGTTCACAGTTTCCCCGCGAAACTTTACCTTTTGTTCACAACTTCCCGCGAAACTTTACCCTTTGTTCGCAATCTCCGCGAAACTTTACTGTTTGTTCACTATCTCCGTGAAACTTTACCTTTTGTTCGCTATTTCCGTGAAACTTTATTGTCCCAATTTATCCCAGGAACTTACCAGTGCACTGCTCCTGACTGCAGGAGTTCTGAGTCTTTTCTGGGTCCCCGTACGGGCCACCACTTGTGGCGTCTCCCTCGACCAGCAAGGATGACGCAACTCACAAAAGCTCTTCTCAAGCAGTTTATTCAGGTCCCTTGAAAACAGTCTTCCGAATGCCCGGGCAGACCCAACCCACAGGCTAAATACTATATGAACAGCCAATCAAGTAAAGCCATGTGGTGCTATCTTAGAGGCCCACGTATGCGGAAGCAAGCCAGATCAGCAGTCTTAACCAAATATGGACTTGTTTACCACTGAGAGCGCTCACCGTTGGGCTGGTGGAAGGCGGAAACCGGCGCCATCTTTAGGGCGTGGCACGTCGCAGCTCTCTACAACCCTTGTGATTCGGTGAGGAGTCATTTGGATGTATACCCAGAAGTGGTATGGCTGGGTCCCGAGGCAGAGCTATTCCAAGTTTTCTATGATATTGCCAGATTGACCTCCATAGTGGTTGCACAAGCCTGCACTCCCACCAGCAATGGAGAAGGGTTCCCCTTTCTCCACAACTTTGCCAGCATGTGCTGTCATTTGAGCTTTTGATCTTAGCCATTCTGACAGGTGTGAGATGGAATCTCAGAGTCATCTTGAGTTGCATTTCTCTGATGATTAAGGATGCTGAGCATTTCTTCAAGTGTCTCTTAGCCATGAGGGATTCCTCCTTTGTGAATCCTCTGTTTAGCTCTGTTCCTCATTTTTTGATTGGATTATTTGGTTTCTTGGTGTTTGATTTCTTGAGTCCTTAGTAAATTTTAGACATTACCCCTCTGTCAGATGTTGGGTTGGTGAAGATTTTCTCCCAGTCTGTAGGCTGCCGTTTTGTTCGAATGACAGTGTCTTTTGCCTTACAGAAGATTTTCAGTTTCATGAGGTCCCATTTATTGATTGTTGGTCTCAGGTCCTGAGCTGTTGGTATTCTGTTCAGGAAGTTGTCACCTGTGCCAATGAATTCGAGGCTTTTCCCCTTTTTCTCTTCTAATAGATTTAGAGTGTCAGGCCTTTTGTTAAGGTCTTTGATCCACCTGAACTTAAGTTTTATGCAAGGTGATAATAATGGGTCTAATTTCATTCTTTTACATGTCAACATCCAATTAGACCAGCACCATTTATTTGTTGAAGATGCTGTTCCTTTTCCATTGTACGGTTTTGGCTTCTTTGTCAAAAATTAAGTGACCATAGGTGTGTGGATTCATTTCTGGGTCTTCAATTCAATTCCATTGATCCACCAAGATGTCCCTCAGCTGAGGAATGGATAAAAAACTGTGGTACATCTAGACAATGGAATACTACTCAGCCATCAGAAACAATGAAATCATGCAATTCGCAGCCAAATGGATGGAACTAGACAAGCTCATTCTGAGTGAGCTAACCCAGACTCAGAAGGATGCACATGGCATCTATTCACTTATAATCGGATTTTAGCAATATAGTCTAGGATAACTATACTACAACCAATGCATCAAAGGGAACAGAAATATAAACTTTGTTTCCTGTCAATGAGACACTTTGCCCTATTGGTTCTGCCTTGTAGGCCCCCAGTGTATGAGGAGGCTCTTGGCCCTCATATGACTGCTGAACTGGGGCGGGCGACTGTTATGTAGGGACACTTCACTCCAGAGGAGTGGGATGGAAGGGATAGGGGATAGAGGGTGGGAGGGCGGGACTGGGACGGGTGGAAAGAGGACACTGTGATGGAGATGTAACCTGAAGTAATAAATAAATAATTTTTAAAAACTCTAAAAAAAACCCCAAAATAAATAAATAATTCTGCATAACCCCCCAAAAAAAGTATTTTGGGAGAGGGGGTGAGAAGGAACATATGAGAGTTGAATGGAAACAAAGTATAATAATGTATATAAATAGAATAGAGTGTGAAAACTCTAAATCCCTGTAATGAAATAAAAACTAAGGAGAATATATGTACTATTGTCAACTTATAATAATACCATAACATGCGATATTTTGTATTCTAAGAGTGTTTAAAATTGTCATAATTGTATATCACTCAGTTTAGTGTTAACAGAACAAATGTGTAGATCATTTATTTAGGACATTCAAGGGTACTTAAAATCAAGGTATGTACATTGCCTTTGATTAAGGTTGGGTAAAATGTCTAGGCAGACATTAAAGCCTTCTTTAAAACTGTGGCTAACTTTAGACAAGAGGGGAAACAATTATCATCTGGGGCCTTCAGCCAATGGATAAACAGCATGGGTCCAATTGGGAAGCTGCTCCTGCCTAGCCAGAGAGCAGCAGTTATTAACCAGTCTTCAAAGAGATTATATTATTTCCACTTCTCCTGATGAGCACAAAAATTGACAGAAAAAATGAATTGACCAAAATAGAGCCCAAAATGATGCTATTTGCAAGGTACTCAGGTGTAAATGGAGTTCATGACAGCTTCCGTTATGTCTGAACACAGCAGAGTCAAGTTAATAGAAAGGGATGAAAGTCTCAAGTGCAATAGTGAGGTATTACAGCCCTTGCTTATTTCCATATGAAATCTAAGCTCTATGGAAGAAAGAGGTTCAGACCCAGTCCCTGTAGGAGTTAGAATGTGAAGAGTCTCTCCTATAGAAAAAGGAATTAAAAATATAAATGACAAGTTTCCCCTTTTATGTCAGGACTGTGATTTTCATTTTGGGGGGCAATTTTAGTTTATGGATGTAGATACTTAGCAATGTTTGGAAATTCCTTCTGGCATTACAACTGACAGGGAAGATTCTACTGTCATTTTGTGTATAGCCTGAATATTGGTAAATATTACAATGAACCAAAAACAACCCTGTGCCTGAGAGCTCTATGTGTTACCTTCAAAACTGTTTCTCTCATCCTTGGCCCTCTCTGTTTTTGATTCTTTTTCCTCAAGGTTAAGCGTAAGAGGGTTTAAGGACAGCTGAACCAGTAAAGGGCTCACCTTGCAAGCACGGGAACCTGCTTATCCAAACATAACATACACTTATGGTGGCTTGTTCTTATAACTGTAGCAGTGGGGAGGCAGAAACAGACTGACTCCTACAGCTTCTGGCAAGCCAGTCCAGCTCCTAGCCTAACCTGTTCCTCATGAGCTGAGTTCCAAGCCAGTGAGAGAGAACCTGTTTTGAAAATTAAAGCAAATAATGACAAAAAAAAAGAATGTCACCCAGGAGTGACACTCAGGTTGTGCTCAGATCTACACAGAGGCACACAGGCATACACACACACACACACACACACACAGGAGAGAGAGAGAGGGAGAGAGGGAGAGAGGGAGATGGAGAGAGGAGAGAGAGTTGCAAACACAAGTATGGACATGCAATACATTAACTAAATAAATTTTAAAATTGCATTTCTATAGAATGTTATATGGATATATAAAAAAGAACATTTTGAGGAAAAAGGTTGCTAAGTAGAGTGGCTCCTATGTCTCTTGATGCTTCATCCCTACATGTCCTATGGCCCAGTGTGTGTAACCCTGGGCACTTGTTTCTCTCCGGGATTTCCGAACTATAGAGCAATTATTGGGGATTCCATGTGACCAAATTAGATTTCCTGATATTTGAAGAAAGGCTAATGGTAGAATGCTGTCTCTTTCCACCTCTGTAAATAATAATCCTGCATTATGTAACTTGTGGTGTAGGTTTGTTCTGTCTTACCAGACTTGGAACCAATCTATAACTTTTTTTCCTACTTCCACCAAAAGGGTTATTCATTTAACTATGTAAATGGGGCTGAGCTTGAGAAACAAGATGTCAAGGAACTACGTGATGACATTTGCAGGCTCTGGGGCCTGGGTACTAGAAAGGAGCTTCAAGAGAAGAGAGTGACTTCGGAATAGATGCTGAGTGGCATCGTGGAAGGGCTTATGGTAACTAAAAATAGACAGAGTTTACACTATGTTTACAGAGTTCTAAAGTTTAACACGTGCTGACAAAAGACTAAGCTGATAGACAAGTAGTGTGCTGTGGTTATAAAGAGGTGGACAGCAAATTCAACGTGTGGTTGTAAGGTCTGTGCCTGTGGCAACGGGATGAGATTCAGGCTTTGCTGCTCAACTCGTGCCTTCTGCTACTGCTCAGTCCACTTGGAGTCTGCCCTCCAACAGTTTCCTGCTGCAGCTGCCTTCCTCAGACTGCACGAGACTTTACCCCCTTTGATTGTGAGGGAGGCTTCAGTGCTAACTTGATTTTGAACATCTGTGTCTGTTGATCTCTTGATTCTACCATTAATTGCAGGATCTCTAAATGTATTAATATTATTGAGCTTCATGTTGCCTATGATTCCCTTGCTCCTTAAAATACAGAAAATTAGGTTCCAAAAACACTGCTCCACAATTTGTTAAAACTGTCTTTTTAAAATTTCATTGTTTCCAGTTTAGTTTCTCACAAACAATTACAGCTTCCAGGTTTTGCTCTCTGGTACCAGTTCATTTTAAACATAGATGATGTTTCTGATAGAGGAGTGTGTTGATTTGCTTCAGCCTAACGTAGCCACTGAATGCCAGGTGTGATGGCACATGCCTATAATCTCAGTATACGGGAGGAAGAGGCAGAAACCAGGAGTTCAAGATTATCGTCCGTTACATAGCAAGTTCTCGGCCAGTCTGTGCTTCTCAAGACTCTGTATTACAACAAAACTAGCAATGAAACAAACAACCCCCTCCCGCCCTCCCCAGAACACAGTATCAAGCATTGGTTTTGTGGTCAATAGATTAAATATTTGATGCTTAAAACAGAATAATTCTGCATTGGTACAAAAGTTTTAAAAGTAGACCTAAGACCTCTAAGTTTTAAACTGATTTGAGGTACATCAGCATATTAATGCATCCTCTTCCTGTGTATTCTATTTTGTCTTCTATCATGGCTATTTCCTCCTCTTTTTATTAAATTAAACATGCTCTACTCTATGTGTACTTTAGTTTTATAATTTTAGTTTTTTTTGGTGGAATCATTTACTTAGGATACAGTTCCAAATCTAGATAGCAGACACCTTACAGAGAATATCTAAATTAAGACAACAGGATGCTGGGGAAGAAGAGTCATCCCCGAGCTCACACTGCTGTGGAATCCTTGTACAGCAATAGTGACCAATCAGGCAAGATAGACTCACTGTTAAAAAAGTGGCCTGACTGTGCTTGAGATAACCAGTAACTCTCTCTGATTCTATTTGGAGTCTATTCCATGTCAGGAAACACAGGCTTGGGAGTATAAACTTAGAAAACAATCTACCTTATATATGTCAAGACTGATTGTGGGTAACATTTCTTCTGTTGACTATGGCATTTGTGGTGTCTCTTTTCCAGATACAGGTCTCAAGGCTCTATTAAATTGAGAACTGGGAGAAGTTTTTCACCTCATCTTGCTGCCAAATGTTACAATGGGTCCTTGTGGTGCAATGCTGCAAATAGAAAGAGCTCAAATACAAATGGCTGTGCTTTCTGTACGTATTGCTTTTAAGGCTTTTGTTCTGTTTTGTTGCTCTAAAAATACAATTAGTGAAATATATTAAAGAATAGAAAGACAGATTGTCATTATATTGCCAAAAAAAAAAAAAAAAGAAAACAATCTATGATTTTGGGGAGATCTCAGGCCCTAAGGGAAAATCTTCTACTTCGTTTTTGTTAAATGTGTGTGTAGCCAAACCACCTTTAAGTATTTATAATTATAGCTGTTGAATAGTGTTGTTCTAGCTGTATTCAGAGAAGTCTCTTTTGATAGTGGGGGTGGCTCTAATGGAAGGTTGTAACTGGTCAAACTATTGAGAATAAATTACTGTGGAGTGCTTGGCCCCAAATATGACATCTATATCAGCCCTTATAATTCCAGGAGGAACATTTAGTCAAATATGACATTTATATCACCCCTTATAACTCCAAAGCAAACATTTGAAAATCAGTAAGGAAAAGAACAGGAGGACAAGTAGGAGTGCAACAGAACTCTTCTGGATTTCGCAATCATGAAGACAACTGCTTAAGACTCACACACACACCCATAAATAAACAGACAGAGAGAAAGACAGACAGACAGACACACACACACACACACACACACACACACACACACACACACAGAGAGAGAGAGGGAGAGAGAGAGAGGAGAGACATACACACAGACAGACAGACAGACACACACACAGAGGCAGAGAGAGAGAGAAAGACATCTTTGTTTCTCTAGATATTCCCTCTCCCTTCCTTACATGCTTTGGCTGACTGTATTCGTTTGTCATGGATGTCCATTGCTTCATTTTTTTTTCTTTAAAAAATCATTTCTGTTTTTTCTCTAAAATTTTTAGTTAAAACAGGCCTGGGTAGAGTGAGGAATACCTTTAACTCCAGCACTCAAAGGACAGAGACAGAGTCTGGTGGATCTCTGGGAGTTCCAGGCCAGTGTGGCCTACAAAATCAGTTTCAGGCCAGCCAGGGCTACATAACATGTGTAGCTGATTGGATGAGAATGGCTATAATATGGAGATTTCAGTTTATGGACTGAATGGACTGAATGGACCTATGAATGTGGGCATATAACCACACAGGGAGACCAAAGATGAAGCATCAGATAAAATCAAATAGTAATGTAACTTAAACTTCCCTTACATTAATAAGTCTGGGCATTGTGAGGTTAAGTCAGTTTTCCATACTCTAAGAACCGACAAGTTATTAGAACGAATTCACATATAAGCAGTTCGAGTGTTCAAGAATAATATTATATATGTTGTGCCTCTGTATTGAATGTCAATTCTGTTTGTTAGCACTTGTCTTACTTTAATAATAAAATTCAGTTGTTATTTTCCTTCTTTCCTCACTCATCTAGCTTTATGAAATCCCAATTCCCCATATTTACACTCCATTCTCATCTGCTTTTTCATGTGTACAAATTCTGCACGGCTATTTGATGGTAGTGATGGCAAGGAAGATGATGTCGATGTTTAATAAAATAAGAATATGCAATGAAGTTACAAAATGATGTAAACTGCCTCCTGACATTTAAGATGGAAGACAGTTGGTTTAAAACATACTGCTCACATTCCTTAGGATTAATTCAGTGGCTCTCAACATGTGGGCTACGACCCTTGTGGGGTTTGTGGAATATCAGATGTATGTTTTAAGGTTTTTATTGGTTCTTTGTGAATTTCATATCATGCACCCCAATCCCACTCATCTCCCCACCCTTCATATCTGCCCTCTGCCTTTGAAACCTCTCCCCCAAAAGAAAACAAAAATTTAAAATAAATACAAATAAATAAAAAATGAATAAAAAAATCCAAACCCCAAAACCAACTAAACAAAACTAAACTAAAACTAAAACTAAAACATCTCGCCATGGAAGCTTCAGTGTGTTATTGTGAGTCACATAGTATAATGCTGTTTTTTGCCTAAAACAGCATAATTTCCAAATGTTCAATGCAATGAGTCATTGGTCTGGTTCAAGGCCTCTGGCTTCTGCTATCTATCAATACTGCATCCTCAACAGGACTCCTCTCGGATATCCTGTTGTTGCCCTGTTTCATGTAGATCCTGTAGCTTTGGTTCTGCAGGACTGGCCCCTTCATGCACTCCAGGAGTTAGTTAATAGATGCGGTAGATGTTGGGGTGCACCAACTCTAATCTCTGGATCTGGGCCCGGGTGGTAGCTGTGTTGGTCAACCCACAGTGTTGTACTCACACCATCCATCGGGGCCAGCTCTCCTGCACCCCTGCTACTAGCTATTTACATTACAGTTCAGAATAGTAGCAAAATTACAGTTATGAAAAAGCAATGAGAATAATTTTATTGTTGGAAGTCACTACACATGAGGAACTGTATTAAAGGGTCACATCATTAGGAAAGTTGAAAACCACTGTCTTAAGTTATTTTGCATTGTTATGTTTTCTAAGTAAAACATTAAAAGTGAATATTGGCATTATTTATCTGCTTTGAATAACTAAGAGTGACCATAATAGTATTTAACTATACAATCTTACATGATTATTGAAGGCACAATACTTTATAGATGTTTCTCACATTGAATGAGCTTTCAACATTTATTATTTATACGGCTTTCTTCAAGCCTTTATGGCAAATCAACACTATATACATTATTGAGTTTTGTTTGACAGAATAAATGTTGAATGGTTGAGAATAATTCATCCTTCTCTATGGTTGTGTAGCAGCATTTTAGATAATTTAATTTAGATGTGTTGGAAATTTTATTTTCTGAAAGTCTTTTTAAAGACAGGTGAGATGGCTAAGCTGGAAAGGACACTTGTTAAGCTTGATGATCTGAGTTCTGTCCAGGCATACGGTGTGAGGAGAGAAATCTACATGTACACCATGTCACATACTCATAGACACACACACACACACACACACACACACACACACACACACACACATCATATGCTACAATCTGAGACTTGCTTACTATTTTGTTGGTTGTGTATTCTAGGTGCATGACAACCACGTGCAATGTCATAAAAGATAACCCTGGCCATGCCTGGGATTAGCTGTTGAACCATTCAATTCCGATTTTGTTATTGTTGTTAAATGAATGTGCTAATAGGATTTGCAGAAGATAAACACTAAAAAAAAATTGGGAATTCCAAATAGGAGGTAAGTGGAGGATTCTTAAAGACACTTTTGCAAGAATATTAAAATGTGTAAATGCTGTAAATATTTATAGCATTTCCTGTTGTCCAAATTAAATGTGCTATTATAATTGTTCCACTTCTAGAGTTTATTGTTTTCCACTTAAATGCAAACTTCTTAGGCATTGACATATGTTACCACTTTCGCACATAGTTTTGGCACTGGAAATGAAACTGTGTCATATACTGAGTAAATAAATATTGCATAAGCTAACAAAATACCTACAAATAATTTCATAAATAGATATTAAATTTAAATTGTTATGGATTCCTTTATTTTCAAATAGTTGTAAATATTTATACCTTATAGATTATTTTATTCATGATAAAATGTTATGTCAATTTAAGATAAAAATCACATCGACAAACTATTAAACTTTAAAACTACCTTTAGAGGGAACAGCTGGGGATGCTGAAAGTTACTGGACATAATTCTCATTTTAGTTGGCTTGGCTGGTAATGCCTGACATTAGAGCATGTAAATTCTGCTTCTAGCTTCAGATTAGCAGCATTCAAATGCTCTGTTGGAATTGCAAGGCATTGAATTCAGATTCCTGACATCACAAAACACTACTTCTTGGTCAAATCTCACCAATATTATTTTCATTAGAAATTAAGTTTCTATGGGAACTTACAGAATCTGAACCACAAACCAAAGACCATGCATGGGCTGGACCTAGACCTCCTACACATATGTAGCAGATGTGCAGCTTGTTCTTTGTGTGGGTCCCTAACAATTGTAGGGTGGGCTGTCTCTGACTCTGTTGCCTGCCTTTGGATCCCTTTCCCATGGCTGGGCTGTCTTATCTGGCCTTAGTGGGAGAGGGTGTCCTTAGTCCTGCTGTGACTTGATGTGCTGGAGTGGGTCTGAACTCAAGGGGAGGTGAAATGGGGAAGTTGGGGGGTGGGAGGGTGGGACTGGGAGGAGAGAAGGGAGGGGTCTGTGATCAAACTGTAAAGTTGATTAAATAAATTAATTAATGGAAGAAAAGAAATTATCAGGAACATTCTAAGATATTTTCTGATGTAATTAGTAGAATGTTTCAAAGTGTTTAGACCAATTTGCTGGGTAAATATCTATTTTATAATGAAATTAAAATTCAGATATTAAGCTGAATGTCAAAGTGTTTCATTGCTAATCGATTTGATACTTCTCCACAGCACCCAATAACACAATGTTCATATCTACAAAGTTTCCTACAAGGTTTCTATGTATCTAAAATTAGAGCTGGATTAATTATCTATACTATTTTTTTCTAATAATCTGTATGTTGAAAAATAGTGTCATCTTAGAGCTCTATACTCTAGACCATGAAAATTCAAAATACTGTGGGTAGTTTAGACAAATATTAGATAGTATTACCAAAGCAAATAATTCTGAGTTAAATTGCAATTTTTAAAACATTTCATATTTTCTCCTTATGTGATTATGTAACCACTCTATGTTGCCAATTGATTATTGATTAACCGGAAAACTGTAGAACATGTGTCGGGAATCAGTTAGTTTATGTATTTGTGATTTATTTACTCTGGATTGTGAATAAAATTTTAACAATAAAGGCAAAAATTACATAACACTTAGCCTTGGTGTAAGCTGATAAATGCCAATCATTCATAGTGTACAGTATGTTCTGTTAGTATCTTCAGATATATATGTAGAATTCAGCATTGGGTATTGGTAATATTCTTCAAATTTACTTCTTACAAAATATTTTTTGAGCTATGAAATGCTTATTTTTCTGAAATACAGTCCATTTATTCATTTATTATTTAGCAAAATAAGTCAAGTTTCTGCGTTATGTAAGGCATTCTGTTAAGTGCTATTTTAAAAATACTGCCCTGAGGACGACATTTCTCAAAATAAATTTTTACTAGTTTTCATTTATCTTGAACAATATGCAAGCACAATTACAATATTATATACAGTAGAAATTCTAATTTTAAACTTGTATTTTTGACTTTATTCTCAACCCTTCTTCTCTTCACTTTCTGTTGCAATTGTAGATAGATAAGAATAATTCTTTCTCACATATGGCTTCTTGATGTTCTTGTCCCAAGTACAGTCTTTTAAACATTTCCTATCATTTTTCTATTTGAAGATTTTGTACACAAAAACAGTGGGTTTTAATCTAGTCCTCCCTTGATTCCCTCCCCTCTCATTCTTCCTTCATCTCCAGCACAACTATTTCTTTTCAATATCAAGTGTTGCATTTTCTCTCAGCTCACAGAGTTCATTAAGTGGGTTTGAGTATGAAGCCATCTCCTAAAAAGTCCCTCAAAGGCCACATCCCTGAGTAAAACCTTCCTTTCTTTTTCCAGCACTCACCAGTTAGTAGATACCCAGCTAGAGGTAGAATTTCATGATTACCTTCCTTTTCCAATGTTGAGATTTTCTCTGGCTTGAGCTTGTGTAGAGTCAGTATATGTCATCAAAATATCAAGAAATTCATATGTGCAAAACTACCCTGTTATGTCCTAAAAATATTATTTCACTGTTGTTATCCTCTGCCTCTTATAATTGTTCTGTCCCCTTTTCCACAATGATCCCTGAACCTTGCAAAAAAGAACTATGATATATCTGTCCCATAGGACTGAGTGTTGTGAATCTCTCTTTTCATTTGATCAGTTGTGGCTCATGTCAGTTTACACAATTAATTTAGTAGACAGTTTCTAATAAAAGAAGCTTTTCTGGTGAGTGTTGAGAACTACAGCAATCTAGTATAATGATAAGTCGTTAGAAGTCAGCTTAAGAGTATGTTCACTTGGAAGAAAAGAATTCATTTGCTTCTCCCCTTCGGGTTATTTATCCACAAGTTCTTAGCCCTAACAATGGTGGTAAGTATGGATTAACTCTTGTAGACAAGTCTATGAATCCTTTCAGAAAGTGGTTGGTTACCCCCATAGCATTCGTCTATTATCACACCAATGGGAATGGCCTACCAGACTGGTCATTGTTAATTTGAAGCAGCTAAAGTCTGAAATATAGAAAATTTTAAAAGAAAACTGAAGCACCAGGAGTTGCTAAGGGGTGTGTGTCTCAGTGTCAAGTCATCAATCGGCTGTATCACAGTGACAAACTTGCAAATTTTTGAACTCTTGTCCTACAAACAAATACTATTAATACAAAATACAAATAATATTTCTCCTACTACTTGGTAAATCCTTTCTCCCTTCCCATCTTGAAGACAACATTATGTGGTATATTCTCCATTACATTTCCACTATTACTCTTTTTCTTTTCAATGCCTTAAACCATGTTTAACGTTTTCATACTTAAAGTTCTGTAATATGATAGTATAATTTAAAAAAACAACTAAGAAAAAAAGATTAGCAGTAAGAATTTTCAAAAATTTGAGAATACAGAACTGGATGAAATGATATGTAAACATGTAACTACTCCATTTCATTAACCAAGATGTCCCAATAAGCAGCAATTTTGATTTTCAGCAAAAAACTAAATTTATAATAGATCAAAAATTTAATTTATTCTGGTTAGCAATTTTGTTTTTTGGTAAGTAACGTTTTCTTCAATCATTTTTACATATCATGTACTAGATAAACTAAATGAATAGTGATGTTTAAATCAATATAGCTTCAATATTTTCTCTGTGGTAAAAATATTGAAATCAGTTATATAATACTATCATTAAAAACACTCATGAGATCAAGACTGACAAATTATTAAGTTCTGCTGAAAATATAAGTACAAATGGAATGTAGAGATATTAAAAAATATACCAGTGGGAACTTTGCAGGTAGAAAAATACATTATTTGCAAAAAATAATTTAGTTAATTGTATTCTCTTCTGTGTTTATCAGGAAAGTAATTTGATTTTTCTATTCCAGTGTTCTTATGCAATGAAAAGATTGATCACACCCTGAACTAGTTAGTTTTTATCAACCAAACACAAGCTAGCATTATCTGGAAAGAGCAACTTCAAATGAGAAAATTCCTCCATCAGATTATCTATTGGCAATCTGCAAGGTATATTCTTGATTAATGGTTGATGTGAATGGGCCCAGTCATGCAGGATGGTACCACCATTGTAAAGTGGTTCTGTTCCTTTATGGCCTCCACTTCTAAGTTCCTGCCTGGAGTTCACTCCTTGACTTCCGTTTATGATGATTTATAACTGAAAGGTGAAATAAACACTTTCCTCCCCAAGTAGCTTTTGATCATTTTTTAAATCACAGAAATAGAAACCCCAAGACAAATTTCAATGTATGTAAAAAATTTACTTGTGTTAGAAAGTCCAGTGTCTACATGGGAATTACGCTCACTCATATCTGGCATTGGTTTACTAAAGGAAAAAATATTCATCCCATTTTTCCTTTTCAACTTCTATAATTTTATGAGTGAAGGCAGAAACAAATTGCTTTATTTTGAAGCACATAAATATTTAAAATTTGTAATTTCATAAGATTCTTACTTTTTGAGTAAAAGAAAAACACCAATATATTACACTTTGAAATAGCTGAACTAAACAGATAAAGTTATGGTTTCCTAGGAATTCAATAATCCACATGCTAAATAAATTTGTACTTTATAACATAATGAGACAGAATTTACCAGACACAGTATGACAGGTGCACATATGAACTTACAGTAGTTGTGATGGCATATACAAAATCAGGGGAAGCTAAAGCCATATACAATCCCAGCATGGAGAGGATGGATGTCAAGTTCCACTCCTAGCCAGGTAGTTATTGTGATTGACAGCTACTGGGAGCAGGGTGTCAATTTTCTTTAAGTATGTGCCTACAATACAAAACCCTGCCAACCTGGCTCCAGTGGAATGTCACACATCCAAAAGTATGTGGGCAGCATAATTTGGACCGCAGATAACACATTACAAGAGAACACAAAGTTGGATGGGTAGGGAAGGTGGGGTGGATCTGGAAGTACTTGAGGGAGGGAGGTAAACATATGCAAAATAGATTGAACACAATTTATGTTGTACATTTTTAGCTTATATCTTAGTTACATTTTAGTTCATTTATCAATAAACTAAAAAAACTCATAAAATAAAATAAAGAATAACATCATCAAGTTTTCAATATAAAATTTAGCTTCATGGCAAAATGTATCTCTCTGATGTCTCAAACATAAAGGATATAAATCCAAAGCTGCAAAATACTAGCCAACTTTTCAATGGAAAGTTTAAGTAAAAGTCTGTTGAGATTTCTCTTTTTCTGTTTTCCTGATTCATTGAATTTGTCAAATTGAGTGCTTCTATTTTCATGGAAAATTTAAAAATGCTTTTCGAAATTATTCCCAAATTTATCTAGACATTTAGCCTATTGTCATGCAAAATACTAGCTGAATTTTATAGTATATATAGTGTAGATATATGTAACAAATTATAAAATATATATGGAAATGGAAACTGAGTAAGTAAATTTGGAAAAAAAAAACCCTCTACAATAACACAGTAGTTTCAGTACCTCAAACTCCCTAATTTTAAGGCTTACTATAAAACTTTCATTATTTAAACAGTGTGTTATTGGAGAAAAGATGGGCATTATGGAGTAATTTTTTTATTATTCAAAGATGTTGTATATTTGGTGTTTATCCTGATGACTTTTGTGAAGACAATGTTTTTCAAATATATCATGTATTTTATTCTTCTTACATAAGAACCATAAACCTTCCTGAGGTCTTTAGTATACAATTTATACACTTAAGTACTTAACGTAGGAGCTCTCCTGCAGAGGAATGAATGCTTTAGATTTTACAGCAAGAAAATACTCTTGCTCTTTTGGGTGTAATTCCAGAATAGACATTATCAAATGTTCAAGTAGAAATGTGAAAATAGTTATTGTCTCAACTTTTCTCATTTCAGGTAATGGCATTTTCAGTTCTAAGCCTTATTATCCTCAAAATACTATAATCAGTTCAAGGATTTGGTCATTACCCAGGTTATATAAAAGAAATTAAATAATTCAGATCTTCCAGAACAAATGAAAAGTTCCATTAATCCAATAAAGATACATGTTTGCCAAATTTGCAAAAGATATTTACTTAGCTGTTACCTGTTTTCAAAAGTATAACAACATAACAATAAAGTATTCTCATAAATATCCCCAATCTACCTACCAGGTGAATAGTGGAAATGTATCATAAAGAGACTCACCATTTAATTTTTACTTGAAGACATGTTCAAATATCAGTGAAAACATATCTTATAATTATTTAAGATCAACGTTTATTAGTAGATAAACGTTATTTGTTAATACAAGTGATAATACTTATTAGGATATTAATCTAAGCTGTTTGTTTCCTGATGAGGAAGTACATCACAGTTGGGTTAGGTTTCAAGGACTGAGGAGTTCAACGGAAGTTGCTAGTTTTCAGAAGCTCCTGTAAAGACCGGTAGGGTCCATTACTGGTGTCTCACCTGCATGGCAACATCTCCTTTGATCTCTACAGAGATAGAGATGAGCCTTTCAGAGCACAGCTGTAAGGGTTTGATTTCTGCCTCCAGAGGTTTTGTTGTGAGACTTAGCAGCTGTCTGGTTTGGGAAATCCACCTGAAAGGCCATGTCATCATCTGTAAATCAAAGACTGCTGCACTCCATAGCTTGATGGCAGTGTATGCAATTTGATGAACCTAAGACAGCCTTTGCAGATGGCAGTAGAGATGAAATGAGTGTTGGTATTAAAATTTTTTATTTTCATGACCAATTTTTATTTTAAAATTTATGTTAAAATCATATTATATTTTATTGTCCCAACATTGTTAGTGTAAGGAAACAAAATGCTGATCATATACATAAAATTGAATTTAAAGGAGCTTTATATTCTATTCTCAGCAAATTTTTATCATTTTATCAAAGTTATTCTCAAACTTTAAGTCATGAATTCCTCAAGGATGAACAAAAGGTCACTGATATTTTCTCTTACCTGGAAAAAAAAGTGTCCATGTATGTACATTTAAGCCAATTTTGGGGACTAACAGGGTTTTAATGTTAATAATATAATTAAAATATGTTGATTTTGTATATTAAGTATTTTTGCATGCCAATTTCTGTGGAATAAATTCATATATTAGCTAGAATTTCATCTTTCCTGTTTCTCATCACTGTGTAAATATTTGTCTATATCACCATAATATTGCAGAAGATTATAAATGTCACATTTTTCTTACCTCATGGAATGTCTTAAAGATTTGAAATTAATTGAGTACCATGAGGAAGAACTTGAAGCTATCACAGCTCTTGCGTACTAATTAAATCTTTAAATAAATCTGAAGGCAAAGGCAAAGCATCCTAACTGGAAAATCAGAAACATCAATTTGATCCACATTAAAGGTTGACCCAATGGCACCCCTGCAGCTATCTGTTTGGAGCAAGCAAGGTGTGAATTTTTTTCCTTTAGAAAAACAATGCCTTCAGTGTGTAAAGCATTTTATCTATAACTTCATTTCGTGATGGTAGTCACAGAAATGATTAAACCTTTATGTTATTAATATTTTATCTACTAAATTTGAAATTCTCATCTCATCACTTATATAGCTATCACTGAATAAAATTTAATAGTTTGGTTTTTTTTGTTTTTAATGTCACAAATTTTAAAAGGTAGACATATTCATTTTGTATGCCCATGTGTGTACACATGCATATACATGTGGCACTGGGAGTATGTATGGGGTCAAAGGACAACTTGTGGTAGTCTGTTATCTTCTTCTACCATATGGATTCTGGAGAACTCAGCATGCCAGGCTTAGTGGCAAACACTGTTACCTGCTAAGTCATATTGCCAGCCCATGTTATTGTTCCTGAAAGATGTGTAGAGACTAAACACCCTTTCTTCTTCTATTTTTAAAAACTAATTCTGAAATATTTTCTTCTAAATGTTTTCTTCTAAATATTTTCTTCTAAAATTTTCTACCATGATTATTATATTCTTCTTTTGAAAAAAAAAATGGGCACAATGAATCTCTACTGAAAATGTACCAGTCTCTGATTCTCTGAACGCAAGCACTCTCCCCTAGAAATTATCGCTATGGCATATTATGTCAACAAATTTTTTTAGTTTACCACTTTGGGAATCAAAATGTATAAAATACTTATTCACATAAGAACAGAATTACATGTGGCAGGTTGTGCCTGAAAATCATAAATTCTAACCATCCTTGAATATTAGATGGTAGATGTCAAGTTCTTTGGGGTTTAAAGCCCCTATTATTCCACCTGGCTTCAGTATGTTCCTTTGTAATCAGTCTTTCTCCTTGTTTTTGGCCCTAGAAAGCCACTGGTTGCTGTTGTTATGAATTTTCTTTTACTGAGATTTAATTCAGTGGAATCATAAAGTGTCTTATGCCTGTGGTTTCTCAGTTTGTGTAGTAGGTTTGAGGTGCTTGCCCATTTTTGTATGCACTGGTCATATAGTCATTCCTATGGCTGAGTAATATCCTACCATATACGTGGTAAGTTTGTTGGTTGATTATCATTGTTAGTTCCTAATTTTGACTTTCAAAAACAGATCTATTATGTGAATAGCATCCCAGTATCTTTTTGTTATGCATTTGTTGAGTCATTCTTAGGATTGTGGTTCAAAGATGGCTAGAATTTATGATTTTCAGCGTTTTCAGGGTCAACCTGTCACATATAATTCTGTTTTTGTCTGAATACAGAACTGAGTACATTATGTGACCTTATGTAAGAAGAACTTAATATATGCATTTTATTATATCAAGAGATAGAATGGAGGTGGTGTGAAGAAGGACAAGCAAATGACAGAACAGGAAGGGTTAAATACTGGGAGGGGCAGGAGAGCAAGATAGAGTAGCGAGTATGAGCAGGACAATTAATGCTAAGGACCCTTTTAAAAGTCATATGGATACCTACTACTGAAGACATGTGAAGATAAGAAGTTAGAGGGGCTGGGCAGTGGTGGCGCACGCCTTTAATCCCAGCACTTGGGAGGCAGAGGCAGGCGGATCTTTGTGAGTTCGAGGCCAGCCTGGTCTACAAAGTGAGTCCAGGACAGCCAGGGCTACAAAGAGAAACCCTGTCTCGAAAAAAACCAAAAAAAAAAAAAAAAGAAGTTAGAGGGCATTTAATACTATGAATCTTACATATACATAGCCATATGGAAAAGGACTTCAAAGATGTTACCCCGTCATGGGGACGAAGTGTATTCCAGACATCATAGACTATCAAGTAAAATTCCCAGTGACATCCATGGATTACTTTCTTTTGTCCTGCAGCTCAGTGAACCTGTGAACCTGTGAACCTGTCAACCCTGCCAAACAATTAAGGCTGTTGACATTGCTCTTTGTTTCCCTTCAGAACTTGGGGATAAGGCCCTATTCTGAAGTTACAATATGCTCATAAGAAGTGAAAAAAATCAAGGTGATATGAACCTAGAAGTTTCATCTTATTGGCTAGCCTTTATATTGATAGAAGGCTCTACTCATGTTGCTAGGAGATAAAAGTAATCAACAATTACCCTGCTGTGTACCTTGTGGGCCATAATAAAGACTGGCCTTACAAGATATGCCTGATTGCTCAGTAGTGGTTTGGGTGTTATAGCAGTAACCAGCAACTTTCTGGATGGATTTATGACCCATTCCACAAGACAAAAATTAGGCCATGTGCTATTAACTTGGCCCCAAATGCATGTCTTCCAAGATCATAGGGACTAGGGATACCAATTGGGCATAGCATTAAGTTGCCCTCTAATTTCTTATCTTTATACTCCCTGGTTATTAAAGCACTGTTGAATTTATTGATTTCTTTATTTTGATGTTCTACTAGCTATTTGAAAATTTTGCACATTAAAATATTTAAGTTAAAATGCAAATACATCAAATATATAATTTTTCTTCACCTGATAAATTTGTATGTTTATATGCCTAAATATATAAATAAAAGGCTCAGTTCCTTTAGTTTTATGTATATGTAAATGATTTGAGGATTGACCGCTTGGTATTGGATAATCTATTAAGAGGCTAATCCTTGGGTAGTACTAGTTCTCCTGTGTAAAGCATTTCTTACTATACCACAATGGTATAGGTGGATCTGGAAGGAGTTAGGTGGATACAAGGAAATGGTGTTTGCTAGATACACCTGTACTGTTTATGGAATTATGTCCCAGGCACTGTGGGGATGTTTTACTAATTTTCTCATGCTTCCTCACATTAACATTTTGAGAAAGATTTTTTTACCCCAACTTTAGATGAAAATAGTAATATAAGACTGTAAATAATTTATTCAAGCATGTACATTTCAATTTTGTTCTAATGAAATGTTTATTCCCAGACAAGCATATCAATTTTCTGCTAAATCTAATGAACTCTCAAATAAAACAATATTATTACATTGACTACAGATGTTAGGAGAAAGATACATTTTTCTAAATGTTTAGATCAATATGTAATTTTTAGTTAATTAGATAGATTTGCTGTATCTGTGATAATTGATTTAAATTTTACAGTGTTTTAAATAATAAGTTAATATTTAACAGACTGATTATCATAGTAGTTTAAATGGATCTATAGGTAGCTTTGCACGTTCTATTTTTATGAAGGCAACATTTATTGCTACTGTTCTTTCCCGGTTTCATATTTTGTGTTGCAGTTAAAACTTGGCATGAGCATTTTCAGAAATGTTAGAATGAACCATACTTACTCATCCTTCTCTGCCTTACTGCAAAATGTAAGTAAGGATGCTGCTGCCACAGGAAAGCTGGGAAGTAATGGGGGGATCAGCATTCCTTCAAGGAAATGTTCCTATTGGTCTCCTCATTATCATAGGAACTATATTGTGAGTATTCAATGGGCAAATTAAACAGAGTGATGTATTGGAGATTAGCATATCCACACTTTTGTGTACAATCAGGAGAAGATAACTACAGGCTACAGTGTTTGGATCTCCTTGGGGTTTCTTGTCTTCATCTCTGATGATGAAATCCAGGACAAATGCATCCATATGTGTATTTTAATCAGTAGCTTGATATTTTCAATTCGACAAAAAAAATTCATGGTAATACTGATCAAAGTCTCATATTAATACTGGTGGTGTATACTAAAAGTTATCATGAGGAAAGGAAATAAGGGTATTTTTTTTCTGCCTAGCAACAAGTACTTAATTTTCTATAACATTTGCTATTTCATGAGAGGATTTATGAATGAGTTCAAATATGAAAAGTACAGATACATGTTTCTCAAGGTGTTTTAACTCTGCTATTTGCTGGGTGTATGTGGATGAATTAGTCTGTGTCCTTACACATACAGGGGAATGATTCTGGTGCATTAGTGTGGAAAATAAAATTTTTTGCCCTAAATTAAAAAATGATATACATATAGACACTAAGGAAATGGATAGCCTCCCACCATCCTCTTTCCATATTTCTTTTTTTTTATTTCTTCAAGTTACATCTCAATCGCAGTCCCTTCCTTATTCCCCCTCCAGTCCCACCCTCTCACCCTCAACCCCCCATCCTTTTCCCTTTTTTTTTCTTTTAAGTTTAAGGTATATATTATTTCCCCCTACAGTTTCCCCTTTCAGTCCAACAAATGGCTCTTTCTCTTATAATAATAAATACAATACAGTCCAACAGAGGTAATTAGACCCTCTTTCCATATTTCTTAGGCAGGATTCATTTAACTCAAAGCATGATGGAGACACCAACGATCCCAGCTGAGCCTCAGTGTCTTTGTTTGGCTGAACAGGCCAGGTAGTGCTTTACAGATGGTGGATTTTCAAATTAATAACCCTGTTGAGAGCATCTAACAGCAGTAGCTATTAGATGATGTCATTTGGAATTTAATTTGCTTCCTAGGTGAAGAGACACAGGTCTCATTTGCAGTGTAAAATATCACATCATGAAAAGAATGCCTTCTGCTGCTTTTTCACCCAAGGACATTTTACAGAGTTACAAATCAAGGTTACAGTAACAGTCAACAAACTGCAGAAAACTGCAACCTCAGATTGAATTTCTCTGACGCTTCTCCCCCTTATTAGGTTAGAGCAAGCAGTAACTGTGGCAGCAGGGGCATTGGTATCCTTGCATCATGTTGGGAGAAATAGAATTCCCAGTATTACAGCTGCACTTTTGATTTGTCATTTATCTGGAATAAACAGAGGGTGCTATGCCAGTTGCTATGGAAAGCAGCTCTACTTTGGAGCAGTGTAAGACCTTTAAGCACGTTTGAAATTGCTTCCTTCTCACTATGTTTCTGTACTAGATAACATGTAGTGTACAATTAAATAGAAATGTTTAATTAAAAAATTAAATTACATTTTCTAGATTGTCCTCCATGTATAAAAAACTTAAGGGAGAGCTTTGATACAGATAAAGCTGATTGGATGAGTATCTTGAAAAGAAAAAATCGTAATCTTACAGATCTCTCTCTCTCTCTCTCTCTCTCTCTGTGTGTGTGTATATGTGTGTTTGTGTAAGAAAGAGAAAGAGAAAGATAATAGGAAAAAGAATACAGGAGGGAAATGAATATTCTATATCTATAGTTATATAGAGAGAATTAATAATCTCTCTCATAGATGTTTATTTCTATACTATTTCCTTAAGAAATATATTTATTACACATTAAGCATGACAATAAAAAAATATATACAGACTAATTTGTACATTTTAAACTGATATCAATAGAGTTAAGAATTATGTTGAGACAGGAAAATAAATTTTGGAAATAATTAGATTTATATTTAAGATAAATTAGTGAAGATACACAATTGGCAGATGGCCAGGAATTACTTGCATGTCAAGCAGCTACAATATAAATATTTTACATGAAAGAAAAAATTAGGGTGTGTTTTAGAAATAGGGAAATATAGGTTATTAAAAATAAAATTTTATTCCTTGACTCTGAAATTGAAAAATAAATTAGTTTAAATGTAGAATATATGTTAGCTCAGAAACATAGATAAAGGAAAGTATTAAATGGAGTATGAATAGAACCTTAGTGATAACCATACACATAACCTGGGCTCCTTCCTGCAATTACAGGCTCCACATACACTATTTCAAATGCTCTGTGCAATGTTGAGATAAGAAATGCAGAACAGATATTGTTTTCGTGCTCTCTATAAGTGACTCACATAATGCAACCCGGGCTACCTATGAACAACTGGGGAACCAACGCCTCCTGGATTCTAATTATGTGGACTTCCCATTTGTAGACTAAATTTAGAGAACATGTCCTGTTTACTTGAACAATGCAAAGATAGCCTAAAGTGTTAGGAGAATTATGTATTGGTTTTCAGATTTACAGAAAGTGTGCCAGGTATACTCAAAAATTAAAATTTGCCATTTTTGAAAATTGAAGTGTGTGTGTGTGTGTGTGTGTATGTATATGGTATAAGCTTAAAAATAGCTTTCTGGTACATGCACATGGTTTCTGTGTGCTTGCCATGATTTGATTTATATGTGAATTGCAGCATCCCTGCTTCTGAGGTGTATAGGATTACTATTTTTGTGAGTGTGATGTGTCCACTTAACTAGGTACTATTTATGGTTAGTAGTTCTCTGCTCAATCAATCCCTGACTACAGAGGAGCCCCGGTGGCAATGGAGCCCATTGCTATAAAAAGATTGCAAGCAGAACTGGAAAACGATTTCTCTGTAATAACAGGATCCTTGTTGGTGGTGAACAGCTGCTAGCCCAGAAGTGGTGAGACTTTCACATGGCTGCTGTGAATGTGCTCACAGCATGCTGAGGCTGAGTCAGTTCTGCTAAGGGCAGTGCTGGTGCCGCCATATCCCATTCTGCTAGAGTGTGCTGCCTTCATCCTAGTGAATATAGACACTTTCTTAAGCAGGATGTTTTATGTTTATGTCAAATAAAAAGTATGGTGTTCAATTCATAACAAATGCCTTAACTGCATCCTTTATAGAAATTTGAACTTTGTAAATAGTGCCCAGGCATTCCTTCTGGCTGTCAACTCTCAAGGGCCTCTTTGATAAAAAATAACTGGAAATGTATTTGATTTTCAAAAGGGTCAGCTAAGTAATCCATTGCTAAACTATATCAAGGTGAATTGTCTGAGCAAAGGGAAATTGCTTTAATACTGCGATTAATAATGCCTCTGTCCTTGGCTGAGAGAAAAGTCATGCCAAATGTGGACACGGGAGCATATGGGAGCCTAGCTGTGTTGGTGATGTTTCTTTTGTTTGTAAAATACCTTGTAGTCGCTAGCCAGTCAGGGTTTTTCACACTGACACTAATGTTTGTGACTCTGGATTCTTACAGCTACCCTGGAATGGCAGATGATTTGCTTAACATTGAATTTTAAATTGGAAAATTAATCAAAAATTAAAAAAACCCTAAAGTTGTGAGATTAGGACAGAAGCAAGTGGGAAGCTTCAGCAATGCTACTCTAAAGTCTTGCATAGTTGGCAGCACAGAGGAGCCACACAGGTGAGACACACTAAGGCGAGATTCACACTGAGCACAGGTGAGCCCTGCAGGTGCCCCACTGAGCCACAGCAGCACAGTTTGTGGACCTATCTAAATTAGCCTTGGATGCCACGAGTTACTTAACTACATTTGTATCATATAAGACAAAGTATTGACCATATTTCTAATTAAGTCTCACATGCCAAACTCATTTTAATGAAATTTAATGAGTTGAAGATCCTACATTGAACACAGAGGTCTTCAGCCTAGAAAACAAATTCTATTTATTATATGTGATACATAAATATCCAGTAAAACATAAAAATATTTTGACTGAAAAGATACAACCACTAAATGATAAGAATTGTGTTGGTTAGTTTGTTGTTTTAAAAAACTAAAATATCTCAGTCATTTGAGTTTGTCAGTGAAGACTCAGGAGTCAGATGCTAGAGTGAAAACCTGTTAGCTCAGAGAGGCAGAGAAAGCACCCAGCTGACAGTCCTACTCCACCAACAAAAGCCTTCAAAGCTAAAAGCACAAATGCAAAAGGCCTGGTAGCTCACCCAGCTGACTTTCTCATTCAGCTGAAACCCTAGAGGAAAAAGTCCAGAGTTTAAAAGCTCAGAAGAACCTAGAAGAAGCCTAGAAAGAGAAAAACCTGAAGGAGAAAATCCAAAGGAAGAACTCCCAACTCCTTTAGCGGAATGTCTTAAATACCCTCCAGTTCAATGTCCCTCCTTTCTGTTAATCCTTGTCACCTGGTTTCTTGCTCTGCCTGTTGACCTATGATTAACTTTATTTAATCCTGTGTACAGAAAGCTCTAGGATTGTGTTTTAGGGCAGATCCACAAATACTTGTTTACAGGAAACAGAAATCTCTAGTAATAAAGGTTGAGCCTTGACATAATCAAAACAGATTTTTCAATTCACACTCTCAGAATTCACAATGTGATCAAGTATTCTGGCACATTAGTTTTTATTATAAATTTGACCTAAACTAGTGTCTGGGAAGAGGGGACACCCACTGTGGAATTTCTTTGATTCAATTGGCTTGTGGCCATGTCAATTATAGAATGTTTTGATTGATAAGGTATGTGGGAAGGCCCAATCCAAGATGGGCAGAACCATCCCTTAGGTAAGTAGGTCTAGACTGTATATGAAAGCAGGATGAGCATGAGCCAGGGAATGAGCCAGTAAATGGGATTCTTCCATGGGTTCCTTTTCAGTTTCTGCTTGAGTTGCTTTCCTGACTTCTCTTAAGGATAGACTGTCACTTGGGCGTGTAATCTGTAAGAAACCCTTTCTGCTCCTAAGTTGCTTTTGTTCATCATGTTTCTCAAAGTCACAAAGAAGTAGAAGAGGAACTGACATTGATGAAAGCTTAAAAGTAGGATCAATGGAATTGAATTGAAGACCCAGAGATGAACCCACACACCTATGGTCACTTAATTTTTGACAAAGGAGCCAAAACTATACAATGGAAAAAGAACAGATCTTCAACAAATGGTGCTGGTCTAACTGGATGTCGACATGTAAAAGAATGAAATTAGACCCATACCTATCACCTTGCACAAAACTGAACTCCAAATGGATCAAAGACCTTAACATAAGGCCGGACACACTAAATCTATTAGAAGAGAAAGTGGGTAATACCCTTGAACTCATAGGCATAGGTGACAACTTCCTGAACAGAACACCAACAGGCTCTAAGACCAACAATCAATAAATGGGACCTCATGAAACTGAAAAGCTTCTGTAAGGCAAAAGACACTGTCATTTGAACAAAACGGCAGCCTACAGATTGGGAAAAGATCTTTACCAACCCCACTTCTGACAGAAGGCTAATATCCCAAATCTACAAGAACTCAAGAAATTAAATGCCAAGAAACCAAATAATCCAATCAAAATATGGGGGATGGAGCTAAATAGAGAATTCACAAAGGAGGAATCCCTAATGGCCGAGAGACACTTGAAGAAATGCTCAACATCCTTAATCATCAGAGAAATGCAACTCAAGATGACTCTGAGATTCCATCTCACACCTCTCAGAATGGCTAGGATCAAACACTCAAATGACAGCACATGCTGGCAAGGTTGTGGAGTAAGGGGAACACTCCTCCATTGCTGGTGGGAGTGCAAAATTGTACAACCACTATGGAAATCAGTCTAGCGATATCTTAGAAAACTTGGAATAGTCCTACTTCAAGACCCAGCCATACCACTTCTGGATATCCACCCAAAGGATTCCTCACCAAACCACAAGGACATATCCTCATGTATGTTCATGGCAGCCTTACTTGTAATAGCTAGACACTGGAAACAACCCAGATGTCCCTCAACTGACAAATGGATAAAAAAAATTGTGGTACATTTACACAATGGAAACTACTCAGCTATCAGAAACAACGAAATCATGCAATTTGCAGCCAAATAACTGGACGTACAAAGCTCATCCTGAGTGAGCTGACCCAGACTCAGAAACAGGCACATGGCATCTATTCACTTATCACTGGATTTTAGCCATATAGTACAGGATAACTATCCTACAACCAACACCCCCAAAAGATCAGAAATATAAACTTTGTTACCTATCAAAGGGACATTTTGCCCAGGGGTGGTACCATGTAGGCTCTCAGTGCAAGAGGAAGCTATTAGCCCTCATATGACTGTTGAACTGAGAGGGGCTGATATATAGGGACACTCCACATTAGAGGAGTGAGATGGGTGGGAGAGGGAGGAGAAGATGGGAGGGTAGAACCAGGAGGGGTGGAAAGAGGGCTCTATGATGGAGATGTAACTTGATGTAATAAATAAACATTATAATAAAAAAATGAAAAAAAGGTAGTATTGGAGAAAGGAAATAGAAGCAAATTGATTTCTTAACTTATGTAATTAGAATAGTTTCTATAATTATAATTTAAATGTATTTTAAATAATAGTAGCTTGATCAATGCATGAAGAAAAAAACATTAATTCATACCAGCTATTTATGTGTATTTATAAGCTAAAGTTTGGTATTTCAAAATATTGTAAAACTGTGATGATTTTGCTAAGGTGAGTAGCCTTTCATCTACTCAACGTTGATCTTTTCTCTGTAAAGAACTTTCCATTTGTCTTTTTGTAGTTTGAATATACATCATAGGCTGTTGAACACTATCGTCACCCTGCTAGGCTCTGGAGAACTACATCTCCCTCTTCCATTCTGAACATGCTACGCAGTCTATTATTTAACCTGTCTGAGTCTAGCCATGCAACCAGTTTGTATCCCGCATGTAACCTGTCTGCACCTTCTCCCCATGTAACCTGTATACACCTTCATGTAAACCACATGTGCTCCTCATGTAATATGCTTGTACCGCATGTAACCTGTCTGTACGCCTTCCCCATGTAACAGTAATCACAGTTGGGCATGGTGATGCACACCTTTTTTCCCAGCAGAGGCAGGAGGATTGCTGTGAGTTCAAGGGCAGCTTGGTTTACATAGTGAGTTCCATGCCGTCCATAGCTATACAGCGAGACTCTGCCTCAGAAACAAACAAGCAAAAGTAAATAATGAATCCCAATGAAAGAATAATCATAAACTTTTTATTTCTTTTTTTGTAAGCACTATCAGTTTTCATACTTTAAATGTAGTTAGTCTTTATGAAATACCAGAACACACATTCATTATTGTAAATTTAAAGAGAAGATGAATCAACTTGGAAAGTTTTTATATGATTAGATATGAAATCTTCATCCCAACCCAGATGACCAATGTTTAACTAATGATTCCTATGTATACTGAAAAAATGGGGTGTAATTTTCTAAGATAATTGTTGTAAGGGTTTTCCAATTACTTAAAATTATAAGTTTTAAGTCATAGACATTACATTCCACTTGGAGCTTGTCCTGAATAATGTCACCCAACCAATTTGAAAGAAGAGACAATAATACTAGGATTGGATTATTCTTTTCTTCCATTGGCCATACGAAGGAAAACATGTCATTTAGTGCTTAATGTTTAGTCCAGATATCATAACCTGCAGCATTTGTTCATAACTTAATTGCCAACAACTTTTTGAAATATCTGATTAAAAAACATGTCTGTTCCCTAGAAACCAACTCCAGGTTGTTCTAATACAGGTTGTTTTTTTTTTTTTTTTTTTCCTGCCTGGAGCTAGAGTACCCAATTTATATGACAGGTACATATGTGATGACACAGTTTCTTTTCTATATAACTTCACAGTTGCTGCTTGTATGCTCTCTTGATAAAGCACACAGATTTCTCCAGAGAGTGTAATATGAGAAAAGTAAAATTTTCTATGCTTCTTTACATACCATGGAATGAAACAAATTATCAGTACTATATTCACTTGTATAGGTTACCCAATGATTTACTAATATACATGTATGTTCTATTAATCACCCTGTATAACATTCACCATTCAGTACTGTAGAGAGTGCATAGATATGGGAATAAATACATTGAGACTGCAATATTTCAAACAATTTCGAAGGAAAATATTATAATCTGGCCACAGACTCCCAGTGACTTAACTCCTTCCACAGACAAAATTCACTTACATTTTTTTCAAGTTCTTCAAAGTATCATCAGTTATTCTAAGTCTAGGATCTCATCATCTACAGAAACAGAAAACCTACATATAATATGCTCCACAGAGAGCAAGCCTAGATAGGAATATGTTCTAGTCGCTTCTCATTGGTTGAGCTTGTGTTTAATAACCTGCAAACATTCAGGGATATATAATACAGGATCACAAGACAAGAAAAATGACTATTCCAAAGATGAAAAAAAAATCAGTAGCATGTAGGAGTCATTGTTTTACAACTCTCGGATGTAGCTGGGCATCTGAAAAGAACATTTACTAAGACAAGTTCTCTAGGAACAATTCATGGTAGCTCCTGGTTTTAACTGTCACTCTCTTATTTCCATTTTTTTTGACTCTTGAATGTTCTTGCTTTTCCATATGTAATGAGCCAGTGTTTTGAATTTTTAAAATCTTCCTTCTATTTCTATGTTTTAGTTTCAATGTGTATTATTATTTTGCTGTTTCTGCTTTTAAATCCTAAAGGAGGGTCATTGTACCATTTGATTTTCCTAAAAATTTATATTTTCTATGAATATTTTCAAATATTTAGACAATTTGGCACTCCTTTTAGATAAGCTGTCGAGAGACAATTTCCCTGGTATACATAAAAGAGAGTATCTAGGTGTCGCACACTTGAAACATTAAGATTTTTATCCTAAGGGATTCTCTCTGAGTCAGTTTTTGACCATGTCCCTCAACATATGAACCATTTATATGTAAAGAAATACCTCTAAGAAGAGTAACATTAAACTGGTAAATATAAACTTTGCAAACAAAGGCTAGAGAGTGTCATACTCCCTCCTTACTCACTGTGTGTGAAAAAAACATGTTGATGAGAAGAACATAGTGAATTGCTATTCAAACAGAACACTCAAAACCGTACTTATCAGGGATAAAATGTGTTTATTTTAACATAATTATAGTATAGTGACCCAGGTGCTGAAATTATTAACTTTGTTCATAAAATGGCATCTGGTTGAATAAGTAAAAGTCCAATCACTCTTTGAGCATTTACCCAGATTGCACAATTAGATATCTGTATGAATCTCAAATGACACCAACTGTAATTATCCACAAATCATTTGTTTTCATGTCTCGTTTTGATGCAAACAAAGATGGCAGAAATGAATTATTTTATCTAGGAATATTTCCATGTACTATAAACAATCTCTTACCCTATAATTACTATGAAAACCTCAAAAATTGCAATGAATGAAGAAGCCAGCATCACTTTTTAATAACATCACTTCAGATTCATTGGTAAATTATGGGAAATGTTTCATTTAGAACTGTGTTATGGGATGATTAAGTGCAATTTGCATAATTTTCTCTAAAAATAAGCCTAGAATATTTTAGAAAATGAAAGCACAAAAGGGCTTTTGAACAAAACATTTCAGAATTAAGAATAGGAGATAATACTTATCTTATACAATATTGTGGTAAAGATATTTGAAATTATTTATTCATCTAGTCACTAAATCATCTATTCTTTCAACAAACATTTTGAGCCAATTCTCTGCCAAATTTCAGAATGCAAATCCTTACATAATTGCCAAGGCTGAAATTAGTCCTTTTGAAAGAGGTAATCAGTAAACAACATCCTCCATGTAGTTAATTCTGAAAGCCAACCACATACTGGTGAGTCCAATGATAAAGAATGGATGATTTGTTTTGTGGTTGAAATTTCAGATTCTTAATATGCATATGGATTCCTAAATGCTTCAAGTAAATACAGGCAGCAACTAGATTACTGAATTCTGTTCACTTCCAGCAACAATCTCTCAATCTAGAAGGTAATTGTTCTATTTTCTCAATGAAATAAATGCCAACTTAGCTAAGTTTAAGTCAATCTTAACAAAAATATTCCATTTCTAGAACACTCTATAAAACAGCAGAAAGTCCTCACTGTTGGGGAAGATCTGATAGGCTGATTTCAATGCTGAGATCTGGTTACTGCCTCTTTTGAGGCATTCTCTTGATTGGTTAATGAAAGCCGCTGATGGCCAATTAGCTGGGCAAAACGAGTGTACGAAGATGGGACTTCCTGAGATTAGAACAAACCCTTCATTTTACACAGAGGATTAATTCATTCCAGCCAGAAGTAGGAAGAAGGAGGACACACACCATGGGTTGGAAAAAAGAACCTCATTCCACATGGCCAGGAACATCGGCATAGCATGGAGAATAGCAGTCCAAGGGGACATATGTATATTATATGGGGCTTTATTTGAGAAATAGAATTAAGAGCTAGCTTGGGTGGGCCAAGATTGCTCAGATCAGGCCAAGGCTTGTTAAATCCAGGTGGTGTTTGTGTGTACTCATTTATAATGGCTGGCTAAGGATTAACAGTTGCCAACCAATTAATGATAATATAAATACTGGTTAAATAATTTAATTAACCTTTTTTTTTTTTTTATACCTCACCTTCTCTTAACTTTACAGTGTTGACAATAGTCCCAGTTGGTGAATTAACAAAATTCTCAGCATTGTTTCTAAGCCTTGTCTACTGAGAGAAGGTAAGTTTAAGGACAAGAGAAGCAGCCACGGAAGGAGGTCTGTAAAGTAGCTTAAAGTATATGTGCATAGCCAGCATTACCATCTTCCAAGAGAAGGCATTTGTAGTGCTGACAATTTTCAAGGGGCTTGCACTGATTTTTAGATACAATTAATAATCTAAATGCACTCAAACATAAAGAGGTGCCATAACATGTCACAAAGTCTATCAGTTTGCTAACTCAACAATCACTTCAGTCTATTGCCATCATAGTTTTATGATGAGAAAAAAATCTCTTGAAAAAAATCAAAGCCATCAACCCAAAAGGTTTGAATTAGTAGGTTATGTATTAAACAAGAAGAGTGTCCAGGATATTTTATTTGTGGCTTCTGGGAGCAAAATGTATACAAATGATGTTTGTATTAAAAAATCAGCAGCATAGTGATTGTATCATTTTACTGCCCCTGCAGAAAGCTCAATACAGAAAAGTAGTAATAAAAAGATTAATTTAAGTTTTATTATATGAACATATGGTTTTAATGAAGCTAACATAGAAACCCAAAGTTCAAATTCATATTCATAATTAGAAACAGTTTTAAACATTTTGGTTGTCTTTTCCTTTATGTATAATTTTATTTAAAAATATTATACACATATTAAAGTCTTCAGACTAATATTGTGTGTCACTGATGTTCTATGGTGCATGATGATGTGTATATAAATGTTTTATTACAACTAAAATGCTTTATTCTCTCTAAATATTTTTATAAAAGTTAATATTCAATATTAATATTCAAGTTATTATAACAAGTAAAGTTAACTTAATTTTCTGTTTTCTATCCTCCAGAGAACTTCAGTTTTGGAAGTTTTCAATTTTCTTGAAACTTTAGAAAAGATTCTTCTATTCTTCTTATCACTGCTCTGAACCCCTCAATAAAAAATTCCAATAACCACTTTGACAGTACATCTGATCCTTTCTATTGCTACCAATATATCCTTGTGCATTCTTAATCTTCTCTGTGATCAGATGCTAGCCTTGGTTTGCTTCAGTGATGCTGCAAAGCTGGAGCACAGACCTTTCTGCCTGCATGGTGGATTTCCTCTATTCCCAAAACTGTCCATTATTTACATTTCACTTAAAAAAAGACTGCTTTAAAATGGTCCTTAGATTTAATACTCTATGTGCAAAATAGACAGGAAATGAGTAGTTTTCTATTTTCTATCAATTTTCTTTATTCTTAAGAATTTCATGTGTGTCTGTAGAGAGACATGATCATATCCAATTACACTCTGTCTCCACCTCAAATCCCTCCCCGACAGCATCTCCCAACTTTATGTCATCTGTTGTTGTGTTGTTGTTGCTGTTGATAATTCCCTAAACCCAACTAGTGTTCACATGTATGAGGTTTGGAGTCATTCACTAGACCATTAAAAAAAAAAACCTATCAGTGGCTACACATTTAAGAAGATGACTACTTCTTCCTCCCCCAGCAGCTACTAACTACCAATAGCTAGCTCTTCAATAAGGGGTTATTTTGGAAAGCACTTCCCCAACTCTGCCAAGGCATGGAATTCAATGACTTGTACTGTAGTCCTGGCTAAAAGCCAATGATTGGAAGGTCATAGGCCCTAGATAGAACCTGTTACTTATACTTTGCTAAAGTCCATGTTGTCAAATTGCCTTCTAAATGTTTATATTCATACCTATAAACATACACTGGTCTCAGTCTTGGTCAAGGAACAAGTATTGTTAAAAAATACTATATTTCCTTTAAGTACTTTGTGAAGTAAGAGGCTATTCAAAGAAAGAAAAAGTTACCTAAGCCCTGGGAAAACAGAAATGGTCACTTCTTTGAAGATTAGTAGTGACATGACACATACCACACTAAAAATTACAGATTGTGCAATTATTTGGTACCACAGCATTAAATAGTGACATAAAATAGATTTCTTTCTCATTCAAGAAATACTCCTTAATACTAAATCAGATAAAATAAATGGTCAGAAACTGAAGCCAATTAAAATATCAATTGATCACACTGCTCTGCTCTTATATTCGTATTTACTTATAACCTCTAGTCACTGGAACTGGAAATAAACTTTCAATACTATTTGTGGGTTTGAGGGTAATAGCTAGCATTTCTGTCAACATTGTAAAAGAAAACTGTAAAAATGCATTCCCATTTTGGCCGATCTGAAATCAGGATTCTACAGGGTGAAAATCATACATATAAAGAGTGAGTAATAGTGATGATCCTGTGGTGATTTATTTCTCACCTGTGCTCATAGATCAAAAGCCATATGCAAGGAACCACAGGAACGACCATATAACAACTCTGTAGATCATCTGTCTCAGAAGCCTGTCCCTACCAACAGAAACAATTCACCTTAAAGAAATATCTGATCACAAATGTAGGATATACAAACAATGAGATAAGTCTATGAGAGTCAAAAATTATCTTTGAAAAACAAGATATGCATACAGCATTCCACATTAAAAATAGAAACAAGCATTTGGTTGGAATTGGTTCCCACATTGGGTATTTAAATTTTCATCATAAAGAGTAATGTAGGAGCAACACTAAATAGATTCAGCAGTGTGTGTGTGTGTGTGTGTGTGTGTGTGTGTGTGTGTGTGTGTGTGT
>CAJQZJ010031536.1:204674-224269 GCA_907164525.1 Lophiomys imhausi
TGTGTGTGTGTGTGTGTGTGTGTGTGTGTGTGTGTGTGTGTGTGTGTTATCTGTAACAACATTTAAACAGAGGAAACTGGACTGAGAGGTGGTAGTGCATGCCTTTAATCCTAGCACTCCAGAGGCAGAGGTAGAAGTAGGCAGATCTCTGTGACTTCTAGGTCAGCCTTGTCTACAGAGTATGTTCTAGGATAGCAAAAAATACATGAATAAGTGCCTCCCTAAAGAGGGAGGAAATTGGGGAGACATGGAAGTATTTGCAAGGAAAAAGGGTGAGTAGAAATGATGTATCCATTTCAAGGATAACTTTCTAGAAAACATACACGTTCATATGATTTTTATTTACTTTCAAATAACATTATTTTTAGATTTTAAAAGTATATTTTATGTGTATGTTTGCCTGTGTATATGTATGTATGGATGTATGTATGTATTATGTATTTTTGTATGTATGTATTTAAGTGTGGATGTGTGTATATATGTTCACTACATGCATGCCTGTACTCATGGAGGTTACAAGAGGGCACCAGGTACCCTTAGAATTGGAATTGCTACAGATAGTTGTGTGCTACCAAGAGGAGCCGGGAAACACACCAGGGTCCCCTGAAAGAGCAAAAGCTATTCCTGCAGTCTAGCAATGACTAGGATTTTATCATTTTATTAAAATACAGTATATAGGAGTCTGGGACTCTTTATTTCCATTTTAAAGAGTCACGTGTTTAAGTGAAATTGGAATTACAAAAATAGAAGAATTTCTTCAAGGAGACAGGTGTTATTAGAAATAAATAATATATAACTGTACATGCTCTTCATGGTTTATGTTTTCTAGGCTTGTTTTAAATTGAACAAAAATTTAATATTTCCAATTGAGAAACTATTTTGCTTGTACTGATTAATGTACATTTACATAGTTACTAAAATATCTATGTATGTTTCATACCTTTTGTAGAGCATATTTTTATAATTGTTCTTGTAAACATTACAGCACATAAGATTTTCTTCTGTTAGTAAAATATATATTAGACTAGGTAAGATAAATGCTAAATAAACTAAATGATGAGAAAACCCCAAGACTTACTTTCCACTGAAATTTGACAAACTGTGCCCTGGGAAGAAAATGCTGTGTAATCTTCTGTAAGGTTCACAAGATTTACAATATAGTAATGTGCAGATTTGCACTACCTGAGTATTGTCATCTGTTAGGAGGAAATTCATAATTTTATACATTATGCCAAATTGTACTTATTGGATGATTTTTATTTCAAGAAGATATCAAGGACTATAACCACTCTGTTTACCTTAGAGTTTAGTGTAGGACAAATGTGTCCAGTGTAACTGCCTTTTTAATATCATTAATCACAACACCTTGGGTTGGTTCCAGGCATTTAACATTTAAAAATGCAGAAAATTATTTAAATGTCATTTATGAAGAAGTAAGAATGTATCATATAAATGATCACAGAAAGTAAGAAGATAATAAAGACAAATCCCCCTGTAAGATAAGTAAAATTATCATGTTGGAATGGTTCATTTAGATTTGAAGTAACTTGAATCTCATTTTCAATTGGTCTTCTTGAACAGGTCCAAACTTACAGCATCAAATCATGAAGACAGTGGGGCCCTGGTAGCAGTCTAAAACATTTGGGATTAGAAAAAAAGGTGATATAGATGCTTATTGACTTCTTTGCCTGACTTTTCTTTTAACAATATCAGTGTAGAGAGAAGGTGTAGACCCAAGTAAGGCAAACAAAATTGATTTTGAATTCTATTACAAGCCACCTATTAGAAAATGATGTACCTCTTGCTGGCATGGAAATTACAGTTCTCCTTTTTTGTCGCGTTGACCTCAACCAGCAAGAACGACGCAACTCGCAAAAGCTCTTCTCAAGCAGTTTATTCAGGTCCCTTGAAAACAGTCTTCTGAATAATCCGGGCATACCCAACCCACAGGCTAAATACTATATGAACAGCCAATCAAGTAAAGCCACGTGGTGCTATCTTACAGGCCCACATATGCGGAAGCAAGCCAGATCAGCGGTCTTAGCCAAATATGGACTTGTTTACCACTGAGAGCGTTCACCATCGGGCTGGTGGAAGGCGGAAACTGGCGCCATCTTTAGGGCGCGGCACGACGCAGCTCTCTACAGTTCCTCCTTTTTTGTTTTTTGAAAAATGTTGGTAGAAGTCCCTGGAAAGGCTTCGTAATCCCCATATCTGGGGATCTCACGGCGGGCTTGAGCCTGTAGGAGGGTGGTGATTAAACTCTTACCTGTCTCTGGGTCAGCCTCCCCACTCGGGGCTGCCCTGTCTTAGGTGGCCGAGACTTACCCGTCAACTCCGTCATTGACTTGCCAGACCCTAATACCTGTGGAACAAATACCTCAGTGGGCAGGGACTATGCTCAGTGAAGATTTAAGGCTTCATGGCAGCGAGCCATGCCTGAGGGGACTGACCCGCCTCAATGGCGACAAGGGCCTGTATAATCATGGCTGCATTACACTTTTGTGTGGCTCTCATATTGTAGATGCACCATAGGCAAACCAGAGAGGCTAGTATCATCAGTATCACCAAAGAGCTATGCCCGCCCACTCCTTAAGATGATCCATAGCTGTCTGTATCCAGGAAGTCAAACCAGTAGCCAGGCTCAGATCCACCCGAGTGGAGTTGATGTGGACGATTGTTGCTCTCAGCTCTCTCATCAAATTTTCAAATTCAGCCGACCAATCTTGTAAGAGGAACTCTGACAATTGTCTAGACAGATTAGCAGCATTTGTAAAATTTTGATACCGCACCGAAGTAACATACAAACCTTGCATTTTCCACTCACACCCCAATTGTGCTAGTTGCCAAAGAGAATCAATCTGTTCTTGTATTAAATCTATGCGTTGAGTAACTATCATAAGGCCTCCTTTGAGATGAGAATTCATAGAGGTCTGAGTATCCAATGCCTGTGCCACAGTGGCTGAGATGTTATTCAGGGCATTGGCAGTCTGTATAGAACTAGACAAGGCAATAGCTGAGGCAGTAGCTCCCACAGCAGCAATAGTGATGGCAGTAACAATAGCTGCAGTGATGCCAAAATCTCTTTTAAGCCTGAATAGCATCATGGTATTAGGGGCCTCTACAGGAACTGGTACATATCGAGGCATTCTAGTCACCACAGCCACAGGAAAGGCTGTGGCATTCCAGCACAGGGCATAAAAGCATGTGTCTGGAGTGCATACTAACTTTTCTTCACCCAAGGATGCACTCCCATTACTTACAATCCACAGAAAAGGAGGCCAGAGACACACTGGCGAAGCTGAAATGGTCTTATTGCGGTAAGAATGAAACAAAGAATTCCAAGTACCAGAGCCACTACCGCCAGAAAGATCCAATTTGGTAGCGGACCTTAGGGAAAAATTACCTCTTTGATAAATTCCTCCCCCAAGCATAATGACAGGTCCCAAGTCCATGCAACTTCCATTTACCCCACACAAAAGCCACAAATCAAAAGGATTGGTGGCAGTCTGCTGAGGATCCCTAGTAGATATATCAAGCATTCCTGTACAAGACTTATTCACTATATTACTAATCATGGGGCCAAAGGAAAAATAATCTTGTTGAACCCAAACTGCTCTGCGCTCCTGACATCCAGTCCAGGGAAAAGGTCCTTCCTCTCCTGTGGATCCTCTACAAAAAGGTGCCCAGCGTGGGGGGTCCCGGTCAGAGACTCGTGTGGGCCACCATCCTTCAAGGCGAGAACCATTGCCCAAAAACAAACCACCACCCCTACCCCCAAACCTCAGTTGTGGTAAAAAATCTGCTGACTGCTGAGACAATTTAATGCATTCTGAATCATCTGACCTATTGAAGCTCATTAAAAAGCACAGACTACCCTTCAAGCTGACATTTCTATTACCCTCTATAGGGCTTTTCTGATCATCAAAGGGAAGGTAGGGTAAGCCTAAGCTTCTATTACTGCTAAATAAGCGTGGAAACACAGTTGCATCATGTCTGACCGGCATCGGCTTTGGGAATATCGACAGGATCCCCTATCTCGGCTCGGTCATTCCTGACATACTCACTGCTACTATCACCAGGATCCCTAGGAAGGTCTTCATGACGAATCTTCCTCACAAGGCGTTCAGGCACCCACACTGGATCTTGTTGATCCTGAGGAAAAACACAAACAGATCCTCTCGCCCATGTTAGCACGGGGTCAGGCCCTCGCCAAGAGCCTGTCAAAATATCCTTCCACTTCACCATGCCTTTAGGTGGACCATGGGAATCCTGATGTCTGTCCGCTGCTGAGCGGCCTTGAGCATCCAAATTGAAAAAATTTAAAGTAAATAAGGCTAAAGACATTCTCTCCTTGGGGGTACGGCCTTGGCCTATTCTCCCTTTTTGTTTTTGCAAGCATTCTTTCAAGGTGCGATGAGCACGCTCCACAATTCCTTGTCCTTGAGGATTATATGGTAATCCGTGATTAAGCTGTACCTCCATCTGGTTGCAGAAGGAGACAAAGGACTGAGCCATATAGGCTGGTCCATTGTCCGTTTTCAGCTGCTGTGGTTTTCCCCATGCAGCCCAGGCTTCTAAGCAATGTCCTATGACATTGCGAGCCTTTTCTCCACTCATAGGTGTAGCATGTATGATACCTGAGCAGGTATCCACAGATACATGAATATATTTTAAGGTTCCAAACTCTGAAATGTGGGTAATGTCCATTTGCCAGATTTTGAGTCGCATCAACCCTCTAGGGTTCACTCCCACACTGGGAGGATGATGATGAATCACACACTGAGGACAGTCCAAAACCACTTGCCTAGCATCTGCTCTAGACAAATGGAATTTCTGCTGTAGAGTTTTTGCATTTACATGAAATAATTGGTGAAACTGTCTGGCTTGGTCCAGGAATGAGCTCCAAAAAATGCATTCCATCCTAGTCCATTGATCAACTTTATCATTACCCTCACTTAATGGTCCAGGTAATCCTGTATGTGCTCTGATATGTTGAATATAAAAACACCTTTTTCTTTGCCAGATTAAAACTTGTAACTCTTGTAATAAGGCACATACAGTACTACTATTCTTAATAGGACCTGCTAATTCTAATACTTTCACTGTGTTGACCACATAGACTGAATCTGAGATCAAATTGACATCTTTTAAACACCTCAATTACTATTTTCAACTCTACTATTTGGGGGGAGCCCGGTTGAACTTGGCATAGCACGGGCTCTTGTCTTTCTATCAAATAGGCTCTGCAGCCTGTCTTTGAGTCATCAGTAAACACATTTGGTGACCCTTGAAGTGGTACTGCTGAAGTAACCTTAGGGAATATCACTGGGTGCTCCTTAAAAAATGATAGCAATGGATGCTTAGGATAATGGTTATCAATCACTCCTTCAAAGCTACATAGCAATATTGCCCAATCATCTACAGTGCCACACAAAATCTTAATTTGATGACTAGAATAGGGCACTATTATACTGGCAGGAGCAACTCCAAAAGACTGCAAACATTGTTGGATACCATTCAAGGCTAAAGCAGCAACTGCAGTGGGATAATGTTCTATGAATTTTTTTGGAGAAATCTTCGAATAAGTCCATAATAATGGTCCATCCTGCCATAACAATCCTGTAGGTTGACCATAGGTGGCAAATATGCACAATGCAATGGGCTGTCCTTCCTGCCATCTCTTTAGGAAGGCACTCTGTAACCTTTCTTCCACTTTACATAAAGCCTTTCTTGCTTCTTCTGTTAATTGCCTAGGAGAATTAAGTGCTGAATCACCTTTCAAAATATCATATAGGGGTCTTACTTCATAATTTGGTAGCTTCAAATAGCCTCTTACCCAATTGATATCTTCTAAGAGCCTTTGAAAATCATTTAGAGTCTTTAAATTATCTTTTCTTATCTCAATCTTTTGAGGTATTATCTTTTCAGGTCCAACCTTCGCTCCTAAATAATTAACCACGTTTTCCTTTTGAATCTTATCAGGAGCAATAAACAACCTCTTCTTTTTTAATAATTGAACTAATTCTTCATAGGCCTGATCTAACATTTGTTCACTCTTAACTGCCAGTAAGATATCATCCATATAATGAACACATCTCAAATCTGGAAAATCCTTTCTCAAGGGAGCAATGGCTTCCCCCACATACAGTTGGCACATAGTGGGGCTGTTTGCCATGCCCTGAGGTAATACTACCCATTCAAACCACTGATCAGGTTCTTCATGGTTACAGGATGGAACAGTAAATGCAAATCTCTCACTATCTTTGGCACACAAAGGGATGGAGAAAAAACAATCCCTTATATCTATAACTATTATGGGCCATGAGGCTGGCAAAGATGATACAAGCAGCAAGCCGCGTTGCACTGGGCCCATGATCTGCATTTGTTGATTTATGGCACGCAGGTCATGCAACAATCTCCATTTTCCAGATTTCTTTTTAATGACAAAGATAGGTGTATTCCAGGGAGATACAGATGGTTTTATATGCTTTAAAGACATCTGTTCATCCACCAACTCTTTGGCTGCATTCAATTTTACAGAGGAAAGTGGCCACTGAGGAACCCATACTGGGTCCTCCGTCTTCCAAGTTATGGGAATGCCCTCCTCAGTGGCCCCTAGGAAAAACCCAGGCCCTGTCTCTTTTGTCTTTGCTGCATAGATATGGGACTCTTCCGCCCCTGCAAATATTTTCCTATTCCAAAGCCTGGAGCATATCCCATATCTTGCATCATATGTTGGGCTGAATCAGAATAGTCATTACTCAATTTAAATCCCATATCCTTTAAAAGGTCTCTTCCCCAAAGGGAGATAGGGAGCTCAAGTACATATGGCTGCATTTCTCCTGAGTGGCCTTCTTGGTCCTGCCACTTTAATAATCTTGCACTCATATCTGGAGTTTTAGCATAACCCAGGCCTTGAAGTGTTTGAGAAGAGGCTTGTACGGGCCAACCTGAAGGCCAGTCTTTCTTTGCTATGATACTCCTATCAGCCCCAGTATCCAAAAGGCCCAGGATCCTTTTACCATCAACTTTTAACTCCAAGATGGGGCGTTGGTCCAAATCCAAGGAGAGAAAAGTCAGATCCGTGCCCATGGACACAAAACCATCTTTTCCTCTCTCTCGATCCCTTGCCGCATAGTGATCATGTAAGCTCGGCAAAATGACCAACTGAGCAATTCTATCTCCAGGAGAGATAGCTGTTATACCATGGGGGGTGGCTACCATGATCTTAACCACTCCTGTATAATCTGGATCTATAACCCCAGGATGGACAATAAGTCCTCTCAAGACTGATGATGACCTCCCTAACAGCAAACCAACTGTATCAGGTTCAAGGGGTCCTTTAAAATCTGTTTCAACTAACTGGACCCCCATTTGGGGCGTTAATACGAGTCTGGTGGTGGAGCAGAGGTCCAATCCTGCTGAGCCTGCAGTGGCTCTCCGCGGTCTCTCGGATGGCGGAGGGTTGGCCATCTCTCTTGCTTCTGTTCTTTGTCCTGATTCTCTACTGCCCCATATATTTGTGGGCCCTGGGGTCGTGGGCCCCGCTGTCCGTTTTTTGGATGAGCGCCACCATAATCTTGAATCAAAGGCTGGCCATGGATGTCTGTCACTGAACGGCATTCATTAGCCCAGTGGTTCCCTTTTTTACATTTTGGGCATAACCCCAGCCGCCTGGGGCATTGTACACTTCCTGTACTTTCTGTACTCCTTCCCCTGGGGCACTGTCTTTTAAAGTGTCCCATCTGGCCACACTTAAAAAAAACTCCTGGACTTCCTCCACCTTTTATGGTCAACTGTACTACCGCGGCAGCAAGACCAGCATTAGTTAACGGCCCTCCAAGTTCTCTACACACTTTCATCCAGGCTTCTAGCCCTTTGTTCTTATAAGGGGTGATAGCGGCTCTACACTCTTTGGTGCATTGCTCATAGACCAACTGTTTTATCAGTGGCATAGCAGCATCCGGGTCACTAACAATCTTCCCTGCCACTTCCACCAATCGTGCCACAAAGTCTGAAAAGGGCTCCATGGGGCCCTGTAGAATCTTAGTTAAGTTCCCACTCACCTCCCCTTTGTTAGGAAGGGATTTCCAAGCCTTGATAGCTGTCTGGTTTATTTGTTCATAAACCTGATTGGGATATCCTGTCTGCTGGTTGGCAAATCTCCCCTGCCCAAGCAGCATATCTCTGTCCCAGGCTGGATTTCCATTTCTCTGATTAATGGCTGCTTGCTCAGTGACATACTCAGTCAAGAAAGCTTTCCAGTCTAAATATTGCCCTGGACTTAAGCAGGCGCGGGCCAGGCCACTCCAATCACTTGGAGTCATACAATGTCTGCTTAATGCTTCCACTTGAGCCAATGTAAAGGAAGCAGTAATACCATAGGTACGAACCAACTCTGCAAGGGATTTAACTACTTTAAAATCAAGCGGTTCCTCGTACCTGTTCCCTTGTGGATCTTGGTATACCGGATAGGCAAACTGTAATTCTGTTCTTACTTGTGTCCACATCCCCGGGCAGAAAGATCTCCCTACTTTCAGGGACTGAACAGGCTGATCTATCTGAACGGCTTCTGGGTATGGAGGGGGAGTTGAAGGCGCCACGGCAACAGCTTCACTTACACCGGCTGCCACCAACGTGTCTTTCTCTTTTACTTTTTTCCTTTCCCTTTTTCTAGTAGCAGTCCTCTCCATCTGTTCTATTAGAGAGTGTAGCTCCCCTTCAGAATCCGTGCCCTCTGATTCCTCAAAATCTCTAAAATCTCTAAGATCGGGATAGAGAGGGACCTTCTTTTTGCTTCCCTTTTCACTGTCTGCCTGCTCAGATCTTTCCCCTTGCAGCAGTTCCAAGGCTGATTCTCCCTCCTTGATTGCTTTACAGCATCTCTGATCTTCTAAACAACTCCTCACCATCTTCCAAACCGGTCTTACTCCATGCTTCAGAGTACCTTGCTCCCAAGCAAAATCCAAGTCCCTGCCTAATTTGTCCCAGCAGGATACCGTAAGATTCTCGGATACCGCAAACCACGGAGCCATGGAGTCTCATTCATTCAAAAATCTCTCTAGGGTTGACTTCTTAAGTTTCAAATTCCTAGCTAAAAGTAGCTCCTGAAGAGCCAGAAAAATTGGATGTGACTGAGACAATCCCATGATTAAAAATTTACTTTCGGTTCGCAGTTTTCCATGAAACTTTACCTTTTGTTCGCTATTTCCGCAAAACTTTACCTTTTGTTCGCAACTTCCACGAAACTTTACCTTTTCGCTATTTCTGTGAAACTTTACCTTTTGTTTGCTATTTCCGCGAAACTTTATTGTCCCAATTTACCCTGGGAACTTACCAGTGCACTGCCCCTGACTGCAGGAGTTCTGAGTCTTTTCTGGTTCCCCGTACGGGCCACCACTTGTCGCGTCGACCTCGACCAGCAAGAACGACGCAACTCGCAAAAGCTCTTCTCAAGCAGTTTATTCAGGTCCCTTGAAAACTGTCTTCCAAATAATCCGGGCATACCCAACCCACAGGCTAAATACTATATGAACAGCCAGTCAAGTAAAGCCACGTGGTGCTATCTTACAGGCCCACGTATGCGGAAACAAGCCAGATCAGCAGTCTTAGCCAAATATGGACTTGTTTACCACCGAGAGCGCTCACCATCGGGCTGGTGGAAGGCGGAAACTGGTGCCATCTTTAGGGCATGGCACGACGCAGCTCTCTACACTTTTTTATATGTTGCCACAGTCAAAGTGATTACCCTTTCTGAGATGAGACAAAGTGAAATATAAATCACTGAAAAATTGGAAGAGGATAATCTGTTAAGAGTAAGTAAAAAATAGTTGATTAAAACACATTTATGTGAAGTTCAGCAAATGATAGTTTTGGAATCTATCTTCTATGAGTTTTCAGTTTCATAAAATGATGATGGTTTGGGCCGATTTTGTACTGTGCACAGATTACTCATTTTAATTCTAATTAAATATTGTGATGCTGATATAATTATATTACCCATCTTACAGATGAACAACCTGAGAAGTAATTTATTCAAAGAGATATAGACCATAAACTGGCAGTATCAGGAAAGTTAGGTCTGTTTTATAGAAGGAGAGAAAATCTTACAGCATAAGGCATGTTTCATTTATACTGAGACCAATTAGAAAGTCAGGTGCACCTCTGCTATGGGTTTTGATCAAACTCTCAGTAGTTAGAGAGTTGGAGAGCTGAACAGTAATAGTGAAAATGGAGTAGAGGATGAATTCTAGACCATCACAGAGGAAAAAAATGAAATTCAGAAAAAATTTGGGTGAGGATAGACATGATGGAGAAGATGTATTTTGATGCAGTGCACTTGAAATGGTGGTGGACTCTGGAGTGTCAGAATTTCTGTGTCTCTAGGATGACTGAAGAAACATTTAGAAGGGACTTAACAGCAAGAAATATATCAGACTATATATAAAATTTTCCTCCCAAAGGATCAAATCATTCATGATGAATCATCTATGGAAAAGGTTGATTATCAGGCTAGGGCAAGGGCCATGGGTTTAATTACAAATTTCTATGTTGTCAAAAAAATGCAATTTGGTTTACAAATAGGTTACATTTTCTTTTGTCACAGAAGATGTAGTGTGACTGATTTCAATTTTGAGAATTCAAGGAAATTTCATTCAGGCACCTAATAAAAGTGATTGGAAAATGTAGCTATAAACAAAGATAATTATTTCTATTCATCTGTTTGAGGAGATGACAGTATAGGAATAAAGAAACATTCAGTCTTTTGGAAACCATGTAATCATACATCCTTTTCCAAATAGTGTCTCAACTATTTTTATTTTCTGTAACATTTAACTTCTTAGAAAGTGTTTGTTTCTTACAGGGTCAGAATGATAGCATCAACTTAATAGTGTTATTATGAGTGTTATATATCATGCTGTGTGTAAAATTCCTATAAAGTCTGACTACATGCATATTAATATTTTCTGATCCTCTCTGACATGATTTCAATATCTTCAGCTTTCAAGTGTTCCTGAAATTTGTTTTGCTCTTGCAGCATCTCCTAGGAAAACTCATTAAAGAAAAGTGTGCTACTATCATTTCAGTTTCTGTGATAAAAATGCCCCTACAAAATATCAACATGGGTTGGAGGGTTTATTTGGCTTAAAATTCAGTGTTGTAGTCCTTCATTTGGAAAACATCAAGGAAGGAGCCCGCAGCATCATATCCATAGTCAAGAACAGGAAGAACACAGGAGTCCCCACTTGAACTAGCTTAATCCTTGCTTACACTGTTCAGGACCAGCTAATTAGGGAAGGACGCCTCCCACAGTGAACCATGCCTTCTTAAATCAATCAATCACAACAATCCCCACAGACATGACCAACTTGTTCTAGACAATTCCTCATCAGGACTCTTTACCCAGGAGATTCTAGGTTGTGTCAAGTTAAGAGATAAAACTAACCAGCACACGAGAAAAGAAACTATTTTCATGGTGTATGATTTTAAGTCACAGTCAAGTTGTTCTAACTCCATGTTTGAACACTAAGACAAATGTATAACTTATTCCAGGAATGGAAACTTGTGGGATCAAGCTTCAGAAATGACCTCGGGGATTAAAATAGCTTTTTGTTACCAAGTCATGTTTGGTTCATGGTAATTGAGAAATGTGATCTGGAAGTTGTATATTCTATTCATATTTTATGATATGAAACTATGCCACAATCTAGAAGGTCAATAGTGTTTTAGAGAGGCTGGTTGGGAGAAAATATGAAATCTTAAAGGGGGCATTGCAAGTTCTCTGATTGAGGCACAATAACCAGCTGGGACATGAAGAAGGAACCTGCTAGGCCAGCTTTTTGAGCTATGTAATATAATTTTTCACTCTTTTTATTTGCTGTTTTCTATTGGCATTTTACAATTTTAACAAGACAAAAATTAATTTTCCTTATTAACTCATGAAATATGCATTTCTGTGAAAATTTAAAAATGACTGCAAGGGTCTTGATGATTGCTGAAACACCATTGGTTAGATCCTGGTTTTTCCCCTGGGTATTGACTTGTGTCTGGGATGAGGGAATGATAATAATGGCATAAGTGTGTTCTTCAAGTGATTTAATTCAATTAAATATCTTTTATGGGAATAGACTAATTCTCTAATTTTATCACTTTTAAAATGATAATCAAATAAAAGTAAATGTCTGAATTCAACACAAATGAATATTAGAAAGACAGGCAATGGATTATATGGAATTAAATTAAACTGAGAAGTAGAAAAACTGACTTAACACTGCCAAAATGGAGGCATTGAACTGTAAAGAAGTATATGTTCGATAAGAAATAAGGATTCCACAGATGAGCAATAGTGTGCTTTGAGTAGTTTTCCTAGATGTATACAAAGTACAATCCATTGAATGGTCATTCTGATGGGCAAGAATTCCTCCTACCTAATTCATTCATTTTATGCCTATCTATTCTCTCAGATGTGAAAGTTAAGATGAATGCCTTAATTATTTTTTTGTGTGTCTATTATTTATATCATGTTGTATTATATATTTTGGTTGAAATCAAACTCGGTTTTTGTTAGTAAAACATTTTTTGCATTTTGATATTTTTAATAAATTTATTTTACAGTATCCATGTTCACAAATCTAGTTCTATTTTTTCCATTTTCAGTATTGATTAGAATTCTTTGTTTGAATCTGTCTTAATTTACTAAAACTCATTTTGATTCCATACATTTTTATGTATTGAAAATCTGTGTTATGGAAAATTCTCTAGAAACAGCTCTCAAAAAAATTAAACTCTGGGATACATGACCCCAGTAACTCATATTTGGTTGTTTATAAGATTATATTATAATGGATTGTTACTATCAAGTTTAAGTTACATTGTAACCCATTTGCAAAGAAATTTCAAATATTACCTAAAGTTGAAAATCTCATGATTGTGAGATCTGACCAGAAAATCAGAAATAGTGAGACTGGATAATTCCTAAGAGATTTGACACATAAAGTGGAGGGAGTTGCTGGTCCTCTCTTAACAAATAGCCATGTTCAGAATATCCTATGACAACATCTAGCTCCAGAAGCCATCCAACATACAGCCACAAGGAACTATATATTTTCATTATCTGAAAGGAACCCTGAAAGAGATTGCTGGCCTCAAGGGCATTAATCCAGGTTGTCACTTGGATTTTCATCATATATTTCCCTGAGCCTCTGATCTCCCCTCTCTGAAACTGTAGGAAAACAAGTTGAAGTTAATTTCAGCCAGTAAGTTGTGGTAGTTTGTTACACAGCTATATGAAAGAAATATAGCTTCTCCAAACATGTTGCCATGTGTTTCCTAGTGCATTTGCATGAGAGTTCACTGGGAAATGTACTTTGGATTGTATTTAGTAGGTACCATGTGAAGGACAGCTGTGTTCAATAGGAAGAGCTAAGAAACTCTTTCTGCAGTTAACTCTCAGTGTCATTACTACTGTGCATAAAAGAACAACCACCTGGCCCAGAAATCTCATCACCAAACCACTCATCTTAAAATGATGCTTCCTTCTGTATGTCTCACTATTCTAGGAAAAGCCCTTTAGTAATTTACTCTCAGCACATAATACAATATTAGCACATTCCCATTAATTATTCATGTTGTAAACACACCAATCCCTTGGCACAACATGGGGACTACACTTTCAAAGTAATAGATATTAGTTAAGTAATGATTTCAAAGGGTAATTTTTAACAGATGGTCTCTTTTGTGTTCCATTTTCTTCAGGTGCCAATGGACTTTTTGGATCATCTACACACTTGCTGAGAAAACAATCCAATTCCCGTTTCTAGAGCATCTTAAATATATGGCAAATACTAATGTATGCAAAGATTATTCAGCTGTATTAGAGACAAGAATAAGATGAAGGTCACTAGCTTTGCTCTGCAAATCTATATTTGTGCATGCTGCTAAGAAATAGAAGAAATTCACATCCATTAGCCATATGTTGCCTTTTCTGATATTCATTATTAAAACACAAATTTTTTAAATTTCTTCAAGTTACATCTCAATCACAATCTCCTCCCTACTCCCCCCTCCTGTCCCACCTCCCACCCTCTTCCACCACAACCCACCCATCCCCTTCCTTTTTTTTTTAAGTTTAAGGTATATCTTTCCCCCCCAACAGCTCCCCATTTCAGTCCAACAAATGGCTCTTTCTCTTATAACAATAAATACAATACAAAACAACAGAAATAATTAGGCCACGATTATGGGAGTAATATGGCTTAGCATACATTCCCAATGTCCAGTCCATATGTATTTGGCACCTGACTTTAACATTCTACTATCTAACCATCTCCATGAGTTTAAAGTTCTATATCTAACTCAGCTTTCATGATAACTTGCAACCCAATTTTAAAAACATGTTCCTAGATCCAGAACACCCTCTTGATTCCTAAACTACTCAAAATTTAACTAGGAGACTCTAGCTATCTATTCTTCAACCACCTCAGAGACCTGAGAGGGATAAATATATCTGATTATATAGGAAGTGCAGGGCCCACAGCTTCCAAAACTAAGAAATGACATACCAGTGGCTGCTTGGACAGTTCCCATTTTCTCTCCATACAATACAGCATCAATCTTCAGCCGTTTGGCCCCATAAAACACAAAAATTTTGATGAGCCATGTATTGTACATGCAGTGATACAATTTCACATAAACATTTTGAAACGTTGAAGTCTGACTCTTCAGGCAATAAGAAGTTAATTTCTATCTAAGAGTTGAAGTAAGCCATTGCTTCTCATTTTATTTCTGAAGCTGTTTTAAAATTTATATTTATCATTGTTTTATTTTAAACCTGACAAGACTCTTTTGCCAGTTCAAAAAGTTGTCCAATATTTTCTTGGAATTTGAAGGCTTAATATTTGTGACTATTTCATGAGTGATATTGTTGTTTATTTTCTAGCATCATTTTGCTGAAGAACATATATGTGCATGAATTTGTTCAACAAGCCACCCTATAAGTACATATGCCTACCTTTTCTTCTATTTAGGATCTTTTTCTTGTGAATCAAGAGAAAAGAAGATAGAGGGAAAAGAAAGACAGAGAGACAGCCACCTTAGTTCTTTTGTTTGTTTGGTTGTTTTTGTTTTTTGTTAAGATTGTGGCTCTCCTTATCTCCATGTGATTATAATTCTAAAACTAAAAAAAATCCAATAGGAAAAATTGAGGTCCACCTAAAAAAAAAAATCTCTCACAGTAGCCCAGTAGCCCAGTTCTGAATGTACAGCTTTCTGATGTTCTTTAGGAGCCATCTTAATGGAAAACAAGTATTTCTCACTGACATTACATCTCATTTATTAGGTTTCTGCAGTTGATGGTGGCCCAGATTAAGGCAAGTGGGCCAAAATTAAAACCACACCAAACCAAAAATACATGAAAATGGATTGGAGTAAATGTTGATGGGTTGGAAGAGAAAGAAGTGGATAAAGGGGTGAATGTGACCAGAATGTAATATCTATGTATAACACACACACACATATATATACATATATATGTATACACACACACGTGTGTGTGTGTGTATGGAATTATCAAATAACACACTTTAAATTAAAATTTAAAAATCTGTATTAAATTAAAAATATGCAGCTATGTTAAGTAATTTGTTTTTCTGTAACTTTATTTAATCAGTAATCATGCTGCTCTAACATTCAGTAATGACATTGCTCTAACATTGATTCCCAGCCCAGTCATCTATAGTTTTCCAGTTTTCTCGTTTTCTCCATTTGCTATTTTTTCTTACTGAGGAGCCCATGGCATATAGAGGTGTGGGCCTATGACCATGCATTCCATCCTGAATAATGGTATCTCTCTCCTTACAGTGCATTGTCTCCCTGTTTTTACATTAGTTTCCAGCTGGGTACCACATGGTGGGTGTCCATCAGAAATGATGCCAGCACACAGAGGACACATCTTTGGTCCCTTTAACTAGACCGTTACTATTTATTTCTACAGAGGGAATTTTGAAACCAGCTTTAGTAACTGTAAATATTTGAAAGTTTGAAATGAACTCTAGCAAGCTCAATGGTATTTGATTGTTCAGTGCTATATTGGCTCTGTCCTCTCTAACTCATCACACGAGACCCAAGCAGCAATGATATCACAAGGTGAGTGCCTAGAATTGTTGAAGACATTGAAATCATTTTGAAGTAATTAAGAGGATATATTTTATATCTGTTTTATTTATATTTCAATAATTGTATTAGATAAGTTTATTGGAATCACCTACTAGGCTTATTAAATTTCAAATGACGCTGATTTACTCAGTGTGGAATTAGCCTGAAGTTTGCAGATATAAAACAGCCACAACTGTCTTGACTTTCCTTTTCTGGGTTCTGAGTTCTTTAACTCAGTTCCAATGCCATCCATCATGTTCTCTTTTCTTGTCACGTCTGTAGTTCATCATCAGAGGAATTTGGGAAAACAAAATCATTTGTAGTGTGTACAGATCACACTTCTTTTTTTACTTTCTATTTTTAAATATTTAACTTATTTATTTTTTGTGGGAGTCTCTTCCCCCTTCTACCATGAGTTCTAGGGTTAATCTTAGGCCATCAGAATTGTGAGGAAGTGCCTTTACCTGCCAACCCATCTCTCTGGGCCTTGCTTACTCATTTCAGATTGCGTCATTTAACACCTGATTCTCGGCATACCTTTGTGATGACCCAATTATGCATCATCGCTTCTGGTGATTTTATACTCCAACACTCCAGGGACAGCTTCAGTCTCTTGGTCTTCATAAGACATCACTGGTTGTCATTCATCAATCATGAAATCACCTGAGCTGCATTTCCTATGATTATCAACCAGAGAACTAAACCATAAATGCAAACAGTTCTAGTCTTTCATTTCAGTAAAATGTTTTTTTCGGCATTTAACATAGTTGAAAGGGGCACATGTTCTCTAGATAAGCTCTTACAATAAACTTCACTTTTTGTTGTTGTCCAATATCTACTATGATTATTAAGGCTTTGAGAAAACAATTTCTTTTTTTTTTTTTTTTTTTTTTGGTTTTTCGAGACAGGGTTTCTCTGAATATCTCTGGCTGTCCTGGACTCGCTTTGTAGACCAGGCTGGCCTCGAACTCACAAAGATCCGCCTGCCTCTGCCTCCCAAGTGCTGGGATTAAAGGTGTGCGCCACCACCGCCCGGTGAGAAAACAATTTCTAAATGAACTCTTTGAAGTCTTCCTCAGTAGCCTGTTGCTAAAACCTCAAAGAGTAAAAATAACTTATATGTATATTTGTTGGTTTGTTTCTTGCATATAATTTAAGTTCCTGCTGTGGTAGAAGTTAGGCCTATTAGTGAATTAGTAGGCAGTTCACATTAGCATCTGGCAGCACATAAGGAAAGGTTGGTGTCCCTTTACTTGTTGATAAGGTTGGTGTCCCTTTACTTGTTGATATGGACATGGCCAGTTGTGGCCAGAGGATATGCCCTGATGAAGGGGTGTGTCTAAGAAACCACTCATGCTGTGCAGATGACCTCAGTTGAGGTGAGAAGCAACGGGACTGTTGGACATCTCAAGAAACTTGTGGACACTAAAGATACTAGAAGAAAAAGTAGGAGAAAACCTCAAACTCATTGGCACAGGTGTCAACTTCCTGAACAGAACACCAACAGCTCAGGACCTGAGATCAACAATCAATAAATGGGACCTCATGAAACTGAAAAGCTTCTGTAAGGCAAAAGACACTGTCATTTGAACAAAATGGCAGCCTACAGACTGGGAGAAAATCTTCACCAACCCCACATCTGATAGAGGGCTATTATCTAAAATCTACAAAGAACTCAAGAAACTAAATGCCAAGAAACCAAATAATCCAATCAAAAAATGGGAGACAGAACTAAATAGAGAATTCACAAAGGAGGAATCCCTAATGGCCAAGAGTCACATGAAGAAATGCTCAACATCCTTAATCATCAGAGAAATGCAACTCAAGACGACCCTGAGATTCCATCTCACACCTGTCAGAATGGCTAAGATAAAGAGCTCAAATGACAGCACATGCTGGCGAGGGTGTGGAGAAAGGGGAACCCTACTCCATTGCTGGTGGGAGTGCAGACTTGTGCAACCACTATGGAGGTCTGTCTGGAGATATCTTAGAAACCTTGGAATAACTGCCTCAGGACCCAGCCATACCACTTCTGGGTATACACCCAAAGGACACCTCACGGAGACATAGGGAAGTCTCCTCATCTATGTTCATAGCAGCCTTATTTGTAATAGCTAGAAACTGGAAACAACCCAGATGTCCCTCAACTGAAGAATGGATTAAAAAATTGTGGCACATCTATACAATGGAATATTACTCAGCTATAAGAAACAATGAAATCATGCAATTTGCAACCAAATGGATGGATCTAGAGAAGCTCATCCTGAGTGAGCTAACCCAGACTCAGAAGGATGCACATGACATCTATTCACTTATAGTAGGATTTTAGCTATATCGTACAGGATATCTGTACTACAACCAACACACCAAAAGGAACATGGACATAAATTTTTTTTCTTTTCATTTCTTTTTCTTTTTCCTTTCCCTCTTTTTTTCTCTTTCTTTTTCCTCTCTTTTTTTGTCGTTGTTCTTTGTTTTTGTGGGTTTGTGTGTCTGTTGGTTTTTTTTTTTTTTTTTTTAGTTTTCCCCCCGTAGCAAGGAGACACCTTTCACTGGCAGTACTGCCTCGTAGGCTCCCAGTGTATGAAGAGGCTCTCGGCCCTCATATGACTCCTGATCTGTGGTGAGAGACTGGTATGCAGGGACACTCCACCCCAGAGGATCAAGATGGAAGGGTCAGGGAGTTGAGCATGGGAGGGTGGGGCTGGGAAGCGGGAAAAGAGGATAATATGTCAAGGATGTAACCTGTAGCAACAAACAAATTTACTAATTAAAAAAAAGCAGGTAACAACGTTAAAACACTGTAAATAAAATAAAGGACACAGCCATTCAACCTGGTTTTATGAACCTCCAAGTGTCGAAAAAACGTAGAGCTAAGGTAAAATACAGGAGAAATGTGGTGTTAACCCATGATTTAACTTCAGCAAAGACGGGAGGAGCACCATAGAGTTAGTGGACTTATAAATTCTAGAGTTACATGGAAAAGGGTGGTGAGGGTCCACACCCTTAATCCCATCATTCAAGAAGAGTACACCCTTAACCCCAACACACTAGAGACAGAAACAGGCAGATCTCAGAGCTCAAGGTCAGCCTGATACAAAACAAACTCTAAATAAAGAAAAACTTCGATCCAGGAGTGGTGGAACACATCTTTAATCCCCTCAGATGGGAACCACAGGTCTCAGATCCCAATAATTAGAATGCAGAGACACACACATAGGATTTGGAAAGACCTAAGTTTAAAAGCTACTTACAAAAGGCCCACACAACACAAACAAATTGTCCTTCGAGACCTCAAAATAAATACACTAAAGCTGGTTTAGCTCCAAAATAACAAAATAATTTCCTCTTTAAACCAGATTGAAAGATAACACTTTATATATTGTCAAAAAACAAATTTGCTTCAGGAGAAATATTACCTATCCCCCCCCCCCCCAAAA
>CAJQZJ010031536.1:224369-243576 GCA_907164525.1 Lophiomys imhausi
ACCTATCCCCCCCCCCCAAAAAAAAAGAGGGCGATTGTCCCTGAGTGAGGATTAGGGCAGGGCTCTGTTCTTATCTTTCCAGGAGAATCAAAGCATCCATTCAAGGAACCCAGGGACAACTGGACAACAGAAACCTCAGCAGAAAACAGAATCAGACACCAAAAGAAGATGAATGACCCAGATGATTCAGCCTGACAGACTCCCTCAATAGATGTCTCCATCAAAAGCCTACAACCACAACAACTCAATATCGCTAAGACCATTCAGCTCTACACAATGCCTCAGCCAGAACCTCAGTAAAGGCTGGAAGTTCAGCTTCTGCCTACAAACTCCTTAGGACATCTAAACAGCTGAGAACAGAAGGACTGAACATAAAAGGATTGTATTAACCTTTTTTTAACCATTTTTCCATTTTGGTTTGGGCCCCAAACAGGTTTACTACGACCCAAGTCAGCAGGAAGTCATTTTAAGAGAGCGACGTCCCATACCCAGAGGGTGGGGAGGGTGTTTCTCCGCCCCCCCCTTTTTTTGGTTATTTGAAGGACAACTGAAAACTCTGTTATTTAGGGGAAGAGATTACAAGTTGTTAAATGGTCCTGTTTAATGGGTTTTGGAGGTTAGACCCAGGGTATCCCTTCTTTCCCTTTTCTGTATCCTTCTTTATCTCCTATGTAGGAATGCACGGACTTGAGAAAAATTGAGACATAGACAGCACAGGAAGGATCAAGAAGAAGGGTCACATTATTGAATATGCCCTTATACCCTTGTATATTGATACAAAATTAGTAGTATATTTGGCTAAAGTGGTATTGACCATTGTTTATTGTGCAAAAATAAGATTGTATTGGTCTACGTTGGTACTGATATTTGTATATTGATACAAAATTAAGATTATAGTTGGCCACAATGGTATTGACCCTTGTATATGGACGCAATATTAAGATTGTATTGGGCCACATAGGCATTGATCTTTGTACATTGATACAAAATTAAGAGTATATTTAGCCACATTTGAATAGATCTTTGTATATTGATAGAAAATTAAAGGTAACGCTTCCTAATGGTATCGTACCTAGAGATACTTAAAAATGAAATGTGAAGCTCTGGCCTATTGATACCAACCGTCTTAAACTGTTTAGGATAGTTAAGAAAAACAAACTCCTAGTCATGCATGCATGTCACCTTGTTAGCTACTATGACAGTCTATCACAGATATTCTCTAAGCTACTCAGTAATCAAGTTGTTAAGAGACAAGCAACATTTTCTTATCTAAATACAAGAGATAGATAGGGCATCTTCAAAAACCCCAAGAGATCTGCAGAATATGGCATTCAAAGATGTGGTCTTAAATTAAGATTTTTTTTTGATATCGTGACATATCAGCTCCTGACAGCACCCCCTATTCTACTCCAAGTAGAAGAAAAGCATCGAAGAATCTCCAGTGTGAGATGGTTGAATTAGTGGCAAGCCTATCTCTTGGCATGTAAAAACTCCTTGCTTCAACTGCAGACAGACTGCTGTCCAAAAAGGACAAAACTTGGTAGCAGGGAAGTCGACAGCCTAGCTCTGCCAAGACAGGGTAGGTTAGTCCTTCACAATCCCTGCTCTACAATAAATGTCTATCAGAGAAACAGGATCAAAAGGCTGAAGACTGATGCTGGAATGTGTGGAGAGAAAATGGGAACTGTCCAGGTAGTCACTGGTTTGTCATTTGTTAGTATTGGAAGCTGCAGGCCCTGCACTTCCTATATAATCAGATATATTTATCCTTCTCAGCTCTCTGAGGTGGTTGAAGAATAGACAGCTTGAGTCTCATAGCTAAATTTTGAGTTGTTTAGGAATCAAGAGGGTGTTCTAGATCTAAGAAGATGGCTATAATAGTGATGCAAGTTAGTATGAAAACTAAGTCAGTTATAGAACTTTAAACTCATGGAGATGGTTAGAAGGTAGAAGGTTAATGTCAGGGGCCAAATATGTATGAACTGGACATTGAGAAGGTATACTGGGCCATTTAACTCTCATAAATGTGTCATATTTAATTCTGCTGTTTTGTATAGAATTTACTGCTATAAGAGAAAGAACCATTTGTTGGAATGAAAAGAGAAGCTGTTGGGGGGGGTGAGAGGGTGGAAGGGTGGGACAGGAAGGGGGAATAGGGAAGGGTTTGTGACTGAGCTGTAACTTGAAGAAAAAAAATAAAGTACTTATAAAAAAAATAAAATGCCATCTGGATTAAAAAAAAAAAAAGAAAAAAAAAAGAAACTTGTGGACCCTTGAGCAAGCCAAGGATTGCGAGATAAGGTTATATATAAGGTAAAGAATTGTAAGTGATCTCTCTCTCCTGTCCTCACTGACTGAGAAGTCACAGTGAAGGATCGCACGGCAATGCATGCCATTAACAGAATTTAGACTGTGATAGAGGCAAAGGCATGGCAAAAAAACAAAAAAACAAAACAAAACAAAACAAAAACCTGCTGAGAGTGAGTTTCTTGAAAGTATTTGTCTTGGGGACCCAGGGCACCAAAAAATTGAGGGAAGCAAGTGGAGTTTGGAAGCCACTTGGAGAGTCTTACAGCAGTGAGGCTTACCCAGGCCAAAGAGACCCTGGAGGCTGTGGAAAAGGCTGGCCTCAGTTTGGTGGTTGGAACAGATTGACTTCATAAACCAGCCGCAGTTTGGTGATTGAAATAAATTGTCCTTGTGAACTGGCAAATTAAGGCCCAAAGGATTTTAAGCTAAAAAGATACTACATGATGGGACTGCTGTAGACCAAGTCATCCTACACGAACCTACACTAAGAATACTAATATCATTTTAAGAAAGTTAAAATACGGTTAGTTAAGTGTTTTTAGATAGATATTAGAGTGTTCTTAGATATCAGGGTGTTCTTCGATAGATTATAGATTTTAGGTTATAGGATTTAGGTATTTTATAGGTGTTTGTTAAGTATTAATAAATATGTGTTCATAAACAAAAATATTCTGTTACATCCTGCCTTGTGTTAAGTGTGACTATTTTGTTATGCTAATTATTTCTCACTCTAATGTATTTTTCGAGTATATGTGTGTGTTGCTTGGCACTGTGTGTGTGTGTGTGTGTGTGTGTTCCCATGTCCTTGTGTGAGCATGTATAAGATACATGTGCTTCTGGTGGTACTGCCTTGTAGGCCCCCAGTGTATGAGGAGGGTCTTGGCCCTCATATGACTTCTGAACTGGGGCTGGGGACAGTTATATAGGGACACTCCACTCCAGAGGAGTGGGATGGAAGGATTACAGGGTAGAGGGTGAGAGGGTGGGGCTGGGAAGGGGGGGAAAGAGGACAATATGATGGATATGTGACCTGAAGCAACAAATAAATAAATTTATTTATTAAAAAAACAAAACCAAAGAAAAGATACATGTGCTTGTGTGGAGAGGAATTAGATTGATGTCAGGAACCTTGCTCCACCAATCTCTGACATGAGGGGAAGCTTTCTCAGTGGAAGCAGGAGTTTCCTATCTGCCCACTGAGTGGTAGAATTACATGTGGTTGGCAATGCCCACCCAACATTTATGGGTATGTGGATTCTGAGGAGGATTGGAACTTGGTCCTCATGCTTGCAATTATTTTACCCAAGGAGCTATCCTCCTGTCTCTTTGCTATACATAGTCTTTGAAAGACAATAGCTCCTACAAAATATAAGGCCAGTATTTTTGCTAGTCAGAGACATTGGGGAGCTGACATTTTGTAATGGTTTTCTGAACTGTAAAAGTTCTAAGATAATGATACTTATGTGTCAAATTTTATGTGAGGTCCATACAATAATAGTCATGCTAAAACAAAAGGCACACACTATCATATGTCAGCCTTTAATTTTATGAGGACGTTCACTTTAGTATATATTTTTCTGTTTACAGTCATTGATCTAATTGATACTCTGTCTGGTTAAGTTGAAATTCAGATATACAACAAACCATTATTTCCATTTGTTGTGCTTTAGGAAACCTCAACTCTCAAGAGCTGGCATTCATTACCTCTGTTCTCACATATTTTGTTCATTGTTTATGTAAATTATGGAAATAAAACATTCTACAGAGTTGTTAGCCATGCATGTTTTATGACACTATTAATGAATCTTTGTACCTCTAAAATGGTACATTGGCCAAAAAATGATTCACCACTATGTGTATTACAAACTGAAACTAATTGTTTAACTAAGTAGATTAGAATCTGCTTGGCGTCTTGGAGCATATCCTGAATTGTTTTCATGCCTTTCTAATTTTATTATAATAAATTTTATGCAAACAAATGACCTTAAAACAGCACATCTTAATTTATATGCAATTATGAGCATGCTTAATTTCTTGATATATAAATTGGGATTAATAAAAAGGCTAAACAAATCATTGTACTTTTATTGGACACATTTTTGTCACATTAATATAAAACTGAGTTGTGGCCTTGCAAATAATTCAACATTTTATCTAAAAAGTTTCATATGCCTGTACTCATTATGGAAATGTGACCCTTTCTCCTTGTGTCTCTTGTGAATGTACCTCAGGGAAGAAATAATAATTTCAGTTAGTCACTTGCAGGGCAATTAGCAGCTTTTCATGGTGCTCACAGGTAGATCAGCCTTGAGTTTTGAAGCAGTGAAATCTATTATGGTTGTTCCCATGCAAATATAATTGTAGTTTGCATACTTTCTTGACCATATGCCTCCTTGATTTAGAAATACTGGAATAGAATATTCTTATATATGAAGAAATTTTAACAATGATGAGACTAAACAGGAAATTTTTGTTTCTTTTAGGAAGCTCATCTGGCAATGTGTTTATTGCCTACTGTAAAGGGAATGGTTACACTTCAAGTCTCATGAAACAAATGATATTAGCCTATGTTTCTGTAACTTCTTAATTAGTATTTTTGATTGTTTGTTTTGTACTGTGGTTATTTTTTTTTTTTACAAAAGAGGTCAAACTACAGTAACATGATACTATAATGTATAATTTACTGTTACATAGTCTCAATATATAATTATCTGTATAGTCTAATTATATAATTATAAAATAATAGTCTAATATATAATTGTCTCTTATATAAAGTTTAAATCTGTGTAGATGGTAAAACAGTTTGCAGGTGGAAAGCAAGCACTACTATCTGCTAACCCGTCTCACTGGCCAAATTTTTAAATATCACTTTAAATCACAATATTCTACTCCTAGGACCATAGGTTCATGATCTTCTCATAACAAAATATATCTGTTCTGTTACAAAGTTCCATAGACTTTTACCAGTCCCGAAACATTGTTCAAAAGTGCAACATTTAAATCTCCTGTAGCATTGAAGGAAAATGCTCAGTTTTGAAAACCAGAAAACAAGAAACAACTTCCAATACACAATTGTGTAGAATAACCACTTCTATTCCAACATAGAGGAGTGGATTATAACAGGAAATATCTGGTTAAGGCAAAACAGGAACTCAGCATAAATAACACCGACTTCTTTATCGTTACATCTGACATTTGGTAGAATCATCCGGTTCCTAAAAGCCTGGAAGCGCATTAGCTCTCTAGTCATACTGCTTAGAACACATGCAGCCTGTTGCTTCAGCTCTTACCATTCCATGCACACAGCTTGCCTTGACAGATATTCCATGGTCTTGGCATTTTTGACACCACTAGTTCTCCATTTGTGCTTAGATTTCACCAGCATAGTTTCATCCAATGACCTTTGAAGGCCTTGTCAGTAATCCAACACTGACATACCCTGATTGTATGCCTTTGCGACCCTGGACTTCTTGCATACTGGATGCATACAAAACCAGGTAGAAGACAGAGTCCTGTTCTGCAGCCATCCCAACATGTGGCCTACCCCCTTTCTACCACAAAACTACAACGGGCTTTGTGTGCCTTGTTGACTGAATGAATGAAACAGCCCTGAAGGTAGTTTTTCCAAGCAATGAGCCCCTCAGTAGCATTTTCAGTTTAGGCGCTCTCTCTCTCCAATTAATTACAGTTTCACAAGATGATGGTTTCAGTAGGATGGAAATCTTGCCATCAAGGCATTTTTCTATTGTCCCTGTGCAAAGATCTAGGTTTCTTTTGAATGGGGACAATAACCCTAAAAATTAATGCTACATTCATAGGAGCTCTGTCACTGAATCTTCAAGCTCACATTATTTGTTTTATACAAATTAGACACATTTTATGCCTGACTTTTCCATTTGTTGCTCTCAATGTCAAATTGGCTAAGAGCAGTGAGTGAGATCACATCATAGCACAAATGTTATCCTGTCTTGAAATTTCTTTCGGTAAACAAATCAGTTCATTAATTTGGAATTCAGTTTCACTCAAGTTTTGGAGATGCTTGCAGGAACCACAATTGTTTGCCACAATGAAAAACAAATAATATCTACTCTAGTTCCTAACAGAGTCCTTGGTGCCCTCTCCAACCTCATGAGCCTTACCTTTCTTATCTGTGTCTCTCTTGACATTATGATTTTCTATGCTCACACCAGAGTGATCCATAATGCTTTGCTTATGATATTCTAAGACTTCACTAGACCACAGAATCAATCTCTTCCTTATTCATGCACTAAAAAGGTTTCAAAGGCCTATAAACCACATGGTCGGGCTAATCAAAGGGAAGGCCCACTGTTGGTACCATTTTTCTTCATTAATTACTTTTTCTTTGATGTGACAAACTGTATTGCAAAAGTAACCCAAGGAAGGGAATATTCCCTTTTCCTTATGTTTAAGTAGATATTTCAGTCCTGGCATTTGTGGAGGACTGGGTAGTGGCTGCTACTACGGTGTCTATCAGAAAGTAGACAGAGATAATTATTGGTGGTTAATTTTATCCTTTTAATTTTTATTCAGCAAAGGATCTCAGCCTATGGGGTGATGCCAACCACATTAAGGTGGGTCTTGTTTCAACTAAGACTCTTTGGAAACCCTGCCATAAAAGGTATGTCTTCTAGATAATGAATCAAGTTAGGTTAATACAAGTATTAATTACCACCTAATATACTAATCCTCTCTTGTCTAATGAGACTCTTGGACTCAAATGTAATAACTGGCAGACAAAATAAGTATCTTGCTTATTTTCCATTTCTGTGAAGAGACATCATGGTCATAAAAGAAAGCACTTAATTGGGAATTCACTTACCATTTCAGAGGATGAGTATATGACCATCATGACTGGGAACAGGGCAGCAGGCAGCCAGGCAGGCATGAACGTAGAGTGGTAGTTGAGTGAGAGCTTACATCTGATCTGCAATCAAGAGGCAGAAATAAAGCAAGCAAGCCTGGGACTGGCATGGGCTTTTGAAACTTCAAAGCCCAACTTCAGTGATACATCATCTCCAATAAGGCCACACCTCTTTATTCTTCCCAAGTAATTTCATCGCTTTGGACTAAGCATTCAAATGTATGAGCCTATACGGGTGATTCTCATTCAAACCATCATAGTAAGGAAAAAAATGAAATATATACTTTTAATTATTTGAAAAGACTTAAAGGGAGCATGGCTATTAAACCATCAAATCATTATATTGTTTTTGGATTTATAATTTATTAATTTATTTTTATTAGGCTAATTTCAACTGTAACTTATTTTATTTGAAACCAATTTTACTCAAGTTTTCTAACATTTCACCATGAACTTACTTCTTATCTTCCTGATTTTTACAGAGTATTCTTATATCTTATTCGTATTGATTGGGGTTCCCCAAGAGACAGAACCATATGATAGAGAGGATAGACAGATGAGAAACAGATAGACAGATAGATGCTACAATTATTGGGAAAATTAACTCATAAAAAAGGGACAAGCAAGGGAGCTCGGGGCCCACTTTTTGTAAGTCAATACACTAAAGAAAACAGTAGCTAGGCTCAGCACAAATCAATAGTTGTAGGAATCAATGAAGTCAGTGATACAACTGCTAGTATCAGGCAAAAGGCTTAACAGACATGGAGGACTGGGAGGGGTAGAAAGAGGACACTGTGATGGAGATGTAACCTGAAGTAATAAACATTAGAAAAAAGACATACAAGGAAATCAAAGTTCTCATGCTCTAGAGCAGAAGAACATCCTGGAGAGAAGGACATTAGTAGGTTGGGAGGTTATTGATTACATTGGCATTAGAGCTTTTCTGTTGTCTTAATGTTTCATTTTTATTGTGAGAAAATTGCATACATGCATACACTTTTGTTTTGATCACATTCTATTCACTCTTCCTTCCTCTCCAACTTCTACTTCCCTCGTCACTTTTCCCACACACCTTCATGTGGTCCTTTTTTTTTTTTTTTTTTTTTTTTTTACTAAACTTGTAGTGTCCACTTAGTGTTCCCTGTATGTGCATGGGTATAGGTCCATCTCCTGGACCATGGGGAGTCTCTCATGGGCTGCAACTTTGAAGAAAACTGACTTTTGCTCCCTCAACAGCTACCAATTTCTAGGAGAATCACAGAGTTGGGACTTGAAGAGCACCTTTCATTCTGGGATCATATGCAGGTCTTTTCATGCATTTGAAGTTGAAGTGTGGATCTTTCTTATTCAGCCTATCCATGATATCCTAACCTAAAAATGATTTTTTATCAATAATTTAATTAAGTTCACACTTCAAATTAATTGCCATATACCATAATCATTGCAAGTGAGGAAAAGACAGACATAATCTCTTCTAGAAGACATAGTCCTTATTCCTTATGAAGTACTTCTGCCATCTATTCATTCTCTATTGTTCCCATATTAATTCCCATTAGGTCTTCACACAAGTTTTTATGAGAACTCTATTTGTTCATCAGTTTCAGAAGTGGAAAATGCTTTCTGAAAATGTGGTAATCATGGACACTTGCCTAGAAAACTATTTTCTATGTTTTGTTAAATTTTTTATTGTTCAAAGTGACGGTGGATTGCAACAACACAAAGAAGTATTAACCACTGCCCATCCAACATTATGGGAAATGTTTTCCTTGTCTTATTCTCGGGGTTTAAACTGGAGGTAAACATAGGATGGTATTAGGAATTTAAAGATATGGCCAATATCACAAATCAAGAAGAAAATCAAAAATAGAAAAGTGAAATCACAAGTGTTGCCGTGTCAATGAGCCAAATAAAGTGATTGTGCTTGTTTCCCTCCTATCAGCATTTGTTCAGGTTCAGACACACTCTTGTGTGACATGAAGATTTGGGATCATTCAAAACAGCACTCCAAGATGAAAGAAGAGCAGATTCCACTGGCCCATTGGCTCACAGTGGACAGAACTTTGGATGTATAAAATGTATCGACCGTTGGAAACTAGGGTTCAGAGGAGGCTTAGTTACTCAACTCCTTTTCAAAAACATAAAATAAAACAATGCTACCATAAGACATATTAAATAATATATTCAATGACAGAGGGAGAGAGATAGACAGACAGACACACACACATAGACACCCACATACAGACACGCAAACACAGACACACACACACACACACACACACACACAGAGAGAGAGGAGAGAGAGAGAGAGAGAGAGAGAGAGAGAGAGAGAGAGAGAGGATCAACACAGAATGATATTCTGGAAAAGACTCCAGGAAATAAAACTTTTTAGTAATCAACCAGTCTTCAAGTTAGAGAAATTAGAAAAGTCTACTCCATTAGAGAAATACCTGGAGAAATATAATTTTAGATGAAAAGGCAGACTTTTAATTTTAAATGAAAAGATATTATGTTATAATGTAATATAACATCTCAAGCAAAATGTTGCAATAAAGTAAAATGTTTTATTGCCCTTTGTCATTTATTATAACAAAGGCAAAGATAAAATACAAGGCTAACAAAACATAGATAGAAAACCAGAAGATAATTTTGATAGATACTGAGAACTCATAAGAACAGTAATTCAAAGAATATATGTTAAATCATAATTTCTTGGGAGGAACTGTCTATAATTAATATGACTAGAATATAAATATTTAACACATGCTACTACTCAAAGTAAAATCACTGAATATATATTAAAGTTACTATACTGAATTTTTATCATATTTCTAAAGATATTTAAAGTTATTCAAGTAAATAATACAATCTATTTGAAAATAAATGAAAATGTCTTCACAAATTTATGGTAATGATAATATGTAATAACTATGGCATGGTGTTTAAGAAAGGTTTGAGGGAAAATCAACTGCAGAAGAACTCTCTATTATGAATGGACAGAAATAAAATATGTTCTGTACTTTAAAACAATTTGTAGTACATTTCATTTATGTGTCCTACTACTCAAAACTTCTGAAAATAGTATTAAAATGTAAGGAGAATGTCAAAAATGAATAAGTGATGCCATAAGGGAATAGAATCAATGCTACAACTAGTTAATCATCTTGTTTTCCTAACTCTCAGAAACAATTTTTAATGAGAATTATGCAAATTTTTAAAAGGATTAAGTAAAGTTGCTCACTTCAAACGGCCAATACCAAATGGTCAGCTGAGAAAACATGCATACAAGTGGCATTATACAGATTGAGTGGCTAATATTTAGAAAAACATATGTATATACATGTACAAATATTCATGTAACAACAATTAATATAAAAAGAGGCCCATTAATTTGAAAGAGAACAATGAGAGGTGTAGAGGAGGATTTTAAGGGAAGAAATGGAAAGGTGAAATAAAATAATTACATTATAATCTTAAAAACAAAATAAATTACAAAGGAATAAGACTATGGAGCTGGAATGCCATTTAACTTCACTAATAAAAATTTGACTGATGTCATAGTTGAACACTATACAATCTTTGATGGGGTGATGTTATGCATTCTAAATGTTAATTAACCTGCTCCCAGAGTCCTGCTTGCTGTACACGAAGTGAAGCTGTGTTACCTTTCTTGCTAATCATTGTCCATGATTGGTTAAGTAAATGCTGAGGCCTGAAATTGGGCAAGACAGAGATAGGCGGGATTAAGGTGCTCCGGCTTCTGGGACAGACAGAAGCCGTCTTGGTTAGAAGAAGAGAAGAAGTAGACAGAAGAAAAAGAAGAAGCCAGAGAAGGAAGCAAAAGATAGGATTGGTTAGAAATGGAAAAAGATCCTGCCACATGGCCTGGAATATCAGCCTAGCATGGAGAGTAACAGTCCAAAGGGATATATGTATATGGGGTCATATTTGGGGAATAGAATTAAGAGCTATTTTAAATGGGATAAGATTGCACAGTCCAGGCCAACACTTGTTAAAATCTATAAGGTGTCTGTATGTGCTAATTTATAATGGCGGGTTAAGGATTAACACTGTCAACCAAGTAATGATAATACAAATACTTGCAAATAATTTATTTACTTATACAAACCCTGAGAAATTAATTTAGTTTCATGACAAATAGATATATACTCCCTGGCCTCACTATGCATATACTTTAGTACATAAAACTTAGAAACGGGAACAGACTGTGTTGCATTGGACTGGAAGCTATGAGGAAAGAAGTTGAGCTTTTCTGGAAGTCATCAAAGTGCTTGCAATGAAGGAATATTTATGGTGATTGGGCAGAGTTGATTGAAAATGATGGAGTAACTTGTATCCTTTACTGTTGAAAGTCACCTGAAACCTAGGCTCAAGACCTCCCCAGTTATTTATCCCTAACTACAAGGCTTGAAGAGAGTGCACCTTTAATTAGCAAGGGTGGGGGCCAGATTTGCTCTGACACAAATAGAAATACATGCAATGAAGGCTCTAATATCCAGTTGAAGATCAAAATAAATCAGCATCATGAGTATAAGCACACAAAAGATAAAGACACAGAAGGGAAAGACCATGTCTAGGTACAAAGACTTTTTCTACTCTGTTCTCTGTATTAAGATAAAAGACTGTGAAGTTGGATGGTTAACATATGCTGATGTTGCTGCTATGATGTAAACGTCCTTCACTCTTCATAAATCATAATTGTCTCATAAAGAAGACTAGAACAAACACTTATGCTAGGAAAGATTTTATAATAGATGTTGAGTCTACAAATTCACATTAAAGAAATGAATAGAACTTGATAGAACTGTCTTTAAATTTTCTGCCAGAACAGTGGCTTTTGCACCTTAATTTAAAAACCAAACCATCTGCTGAAGTTAGAATGTAAACAACTGTGAGATCTCTCCAGTGAATGTGTATACCCACAGTCCGAGGTAATTTCATATACTAAGGATATTTAATGTAGAAGAATTTTAATCCAGCAACATGGCTGCTCTGGCAAGGGATCACATCCAAGGACCTTCTAGGTTTATGTGGTCTGGCTGGAATACAGTACACACCCTGGCTTACAATATGATGTGGCTGGAATTCAGACACTACCTTAGTACATACCTTTAATCCTAAACAATGAAGGTAAGGTTACTTTATAGAAAGAAGCAGTCCTGTTTGAAAGTGATGTCTAATTGAGGGGCAGACAAAGTGATGAATCAGAGAAAGATTGGTCAGAATGAATCAGAGATAGGATATGGGTAACTCTCAAAAGAGTAGAACAGGAAAGAGAGGCTACTTAAGAGCAGTGAGGGAGAGAGAAAATAATTTTTCACTGGGAGTTTTTTTTTTTTTTTTAACAGGACAGTATTACAGAGACAGGTTGAAGCAAGAACAAAGTAGACACAGGTGAAGACAGAATGAGCTAAAGAATGAGAAGGAACCAGAAGACTAAAACATTGTCAGAATTAGTTTAGGGCCAGGAGGATCAATTCAGTCAGAAGTCAAGAGAAACCAGTTTGAATCAGTTATCTTGGAGAAAGGTTTGTTCCAGAACAGCTGAGTTGAACCAGCCAGTGAGAGTTGAGAAAGAACTAGAAAAGCTTGGGAATGGCTCTCATCTCATCTCCTCATTTGAGGAAATAAAAACAACATTTATAATTAACATTGTGAATTGAGGACATACTAAGAGTAATATATAGGAATTAGGGGAAGACTCAGTTGGTGAGAGTGCTTGCTGGATGAACATTAGGGCCTGAGTGAGCATCCTCTGTACCCATGTGTGCCTGTAACTCCACCATTGATAAACAACAGGTAGAATCCATGAGGTTGCTGAAGAGCCAGCAAAGCAGAAACTGCAAGTTCAGATTCAGTGAGAGGCCCTGTCTTAAAGGAATATCATGGAAGGTGAAAGAGTGGGACACCGAAAGTCCTCTGGACTCTGCACATGCATGGGTGTATTCACTTACACATACAATGTGTAATCCTCAGACCTGTGCATACTTACATATGTGCACATGCATAGGCACACATGCACACACTGAACATTAAAACAAGTAAAATTTTTATACAGGCTGGATTACTAAGATAGAATAAATGAAAGTGTAAGTAATTGAAGGTGAAACTCTATCAAATAAGTTAAAACAACAGCATGACTAAAAACTTTTATATTTATAAAATTATAGAAATATTTCCTTCACTTCTTCCAAAAATGGAAGACATACATGTTGTAATAGATAATGTTGCCAAGTAATATACATGAAAAATATTTAAATATAGTTGTTGCAGAAAAAGAAAAATCAAAATGCTTTACTTTGCTCTCTAAAATCTGTAAAGAATAATTTATTTTACTATCAATATATGAATTTGAGAACCACTTTATCACAGTTAATGAAGTAAAAATTCATAATTGCTTCAAAGTAACTTTTCAACAAAAGCATTGTGAAATTTGATTTCCTTTTGAAAACTAATTTTAGAGGTTAATTACTGTTTTAGGAAATAGTCCTCAAGATTAATAACTACAACAGAATTCTCTACACTGAGATGCTCACTGAATTGTTTCCTGAAATAACTAAAAAGAAGAAATCTCAAAATAACACAGATGTTCCAAAATAGGGCAAATCTGAATAAAATTAAATAAAGAAATATGCTTAGTCTTTTAAAAATCTTGGTTTGCAGTTTCGGTATGGTAGAAAACAATGTGTGACTGTTTAATACAGTGAACATAAACTATAATAGAAATATAATTGTGCACATATATTTGTGTAGACTTATGCCAATACACACATGAAGCTTTTCTTACATACATGAACATTTTCATAATAAAGACCAAAAAGTATATGGAACATTAGTGAGAGTTTTATTTGAATGGAGTGGTGTTATAAGCATTACTTTTTCATTCTTTCTTTTGTAATCAGTATGTGTGCTGGTTAGGTTTGTCATATGTACACAAACCTAGAAGTTCCTTGGAAGAGGGAATATCAATTGTGGAATTTTCTCAATCCAGTCAGATGGATGTGTGTGTGTGTGTGTGTGTGTGTGTGTGTGTGTGTGTGTGTGTGTATGTGTGTGTGTAGAGTATTGTCTTAACTGCTAATGTGGCAGGATCCGGTCCACTGTGGGTGGTGCTATCCATCTGTGGAATAAAGGTTAACTGAGCAAGTGAGGGGAAGCAACCAATACTTTCATTGCTCCATGGTCTCTTATTCAGTTCATGCCCTGGCTTCCCTAGACGATGAGTTGTAACATGAAACCAAATAAATGTTCTCCTTTTCCAAGTTGTTTTTGGTCAGTGTTTTGTTACATCAACAGAAACCACACTAGGGTACTAAACATTCTTTCAAATTTTTCTAAACATGTGTGATTTATTGTCAGTGACTATGTTCAGTAACAAAAAGGACTTTACATGTTGCTTAGAACAGTCCTGGCATTCTCATCGACTTGCTTGCAGTTGTATCTAAATCAGTTCCAGCCAAGACTTTCTAAACAACAATGTTGGGGCATTAAGAAATAGTGTTGACTTGGTATAAACTCAGCTTTTTAAGAGGTGTGGTAGGAGTCACTAAAGAATAGACTTTTACATGAGAAAATAATGCATTTCTAAAAACATTGGCTATATTACTGAAAACTCCTAACTCAAAAAAAAGAAAGAAAAGAAAAAAAAGTGATATTTAGTTTAATAAAGGAGAAAGAAGAAATCTGTGGGATTCAAGTTTGCATATGGTGCTGTCTAGATAGTGGGATTCAAGTTTGCATATGGTGCTGTCTAGATAGTGTGACCACTCAGATGCCAAATATAGATTGTAAGATATAAGTGTTTTTTGACAATATATAAAGTATTATCTTTCAATTTTGATTAAAGAAAAAATTATCTTGATATTTTGGAGCTAAACAAACCTTTAGTGTATATATTTTGAGATCTCAAAGGACAAATGTTTGAATTTTAGCATGCCTTTTGTAAGTAGCTTTTAAACTTAAATCCTTCCAAATCCTATGTGCCTTTCTCTGCATTCTAAGTATTGGGATCAAAGACATGTGGTTCCCAACTGATGGGATTAAAGATGTGCTCCACCACCCCTGGATTTTTCTCTAGTTAGAACTTGTTTTGTGTCAGTCTGATCTTGAGCTCTGAGATCTGCCTGTTTCTGTCTCTAGTGTGTTGGGATTAAGAGTGTATTCTTCTCAAATGATGGGATTAAGGGTGTGCACCATCACCACCCTGTTCCTTGTAACTCTAGAATTTATAAGGCAACTAACTCTATAGTGATCCTCCTGTCTCTGCTGGAGTTAAAGACATGGGCTAACACCATGCATTTCATGTATTTTACCTTAGCTCCAAGTTTTTTCAAATCTTGGAGGTTCAGAAAACCAGGTTGAACAGCAGTAACCTTTAATTTATTTACAGTATTTTAAAAATAGATAGCTAGAATCTCATAGTTAAATTTTGAGTTGTTTAGGAATCAAGAAGGTGTTCTGGATCTAAGAAGATGTTTTTAAAATTGTGATGCAACTTAGCATGAAAGCTGAGTTAGATATAGAACTTTAAACTCATGGAGATGGTTAGATAGTAGAAGGTTAAAGTCAGGTGCCAAATACATATGGACTGGACATTGGGAATATATGCTAAGCCATATAACTCTCATAATTGTGGCCTATTTATTTCTGTTGTTTTGTATTGTATTTATTGTTATAAGAGAAAGAACCATCTGTTGGACTGAAAGGGGGAGCTGTTGGGGGGAAAAGATATATCTTAAACTTAAAAAAAAGGGAAGAAGATACGGGGTTGAGGGGGAAGAGGGTGGGAGGGTGGGACTGGAGGGGGGAATAGGGAGGGGATTGTGATTGAGATGTAACTTGAAGAAATAAAAAATAAATTATTAAAAAATAGTGGAAAAAATATAAAAAATAAATAAAACTGTATTACATGAAAAAAATATAAGTGGGAAGTGGTTTCTTCTGACTCAAGCATACTCCTGTCAATGATATTTTGAATATAAAGATATACATATCTTCCAGAATTGTTAAGAATGGAAGTATTAAAATTATTTTGACTAAACTTGTTGCATAGTTTTCCTCAAATCTTCAAAGATTAAGTTCACCTGCTGTATTCCCGTATTCTAAAATGTGTTCTTCTGACTGATAGTAGCATTGATTAAAAACTCAGTAAAAGGCAAACATTATTTCAGAGGGGGCTGTTGGTATTTGTAAGTTTGTTAAGTTTTAGGTTAAATTGTCATTGTCTGTAGTAATTCTCAGTTCTTTTTGCATATTTATGAAGTCATAATTATGTGACTGCTTGTTTGCATGAAGGGGCTATGTTAAGTTCTAGTGTTGTTAGAATCCAGTTCTCCATTATTTTTGTATTTAATAAGATGAAACAAGTTGCCCGAGTTTACACAGGCACTAACTTCCGGGGTGCAATGTGACCAAAACAGAAGTCTAGATTTTGGATTACTTGACATTATCTCACTTTTTCCCACCAACTGGTTCATTGGCAGCCTTGAGTATCAGAGTATAGTAATCAGGATGCCTCCACTTTACTGAACCTCAGAGTTCATGCATAATATGTTTTTATAGCTGCTCACACAAAAGGAAGTGGCTTAAAAATAAAAAGTTAAGATAGGACACAGACACATTAAAAACAGAAGAAAAATCACATCGCTTCAGTAGAAGATAAATTATCAAGAATGCAAAGTAAAACTCATTTTTGCCCATCATAAAAATAAACATTGAGATATGTCATATATTTTTGTCTAATAATTGGCCTAAGAAACATTATATGAAGAATAAGAATTCCTAGATGTCAAGTACACTGACATTCATAAAACCCAAAGAATATCTGCTGGTTTTTGTTTGTTTGTTTAATTTAAACCATAAAGCATCAAGAAGATCACAGAGGGCTTAGCGTGAACCCTGACATGAAATCAGAAGAAAATGAAGACATATCTTTCTTTACCTGCTTAAATATCACTTTTGAATTTTTTTCTTTATTCCTACTTTCTTTATCAAAGGATTAGTAGAACTCAGTGGGAACACTGGCTTATTAACTGAAATACTAATTCCACATAAGTTGGAAGTTTCTCATATTACAAGTGAGAATAGGAGGAGTGCTGATAGCTTAGCCAAATGTCTATTTAGATTTCAGGAACTGTATCTCTTGTTTGAATTTCCCAAGGAAATGGTTTAGTTCTACTCTGCAAAACTCAGACTTGTGTTATAACACACACTTGACTTTGATATGAAAATATTTGCTTGTATTAAGAGTTGTCATCCCAAAACATCAATGACCATGATGTATTAACACTGGAGAAAATATCTCTCAAGAGAACCACAGGAGTCACTATGGTGGGGATCAGAGGTTCCAGAATAGGCCATGTAGAAGTGTTTTCTAATGTTCTAGACAATACTTGTGGTACTTTTGTGAGAGTTCAGTTCTGGATAACTTGGTAACTAGATAAAAATTCTTGGTCACTAAATGTTCTATTTGTTGAGTTTACGTTTTGGTGGGGCTGGAATGGAGAGTAGTAAGTAATCAGATGGGACAAGTCAGGGAAGGTAGAAAATCAATTTGGATTCATGGTGGGCAGGGACAATGGTTGAAAGATCTGAATGCAAGGATTAATTTCTTTAGTATTATTACGTATTTAGTATATTTAGTATTATTACTATGTACTTGTACATTTTTTTCATCAAGTTAAGTCTAAATATTTGGTATTTAGGACAATATACTACATGCAAAAGTTATAGGCATTCTTGTGGTTATCTTGGAGTCATTTTGATTATCATGTAAGAGTGGAGAATGCCTTGCCATATCCTAAGAAATTCTGATTCAACACTCATGCAGTAGGGTTCCAGATGGTGAGACAAAATGATTACAAAAGCTGCCAGAAGTCCACAGTGACACAGAGAGTGACTTGGAACCTCTGTAAGGACACATAGTACTGATAATGTGATCATTAAAGCAGTAATTTGGCAGAGGTTTTAAGCCTTGTAGACAGACTCCAGTTTTGACTCCAACCTCCACATATCTACATATGATACATGATGGATAGATTGAAAGATAGAGAGATAGAAGATAGATAGGGAGATAGATGAGAAATAGATGACCGATGACAAGTACACACACACACACACACACACACACACACACACACACATATAGATGGATAGATGATAGAAGATAGAAGAAAGATAGATGCATAGATAGATGATGGATGGAGGGATGGATAGATAAATATATAGATAGATGGATAGATAAATAGATGGATAGATAGACAGACAGACAGACAGATGTATAGATGATAGACAGATAGATAGATGACAGATAGATGAATGTAGGTCAGTGGAGTAGAATAATACTTTCTTTCATTATTTATTTATTTTTATTTCGTTTATTTATTACTTCAAGTTACATCTTCATCACAGTCCCCTCCCTCCACCTCTCTCAGTCCCACCCTCTACCCTCTCTCCCACCTATCCTACTCCTTTGGTATAGGGAGCCCCCACATATAAGCACCCTTCAGCTCATCAGTCGCATGAGGGCTAATGCTTTCTTGTAATACTAATTCTCCTGTCAATTTTATCTGAAATTTTTGTTAAACAGAGAATAAAACTACAAATTATACTCCAGTTTTCCTTGGGTCTTTGTTTGTTCCTGGGTTTTCATTGTGGGTAGTAGGATCTCAGAGGAAAAAAAATCATAAAAGTATGTGTCAACCAAAATATTACCAATTTATAGGAATAATACCTTGAGACAATTAACTTACAAGCTCAGTTTTTATAGTGATTTTTGCACAAGCATGAGGACCTTAGATTGACCCACAGTATTCACATAAAAAGCAGGGCATAGTAGTGTACACTTACAGTCTCAGCACTAGGAAGGCAGAAATAGACAAATCCCTGAGACTTTCTGTCCAGCCAGTCAAGTTTACTATGTTGTAAGACTGGATGACTGCTGAGGAATGATGCCTGTGATTGACCCCTGTGCTACACACACACACACACACACACACA
>CAJQZJ010031536.1:243586-275008 GCA_907164525.1 Lophiomys imhausi
AGAGTAAGAATTTTGGTTTATTTAAAAACTCAGTTATATTATGTGAATATGTTTTGTTTTAATTCTAGGTATGAGATATGAGATTGTCCACAGCAGCTAACTATAATGTGTCTCCTGCTCTGAGAGGAGCATGATTTTTGTCAGCTGCAGATAGTTTAATTCTAGGAACTTTCGATAGGGTGTAAATGGGAGAACCTCAAGTGGCTGCTGTTCTCCTGCTTCTGCCCCTGCTGCTGCTGGTCCCCATTTGCTATTGCTAGATTACTGGATTGGTAGATTTCTGGATTGCTGGATATTCTGATGAAAAGTTTGAACTTGCCCCCTTGGGACCCAGTGACCTTGATTGGCAAGAAGTAGTTTAAAGAGGTCTACATCCCCTGTCCCATTTCCCCACTAGCCTTCTTTCTCACCTACCTAGTGTTGGGGGGTTGGAAGGAATTGGGGTGGAGAACGGTAGCAGATATAGAACCAAAATAAAGTAGCTAAAAAAATAGACCTACCCCTCCCCCCTGACAGTCTACTTTGATTGACAGTTTTTGAGATTCCATCCCAGGATGCATTCTCCCCATTTGCATGTTATTTTTCTCTTCTAGTTTAATGTTTAGGCAGCAGAAGTTCTCAAATTACACTGGCTAGACAAAAGTAAACATTGATAGTGAAGACATTGTCACTGAGCTTGAAGGAGATAAAATTACCATCGACTCTAATAACCAGCTATCTCATGAGCCATGTCTATGACATCCTAGGTTTGTTAATAGAAGAGATTATAGTTTTTCCTGCTTTCCCACAATTCTTACACGTAATCCTTCTATTTAAAATATTATCTAACATTAAGTGCATGGAACAATATCAATATCCATTGTGTAGATGGACAAGAGTCTAGGATGTCATGAATAGTATTTAATAACTCAAAACACTTTTTATTGTTATGTACTTATGTCATTGGAACATTAAATAACAATGCATGCAGCAATATTAAATTTAAAATTAAAATTAAGGACAGAAATAAAAACCAGTAAGATTTCAAAATATTTTGCAAAGCTAGAAATCTATGTCACTGTGCTTCTCCATTGCCAATGGCTGTCTTGATCAAAGCTAATTAAGACTAATGAATATGGTGTGTCCACTTTGCAAATTCAAAGACTAGTTATATAATTAGCCTTTATTATTGTGCCCCAGTTGCCACTTTAGAAAGATAAAAAGCAATATATAGCATGTTGCATCATAAGAGTTCAGCTATACATTTAAATTATATGTGCCATGATCAACCCCATTCAAAATGTATGTGTAGTGATTGTCAATATTGGATGATTTTGAAAGCACGTATCTAAAGCCCCTATTAAAGAGTAAGAATAGGAAGGAGCATTGACTAAAGGTCAGTTTTCTGTTATTTGATTGTCAAAAGATGTAAATACAACTAAGTATAGTAAGAAGTTTAAAGTTATTTTGTTTAACTCTTGCTTTAATGTACATTGATGAAAATTTAAAGTTATTTTGTTTATGTATTATACATAAACAATTTATTTACATTGTATATGTAATTATGATTGTAGATTTATTTTTTTATTTTACAAGAAGGGGGATATATAGGGAGTTAGATTAATATAAATTAGATTTAGTAAATATCTAGGGGTTTCTGATACAGTCCTTAATTCAGGGCATGAAGAGCAACTTGGCTGTGGGCAATTAGCTTATCAGCTTATGGGCTAAAAACAAGGAAGAAGTCAGGTGAAACGGGAGGAGTCTTTATGGACTAAAAACAAGGTTGAAACCAGGTGAAACAAGGAAAGACTTTATGGACTAAAAACAAGGTAGTTGGTTTGGCATTTGTTAAGCAAATGCTTAATAACTAGGCAATGCACTGTAGAGTCATTCCTTAGGATTGGAAGAGACTGGTATCAGCTGTGCTAGACGGTAGCCAGCAATTACAATGGTTTTCATGGTGGAGACATGAAGCTACAAAGTTAGCACAAAAAAATATGGATCATAGGACAAGCCATTGCTAGGGATTTTAATCGATGCTTTAAATGTGGTAAATTTGGTCATTTCCAAAAAGATTGTACAGTTACAACTTCCAGAGCTCGAACTGATTTCAGAGTTAAAAATAACAAGTATCATGGTTCTACAGTACGTGGTCATTAACAGGGAACAAATGGTTTTTAATAACAATGGAAGGTCAAGGTCTCCAGGTTTTTATACTCGGTGTGGAAGAGGTAAACACTAGTCCTGGGATTGTAAATCAAAAAAACATGTCACAGGTAACCCTTGCAGGGAAACGAGGGGAGGGGCCTACCAGTTCAAGGCCCCAAATCAAAAAATCCGAACCATCGTCCATCAGCCACTCAGAAGGAAATAAGGAATCAGGAAGAACAAAATTTTCCCATGTGTTATTTCACTTCCTCTATTTTGTTGACCTTACCTAATAATGTCTGTGCTCAAATGAAAGCTTAGTATGGGGATGGAATACTAGGGTTGGAAGATGTAAATCTAAAGATAGTAAAGATCAGTTTGTGGATTCCCAATTTCAGGCTTATTTAAAGAATATATTTCTACATACTAGAAAAATAGAAAAGATGGATTGGTGGACAGAGACAGACAGACAGATGGACAGATAGATGGATGCTTGGATAGATAGATAGATAGATGTCCTTATAAGAACTTGAAATTTTGTCTTTTAGATTTCAGAGAAACATGTCTGGTGTTAGGTATTCTTTTTTTGAATAGCCTAGAATTTCATTCTCCAATTATGTTGATTTTTTTTGAGGGAATGATATTATTTGTATTTCTTAGTGCCTTTTTGGTTCACTGACACTTTGTTGTGAATACAAATATTTTAAATAAAAAGTTTTTGTGATCACAGTACATATTTATCACAACAAAACAAAAGTTTTAAAATTGTGTGAAAGATCATTCAAAATTATATACTAGCTTCTAGAGTCCCTCACTTTTACAGCCTTTGCCCATATGTTATTTCACTTCCTCTATTTTGTTGACCTTTCTTAATAATGTCTGTGTTCAAATGAAAGCATAGTATTGTGATGGAATACTAAGGTTGGAAGATGTAAATCTAAAGATAGTAAAGATCAGTTTGTGGATTCCCAATTTCAGGCTTATTTAAAGAATATATTTCTACATACTAGAAAAATAGAAAAGATGGATTGGTGGACAGAGACAGACAGACAGATGGACAGGTGGATGGATAGATAGATAGATGATGGATAAATAGATAGATGGATGATAGATAGGTAGATGATAGTTAGATAGTACATATACATAAAAAACCTAGAGTGAAATATATAAGACTATCATAGACTTATTTTTTTTAACACAGAGTTATCTCTCTTCAAATATATGTACCCAGACATGAAATTCTGTTACTTAAATTTATCACTTTGTAGTATGTCAAATTTCAGATAACCTGTACCCAGATGGCCATTAGTGTTTTTCTAAAATTTACCTCAAGAAAACCTTAATTCTGAATTCAAAATTATATTCTTCTTAGAATGTGTATATCTTTTAAAACTGTAGGCTTAAGACAGGCTAAGAATTCTCATTAACATTGTGCTGGGAATTGTAGGCATTATTGGATGGTCAGAAATAAGATATCAATGGAATCCTACTTATAAAATAAAAATTAAAGTGACTATTCATATATCACATGATTATTTATATAGAATTTTTGAAATGTAAAATGCCTTAAGAATACTGCCAGAGGGGAAGTGGGAGATGGGTGGGAACAGGGTGCATGATGTGAAATTCACAAAATAAAAAAACAATAAAATGACTAGCTCTGCCAAGACAGGGTAGACAAGTCCTTCATAATTCTTGCTTTACAATTAATGTCTGTCAGAGATACTGGGCCAAAAGGCTGAAGATAGATCCTCTAATGTATTGAGAGAAATTATGTCCTGTTCCAGAAATTAGGTCCAGGAAGCCAGTTGTCTGTCATTTCTTAGTTTTGGAAGCTGCTTGCTCTGTGCTTCCTGTATATTCAGATATATTTATCCTTCTCAGATCTCTCATTTGTATGAAGACTAGGTAGTTATCGTGTCACAGTTAAATTTTAAGTTGTCTAGGAATCAAAAGGATGTTCTAGGTCTAGGAAGATGTGTTTAAGTTGTTAATGCAAGTTAGGATGGAAACTGAGTTAGGTATAGAATTTTAAAATCATTGAGATAGATAATATAATATTAATCTCAGTTCTCAAATATGTATGGACTGGATATTGGGAATGTATGTTATACCTTATAATTTTCATAATTGTGGCCTAATTATTCTTATTGTTTTATATTATATTTATTGTTATAAGAAAAAAAGCCATTTATTGGACTAAAATGGGGACTTGTTAGGGGGAAAAAGATATACCTTAAATTAAAAAAAAAAAGGCAGATAGGAGGGTGAGGGGGAAGAGGGTAGGAATGTGGAACCAGGAGGGAGAAGAGGGAGGGGATTATGATTGAGTTGTAACTTGAAGAAATAAATAAATGTAAAAAATAGAATAAAGGTTAATTAAAATATTTAAAAAATTAAAAAATAATGTCACACTGATTTCCATAGGGGTTGCAAAAGTTTATACTCCTATCAATATTGAATAAATGTTCCTATTTCCCCATATCCATGCTAGCATTTGCCTTTTTTTTTGCCATTCTCATTGGGGTAAGATGAAATTTCAAAGCAATTTGTATTTCCCCATTGGCTAAAAAAAAAAATAATAAAGATTTCTTAGACATTTCTATCATCTTTTGGAAATTCTCTTCTTAGTTCCCGTGCCCCATCATTAATTGGATTGCTTTCTCTTGTTTAATTATTTTAATTCTTTATTTTAGATTCTAACTCTCTGTTAGATGTGCAGCTTGCTAAAAAAGAAAGAAAGGAAGGAAAGAAGGAAGGAAGAAAGAAAGTAAGTAAAAGAAAAGAAAAGAAAGAAAGTACCATTCTGCCAGATTCCTCTTTACTCAAGTGATAGTATCCTTTGCTGTAAGGAAGTATTTTAGTTTCATGTGGTCCCATTTGGCAAATTTTTATCTTAATGCATGTGCTACTGCTGACTTAGAAGTCTCTAGCTGTGTCTATAGTTATGAACAAGGTACAGCTATCATAGTGGTGTCCAATGGATTCCCATAAACCCCCAAATATTACAAATTATTGCCATTTCTCTTGGTTACCCTTTATAACTTGTTGGTAAAGCCATTTGCTAAATATACCACAAACTCAAGCCATCAAACAAGAAGAAATCAATCTGGCGTTGATTTAGAAGCTACATCTTTACTGGCTTGCTTTTGCATTGCTGGAAGTTGTTATACACATCATTAAAAGAGAAAATTAACCATTATTCTCACTTATTAGTGAACCCGATGAGCTATAATAGAACTGGCCTGGCAAGGTATGCACACTGGTATAGTTGTATGTAAATATCATGGGGATAACCCACTGCTCTCTAATTGTGTTTAAGTCCCACTCAATAAGATGGCACCCATGCATAGCACAGATATTGAGATCAAGAACATGTTGATACACATGCTCTGGGGGTGGGGGGAACATACTACTCTGCTAATGGAACATGTATTCAACTGGCACTTAGTGACTTCTAATTATACTCACATTAGTATATTTCTCAAATCTCAAAGGCATTCTTGAAGTAGATTTCAATTAACTCTAAGACTCACAACTGGCTAAACACGAAAAAGTAACTGTAGAATGCTAAACCCTAAAAGGGACAACTATATCGTATTTCTCTCCTCACAATGCTCAGGATTATTGCAGGAGAATGAGAGAGCTAAAAAGTAACCTGAAGCAGTTTTATGGATACAATAGAGCAATTGCACACTGTGGTAGCTTGAATGAGAATGGCCCCCATAGGCTCATAGATTTGAATCCTTGGTCACCAGGCAATGGCACTGTTTGAAATGATTAGGAGGTGTAACCTAAGTGGAGGAAGTATTTCACTGAAGGTGGGCTTTAAGGTTTCAAAAATCCCACTCCAAGTCCAGCTTCTCTCTTTCCTGCTTCCTGTGGATCTGGATACAGAACTCTTAGCTACTTATCCAACTCCATGTCAGCCTGTGTGCTGCCATGCTCCCCACCATGATTATAGTGGACTAAACCTCTCAAACTATATGCAAGCTCCAGTTAAATGCATTCTTTTGTCATAACTGTCGTGGTCATGGTGTCCCTTCCCAGCAAAAGAACAATGACTAAGACATTCAAGAACTCTTAGGGGTTGTGACACAATGTACAAAATCTCTATAAACTTAAGCCAGACAAAAATCCATGTATGGAGATGGGTGGTGAGTGTGATAACATTTCCCTTAACTGAAGAACTTTTAATAGTTAATAGCTGCTGGGAGATATATGCTTAGCGTTTTTTAAAGATGGGACCTCTGGTTGGTCTAACTAACCTGCTCACTAGTTGACCACATACCTAATAGTATGCAGGCAGTACTAATGGGACTCAAAGAGAGTAAAAAAAAGGATGAGAACACAAATTTGAGTTAGTACAGAATAATGGGTGGATCTAGGAGGAGACAGGAAAGGGAGAGGATTGTGATCAAGGCACAATAAATGAAATTCTCAAAGAATTAGTAAAAATATATAAAATGCTATTAGAAAAAGAGTGAGTTAGAAAAGTTCACAAAATAAACTTTCACAAAACCTACATAATAGAAACAATCGTATTTTAAAATGTCATTGATAGTTTCATACCTGATATAAACATAGGGATATGTGTAACAAATGATGTATTTAACTTGCACCCTAAAATTTGCAAATCACTACCCATGTGAATTAAAGGTCATGTAAATACCTGGCTCTGTCCTGTTCCTGGGTCAGAAAACCTGTTGTTGTTTAGACTTTCATTCTACCCAAAGTGATATATAAATTTAAAACGAGTTTAATCAAGTCTTCATTTTTCTATGTAGATGGCAAATTGAATCTAAAACTATATAAATACTCTTGAAAAAGAAGCAAGTTGGGCTTTCCACAGCATGATGTTAATAGTCTAAATTAAGACTGATCTTGGTAGAGAGACAGTCAATCAAAAAGAATAGATGATGTGGAAGTTGGCGGAAGTGCCCATGGCTGAGGGATTCTTAACACGGTACAGAAAGAAGTCTGTAAAGTATCATCCTTTAAAAAATGGTAGTTCATATCCATACTTTGACCTAAATAGAAAAATTAACTGAAAATAGACCAAAGACATGCACAAGGCCTAAAGAGGTCTAAGCCAGTAGGGGTCCCAGTACTGAGAGAAGTGGGCACAAATCCTCATTCCTAAACCACAAGATAGCTTAACTGACAACTGCTTACAGAGGAAAAATTAGCTTTTTTTTTTTTTTTTTTTTTTTTTTTTTTTTATATTTGTCCTATTGGGTATACAAACCACACTTAAGGTCAAACCTCATGGTGATGAAAGTGACTTTTTTTTATTTCACACTCTAATTAATTTTACAGTTCTTAATACTTCTACCTCCTTCCAACCCTTGTTCCTTTCAACCCCTCAACAATAGGTGAGAGAGAAAGAAAAGGAAAAGGGACTGAGTTTCTTTGAGCTACTTCCTGCTGATTAGGGTATTTGGATTATTTGTAGTGGCGATACCAAACTTAGTTGTCAGAATATCCAGAAGTCCAGCAAACCAGCAATAGCACCCACAGCCAATCAGCAACACAGCAAGACTTACCAGCAGCAGTTTGGGGAACATGCCAGTAGCAGGGAGAGCAGCAACCTCTTCCTTCTTCTGAGTGCCCTCCCCTTCCTCTTGGGAGCTCTGGCTTTTGATTCCTCTCCTGAGTCCTCAGAGTTAAACTTCTGCCAGCTGGCTAAGCCATGCCCCTGCTAGAGCATGAGGCATATATCGATTATACCTGTGGACTAACTGAAGCATCCCCATACCTGGGATTAAACAAAAACATTCTCATAACTGTTTTTTTTTTTTTTAAGAAATAAAATTCTTACCACACCATGCCCAGCAGTAGATGGCTAACACAAAATCAACTCAGTGGGACTTTTGAGGACTTCGTCTCATAAAACTTTGTCTTGAGTTTTGTTTTTAAACCCTACAGGTCTTTTCTTGTATAACATATTCCTGACTTTGTATTTTCAGGGAGTTTCTGTGTGAACAAGTCTATGTGTCTCTTAGTACACATGTGTTTCTTGTGCTTTTTCTTTTGCTTTTTTTTCTGGTTTTTGTTTGTTATTGTCCTGTTCTAGTTTTTGTCTATTTGTTTTGTTTTGTTTAGTTTATTTGACTGTTTTCTAATGAGAAAGAGGAAAAAAAATGTGGATTTGGGTGGATAAGGAGATGGGGATCTGGAAGGCTTAGGGGAGGGGAAACCATAATTAGAATATTTTATGTAAAAAATCTATTTTTCAGTAAAAATAAAAAAAAAAGAAATAGAATTCCCAATCCTGGAGCTTCATCCTCCAGAAATGGCCTTAGTCATCTTCTCATTGGTTTTAGTACAATTTAGAGCAGTTATCTAAGTGAACTAAATTTTCAATCTTTTTTGAAAAGTCAAGGCATTTAGTGACTTAATGAAAAGATCTCTTGCAATCTGACATAAAAATAAAATGCTGAAATTTAAAACAAAAACTATGTTAAAATAAAATCTGATGCTCCAAATACTACAGGAGAAAACTTTGGAGAATATCCTTATAAATTAGTGACACAGCCATGGCAAGTTGTTCACGATTTGCTTGGGGCTACTTTCACAATGGGAGGATTAAGTTAAGTATCAGGAGTTCAAAGGTCTACAGCCTGAAATATTTACTATTGGTCTCTTCCACCAAATGTTTTTGACCTTCATCAGATTATGAAGAATAAGAAAATCCAGTGGGAAATAGCTTCTTGACTCAAAGAGTCAAGGGCAGGAGTGGCTTTGCCTTTCACTAATTAAGCATTTCTAATGCTTTAATGGGTTCTTCTTTGTCTTCAATAGGATTTCAGGCCTTCACAATAGATGGCTGAAGGAAAGAGTCTAGAAGTTTAACTATTTATGAAAGTTATTGTCACACAAGGCACATTGAAATCATTTCCAAGACTTACAAACTAGACCTCCTTGCTTGAATATATTTGAAATCAGTTTTTTTCTTAGTATATTTTGGTCGCTACTCTATTTACCCCAGAATTCTGAAATTGTTGCTATTTATAATAAAAATCTCATTTAAACATAGAAACACCTTCAAGTGCCTTATGTTAATTCTTAAAATAAATGAAAATAGGAGAAATTCTCCTGAGAAACAAGTTTATTTCCTTTGAATGTGTATTGTAACAATACAGTAATAAAATTAAATAATTAAGATCATGTAATGTGGTTTTCCTTTTGGATATTTAGTGTGGCTTGGAATAGCATAATCTCATTTTTAAGCTATTAAAGTTTGTAGGGCTCATTTAACTGGGTGAGTTATTGAATTATTAAGGATCATTAAGAAAATAAATTAACACTGACACCAGGAAGAGGGTGTTTCTAGCTTCTGAATGATCTATAACTTTTAATAAAAATGTAAGAATTAATTTGTAACACATTAAGACTTCTGAAATTAGAAAGCCATTTTCCCATTCAGGGCTAACGATCTGAGCCTTTGCATAAAGCTTTATGGGGCTTCCAGTGGCTCAGGTTCCTCTATTTTAAAATATCTTTTGAAAATCACTTTGATGAGTTTTAACTTATATACATTTATTTAATTTTTATGTCTTAGAGAAATCATGGGACTATAAAAAATTGTGACTATTCTCATAAGGGTATGAACTTCCAAGAATACCTTTCTCTCTCCCATCCTCTCTCATTTTCCCTCCCCTCTCTGAAAATGATATATTTCTCCTAATTCCAGGAGAATTATTGTAAGCTTTTCCTTGTTAAAAACTAATTGATTTATTTCTCTTCAATATTTCTACTAAATTGCATTCAGAAACTTGCTCATTAAATTGGCCTCAAATTTGGAATTAATGGATCTCATCCAATCAATTAATTTTGTCCTCAGCAAAGTTGTAAAAGTGTTTTATCTAAAACTGACTCTAAAGTTGAACAAAAACCATTCTTGCCTTGTTTCAATATGCATTTCAAGTACAAGGAGAAAGTAGATATGCTTGACTATATTACACACATGTATACATACAAATTATTTTAGCACCTAATCTAGTGTGGTATTATCTGATGTTTGTTTAGTATAATTTTATGTAATAAATAATTGGTTTGACAAATAATACATTGACTGGATATTAAGGTATGTTCTTGGAAATATGCCCTTGGGTGATGTCTACTCCATTGATTCTACTGAGAGATCATATCTAGTTAGGAAAAGGAAACGATTCTTGATTGAGACTAATTCCTAATACAGTACAGACTTTGTTTCCTGCATAATTATGGAGATTGTTCACTGTGTGAGTGCTCTATAGGGAAATGGGCATGGAGACACACATTAACATTGACTTTACTTTTCAAGTTATTTTCCAAAGGAAAGAAGGTTTATTTTCCAATTGTCAGAACTACAGTTGGATTACTGTAGCAATTTTAGGAAATTCATGTAGTCATAGAAAATAAAATGATAAACAAACAAACACCCCCCCAAACTCTTATAAAATTCTCTAAAGCAGAGTTACTGGCATCTGTTAAAAATAAGAGGAGATTACTGCCAGAAGAATACACCCTTAACTTTATCTCAAAAAATCTTGTCCTAATATTGTGTGTGTGCATATAAATGTTTTAAGACTTGCATGAAAGTATTTCATCTCAGTTTTAAACTGCAGTTTTTAGTGGGAGTTATAACCACAGTACTGATAGATATCTACAAATCAAATAAGTGCCACTACTAACAACAGAGTATTAGATTAAGACACGAAACTGTCATTTTATAGTTTAATGTTTAAAATATATATCATTGTATGTTTTAATGATTGAATTTAACACATACTTAGCTATTGAGGCAATTCGTTTGGGTAATTTTCATAGCCAAACAGTATGTGTTGGGTATCTTGTGCTTCTTATCAAATGGAAGATATGGTAGTCACCCCAATGATCAGGAAGACTGTTTATTTTCACTGTCCTTTTTCTTTCCATATCTTATTTAATTTGTTTCTGCCCTTTCAGTATTTATCATTTGAATTAATATTTTTACCAGTCAAATGTACATGAATAAAAGGCATTAAAACAAGGTAATTATGATTCAAGGCCAAATTTAGTGTATTAAGGCAGTGAAAGAAGGAAAATATTCTAGCTGAACTCTCTCTCTCTCACTTTTCCAGGATTCACTGAAGATGCAAATGGACTTGAACAGCGCATAGATCTCTTCCTTTATTTCTTGGAATTTTTATATTTGAGTCTGATTTTTTTTTCTGTACAAGTAGCAGCCCACAATGAAACTAAAATTGGCTTTTCCTAGAATAGTGGACCAAATAGTTTACACTGGTAACAACCCAGGTTTTTGTGCTCTAGGAGAAAGTGATAGCTGTGGATGTGTGAGTATAGTTTATCTTCAAAGGAAACTGTATCACATTCAGTGGACAACACCACTGAGGGTGTCGGTCTTGGGATCCTATGCTATGTCATATGAGAGGAGATATGGGTGTCTGTGTTTTGGAGCACCTTAAAAGGTGCTGATATGGTAACAGCCTTGGGAGAGGAACAGTGGTCCTCTCTGGTCTTACTCCACCAGAATAAGAAAGATAACAGTCTCCCTTTGAGGAATGGCTATTGATTCTTAGTTCCCATTAGAATATATTCGGAGCTACTAACTTGGCAGGGGAAATACCATAATCAAGCAAAATGTTTCTCCTGGGCCAGGCTCATCTGTACCATTCTAGATGTTAAGCCCCTCTGATTTACCCAAATGTGGGAAAACCAACTGCATAATTAGAGGTAGTAGGTGTCCGAATTCACACTTTCTCCTGGAAGAAAGAAAGAATGAAATGAAAAGGGGAAGAAAGAAAGGAAATAAGAAAGGAAGGAAGGAAGGAAGATTTGGGTTTCCTCAATTCCAGATAGATCCCTCTGATGTAAGAGACTCCAAAATGTTTTCAGCTGTACACTAGAAATCTTGCTTTTCAAAAATACTGGTTACCTTTGAAGCTTGCTTTTTGCTATGATAGACAAAGCAACTTCTATTCCTGGCCAGTTAATATGTCCAACTGTGTATAATGCTGTCTTCTTTTTTCACAGGAAGTGTCAATATGATAATAAAACTGAAAAGAGCTATTGTAATGGAACAGGAAGGGTAGCACCAAGACATTTTTAATTTTTGAAAATTGGGATAATACAGAGAAGTCTGACAGGAAAAAAAAAGGCAGAAACAGCATCATCCAATACATCTATTACAAATGTAGATGGATATTTGTAGGAGAACCATACAATAACTCCATCATGAGAGTGGGAATGTCAAGGGAACTGATTTGGGATGCAGAAAATAATCAGGATAATTAATGAAAACAAATTCACTGGTCTCTGACACCTTATCAGTATATGAATATTATCCATGTATGGATATCATGCAAGTATGATTATCTTTTTTTTAATATTTTTCTTTTTTTTCATTTATGTTTTATTTCTTCAAGTTACATCTCAATCGCAGTCCCCTCCCTATTCCCCATTCAGTCCCACCCTCCCACCCTCAACCCCCCATCCCCTTCCCTTTTTTTTTCTTTTAAGTTCAAGGTATATCTTATTTCCCCCTACAGTTTCCCCTTTCAGTCCAACAAATGGCTCTTCCTCTTATAATAATAAACACAATAGAGTACAACAGAGGTAATTAGGCCACAGTTATGAGGGTTATATGGCTTAACGTACATTCCCAATGTCCAGTCCATATGTATTTGGTACCTGACTTTAACATTCTACAATCTAAACATCTCCATGAGTTTAAAGGTCTATATCTGACTCAACATTCATACTAACTTGCAACACAATTTTAAAAGTATCTTCTTAGATCTATAACACTCTCTTGACTCCTAAACAACTCAAAATTTAATTATGAGACTCTAGCTATCTGTTCTTCAACCACCTCAGAGACCTGAGAGGGATAAATATATCTGATTTTATAGGAAGTACAGGGCCTGCAGCTTCCCAAACTAAGAAATGACATACCAGTGGCTGCCTGGACAGTTCCCATTTTCTCTCCATACATTACAGCATCGATCTTCAGTCATTTGGCCCCATCTCTCTGACAGTCATTGATTGTACAGCAGGGGTTATGAAGGACTAGCCTACCCTGTCTTGGCAGAGCTAGGCTGTCGACTTACCTGATTCCAAGTTTTGTCCTTTTTGGACAGCATTCTGTCTACTGTTGGAGCAAGGAGCTTTTCCTACCAAGAGATAGGGTTGCGACTAATTCAATCATCTACCACTGGAGATTCTTCGGTGCTCATCTTCTACTTGGAGGAGAATAGGGGCTGCTGTCAGGAGTTGATATGTCTTGATATAAAAAAATCTAAAGCTACGAAAACATCTTTGAATGCCATATTCTGCAGATCTCTTGAGGTTTTTGAAGAGGCCCTATCTATCTCTCATATTAGGGTAAGCAGATGTTGCTTGTCTCTTAGCAGGTTTATTTCTGACTAGCTTAGCAAGTAACTATAATAGGCTGTCATAGTACCTAACAGAATGACCGGCTTGCATAACCATTAGTTTGCATTTCTTAATTATCCTAATCAGTTTATGACAATTAGTAGTAAAAGGCCGAAACATCACATTTCATTTTTTTTCTTTACCTCCTAACCCTTCCATCCCATTTCTCTGGGGTTGGGGTGTCCTTATATAACAGTCCCTCATCTCAGTTGAGAGGTTGTATGAGGGCCAAGAGCCTCCTCATTCATTGGGAGTCTACGAAGCAGTACCATCAGTGAAAAGTGTCTTGTTGCCCGGGAGAGAGAACTAAAAAACAAACAAACCAATAAGCAGACAAAAGATTAAAAGACTAAAAAATAGAAGAAAAATATAACTAATATATAAAAAATAAATACAAAAATAAAAATTAAAAATAAGAAGTCTATGTCGAAGTTCCCTTTGGTGTGTTAGTTGTAGTATCGATACCTTCTACTATATAGCTAAAATCCTACTATAAGTGAATAGATGCCATATGTGTCCTTCTGAGTCTGGGTTAGCTCACTCAGGATGAGCTTTTCTAGTTCCATCCATTTGGCTGCAATTTGCATAATTTCATTGTTCCTGATAGCTGAGTAATATTCCATTGTGTAGATGTACCACAGTTTTTTAACCCATTCTTCGGTTGAGGGACATCTGGGTTGTTTCCAGTTTCTAGCTATTACAAATAAGGCTTCTATAAACATAGATGAGGAAACTCCCTTATGATTCCGTGAAGAGACATTTGGGTGTATACCCAGAAGTGGTATGGCTGGGTCCTGAGGCAGAGCTATTCCAAGTTTTCTAACATATCGCCAGACTGACCTCCATAGTGGTTGCACAAGCCTGCATTCCCACCAGCAATGGAGTAGGGTACCCTTTTCTCCACACCCTCGCCAGCATGTGCTGTCATTTGGGTTTTTGATCTTAGCCATTCTGACAGGTTTGAGAAGGAATCTCAGAGTCGTCTTGAGTTGCATTTCTCTGATGATTAAGGATGTTGAGCATTTCTTCAAGTGTCTCTCAGCCATTAGGGATTCCTCCTTTGTGAATTCTCTATTTAGCTCTGTCCCCCATTTTTTGATTGGATTATTTGGTTTCTTGGCATTTAATTTCTTGAGTTCTTTGTAGATTTTGGCTATTAGCCCTCTGTCAGATGTGGGGTTGGTGAAGATTTTCTCCCAGTGTGTAGGCTGCCGTTTTGTTTGAATGACAGAATCGACCATATAGTTGGACACAAAGATAGCCTCAAAAGATACAAGAAAATTGAAATAACCCCTTGTATCTTATCAGACCACCATGGAATAAAGCTGGACTTCAATAGCAAAAGAATGAACAGAAAGTCTATACTCACATGGAAATTGAACAACTCTTTACTAGAGGAGCACTGGGTCAGGGAAGAAATAAAGAAGGAAATCAAAGACTTCTTAAAATCCAATGAAAATAAAGACACAACATACCCAAACCTATGGGACACAATGAAAGCTGTGCTACGAGGAAAGTTCATAGCACTAAGTGCCTTCAAAAAGAAAATTGTGACAGCTCATATTAGCGAATTAACAGCTAAAGTGGGTGTATTGGAAAAAAAAGAAGCAAACACTCACAAAAGGAGCAGAAGACAGGAGATCATCAAACTTAGGGCTGAAATCAGCAACTTAGAAACAAAAAGAACTATACAAAGAATCAATGAAACCAAGAGTTGGTTCTTCAAGAAAATCAACAAAATAGACAGACCCTTAGCCAAATTAACTAAAAGACAGAGGGAGAAAACCCAAATCAACAAAATCAGAAATGAAAAGGGAGAAATAACAACAGACATTGAGGAAATCCAGAGAATATTTGGATCCTACTTTAAAAATCTATACTCCACCAAATTTGAAAACTTAAGTGAAATGGACAATTTTCTTGATAGATTCCACCTACCTAAGCTAAATCAAGATCAGATAAACAGATTAAACATCCCTATAACCCCTAAGGAAATAGAAACAGTCATTAAAAATCTCCCAGCACCCCCCCAAAAAAAAGCAAGTATGATTATCTAAGATGTGTTTGTCTTTGTCAGTAAAGGCTGAGAAGTAGAATATGAACAAATTCAATTAACTCTAGGAAAAACAGGATGCAAAGTCTGACCAGCACTCCAATGTAAATCCTTCATGCAGCTGAAATCTAGAATTCCCAGCTTACCTGGATGACCTTGTATATACCTCCATTTAATGCTTAAAGTTTGACTGTTGGCTAACTCATATCTATGTGGAAATGTGAAGTCTAATCTCTTTCAGTGAAGTAACATTGTAGAAAAACAAAGAACAGGAAGGAATAATCATCAACTTATCTGTCTATTAACTTTAACGAGTAACGTTCCAGCAAAACCAAAATTCTGAGAAAGAGCAGAACTTAATAGTGTAGATTTAATACAAGCAAATAGAAGGGACATTTCAAAGGAAAGAACCTGTTCACTCCTAGTTTGTACACAAAAGAATTCAAGATGATCAGATCACACAGCACTGAGAAAAGACAGTGTGAGAAGAAGAAAAAAAATATTCAGAACATGGAAGTGGAAGTAAACATAATAATCAGAAGGATTGGAGTGAAACATTAGGGAAAGTATATTCTCAGAAGATTGAGAGAGAGGTCAGATATAAGCATTCCACTAGATTATCAATCAAACCAATGTCAAAGACAACAAAATGTCATAACAAAAACATGTAGAATATTCCAATGGAAGGAAATTTGAGTCTATAAATGAGACTCAAGTATTCATAGTGAAAGGATACTACATGCTATAGCAGTAAGAATTAAAAATATTATCACTTAGACATTTTTTTCATAATACCTCAGAGAAAAAGCCACCAAACAGTGCCTGTTTGTTGTTATTGTTTTCATTTGTTGATTTGGTTGTTTGTTGTCAACTTTATACAAGTTAGAGTTATGTGAGGAAAGGGGGGCCACATAGAGAAAATGCTATGTTTCCATAGATTGGCCTATAGTCAATCCTGTGAGATATTTCCTTAATTAGTGACTGACGAGAAAGGACCTGGCCCATTATGGTTAATGTCATCCCTGGGCAGGTGATCTTGGGGTGTATAAGAAAGCAAGTTGAATAAGCCAGGAGAAGCAAACCAGTAAGCAGATTCCTTCATGACTAACTTTTCAGTTCCTACTACAAAGTTCCTGAACTGCTTCAGTTCCAGCCCTGACTTTCCTAAGTGACTATTACCTGGAAACATAAGATGAAATAATCTCTTCCTCCCCAAGTTGCTATAGGTCATCATGTTTTTATCACAGCTAAAGAAACTGTAACTAAGACAACTCATCACTTACAAAGGGTCGAGAATCAGGTAATTGTCAGAGTTCTAATGAGTGTTGCTGTGAAGTAAATGAAAAATCAGAGGGGAAGGAAAGATTAAAAATGAGGATACACAAAATCTTCCTATAAGGAAACATTTTACAAACTCGATAAAAAATCTACCCATATTACCAAAAATAAGAAATTAAAAAGTCTTGAAAGAGCAATATATGGGAATCTAAGAATAGCTGAGTTAAGTGAGAGGTTTAATGGGAATCCCTGGCATGCGAGGTGTATCCTGCTTTCCTAGAAAAGTATGTGTATCAGATATGGAGGACAGCAGATGAGCTCTGGGGGATGCTATTAGGGTTCTAGGGTAGCAACATCACCAGAGATGTTATTATAAAAGTCATGTGTCCTATTTTTTAACTACAGAAATTATATATTTTAAATGTTTAGTAATACATTTAAAAAATCTGGCTGGAGAGATGATTCAGTTGGTAAATGTCATACAAGCAAGAAAGACAGATTTTGGATTGCCAGATCCACATAAATGTGTAGTAGATGTGATAAACTACCTGTAATTCTAGTCTTGGGAAGGGAGAGACAGAGAACCCCTGGAGCAAGCTATATGGTAAGCCTAAGTACCAGAGCTCTGAATTTGAATGATGCTACCTCAAGAAATAAGAACACTGTAGGTACATTAAACTTGGGTCTCCACAGTATGTATACACACATACACACATCCATGTGTGTGCACCTGCAAACATAAGTGTGTTGGCACACATACAAGGATATGTATCCCCACTCATCACACACACACACACACACACACACACACACACAGAGGAAAAGAACAAAAATATAGAATTCAACATTCAAATCACTTATTACATGGTTTGAGTAACAATGGAAAACAGAACAGAAGCTTTTCACATTTGCTTGGGAGGACAAAATGTGAGGATTAAATTTTTAATTCCACCTCTTTTTCATTTACCAGGATGTGCACACTGGAATAATGAATAAATTTTAGACTAGCACAATTCATACCTCTTAGATTGATTTTACACTTTGTTATATGCAAAAAAAAAAGCTAGGCTTCATATCCTCCCCACTCAAGGCATCTAGAACATCTTTCAGGGAAAGATATACATGCAAATAAACGATAAAAGTCTTTTACATTTAAGAGGTATTCTACTGTGGAGTACAAAACATAAAGGGCACACTAGAGGAGACAGGAGAAAGTGCAGTTTAACAAACTTTAATGTCATGTTTGTAGAGAGGTTTTTGTTGGAGGAAGGTCTTATACTGCCCTTTCTGAGGCACTCTTTAATTGGTTAATAAAAGTGTTGATGGCCAATTAGCTATGCAGAAAGAGTACAGGAAGGTGGAACTTCCTGGGAAGAACTTAGGAACCCTTGGTTTATTCAGAGGCAGCTCTCTTCCTGCCAGGACTCAAAAGCAGCAGGACATCTGGGTATGAGTTCTGTGAGCCCTGAAAGTACAGCAGGCCACATGGCGGATTGAGAATAGTTAGTTGGGTTCATTTAGATTAGCTAATTGAGAGTCAGGTAAGGCCTAAGCATTGAAACATTAAAAGGTCTTGGTGTATTTAATTATTAGGAAAAGGCCGCTTTGGGTTTCAAGCCTCCAGCTAAGGCGAATCAGGCAAGACAAGCCTGCTGGCCTCTAGCCAGGCTGCTGGTTGCTCTGATGGCCTAATATAACATTTTATAGCTACTAATAAATATATTAGTTAACAGAATTGCAGTTTCAGAGGTGGTTAAGGCTTCCCTTGGCTGCTGTACTTTCAGGGCTCACAGAACTCATACCCAGATGTCCTGCTGCTTTTGAGTCCTGGCAGGAAGAGAGCTGCCTCTGAATAAACCAAGGGTTCCTAAGTTCTTCCCAGGAAGTTCCACCTTCCTGTACTCTTTCTGCATAGCTAATTTCATGAAAGTTGAAATAGTTAAATAGCACTCTAAGATGTTATGGATGTCTTGGATAGAGAGACTAAGAAGCCTGGAGTCTTTTCTGTATAGAAAAATATCATGAATTATAGAAAAATAGCTACTTTGTTCAAAAACATGTTTGCTCTGACATTCATGTATAACAGAGCTGTGTGCAACTCCGTGCCTGACTCAGTATCCTGGGTGGTAGAAAATGAGAGAGAAGGAGAGAGAGAGAGAGTACACATCAGTCATTTTGTCATGATTCATAATCAGGTAAGCTAATTCTGTGTGTATTTCCTAGGTCATGTTAACCCATGTTGAAGACTAGTCTGGAAGAAACAAGTTTTAATATTTTCAACACTTACAGAACAAACATTTTCTTTATTTTTCCAGACTAGCAAAGTGGGGGAGTCACTGTCAAGTAACCACTGAAAAAATGTTATGTATTAGTTTTTGGTGATTTAAATATTTTATTTAATAGTCACACAACATGCATATATAATGTTTGGAGCTATACACCCATTCTTTTCCTATCAGTCCTCCCATTATCCTAACTATTTTAATGTCCCAACTTTATTTGTGCTCTCTTTTTCTTTCTCCAATTAAATACCCACTGCATTCACTTAGTGAAGTCTGTATGTTCTTGGGTATATGACCGTTTACTGGAGCAGGGGTAGAATCTCAGGGTTCACATACCTGAAGAAAACTGATTCTCACTGTAATAGTTTTAATGAGATATGCCACCTTCATAGGTCTGCATATCTAGAACATTTGAGCAGTTGGTTCCCATTGGTGGTGCTGTATTTGGATGTTAATGAGGTGTCCTCTTTCTGGAAGAAGACTTTGAGAGCTTATAGCCTGGTCTTGGTTCACTTTCTCTGCTTCATACATTCACCTGAAGATGTGAGCTCTCAGCTTCTAGCTCCTGCTACTATGCTTGTGGGTTGCTGTCCTGCTTTCCCACCATTATGGATTCTTATCCTTCTAAAACCATAAGCAAAATAATCTTTTATTTTTATAAGTTGTTTTTGGATTGGAGTTTTATCACATCAACAGAAAATTAATACACATCCTCTCCCAATATCCAACACTCAATTAAAAAGCAATCATCCTCCAATCTTTATATGAAAGTAATTCAAATACAACATGAGCTTATCACAAGAATGTGTTCCATATGAATAAGAATAGTAACTCTTAGTCAGTATAGCTATATGGGTATGAAATTAGTCTCTAAACGAAGGTAGTGAAGATGCAATAATACATACTCTACTTAATTCATAAATGAAAACACATAAGTTATCATTTGGCTTTCTTTCCCCCCCCATTTAATTTTCTCATTCCATGGCATTCAAGTAGCACATTTAAACTCACATTTTCTAGTTTTAAAAAAAAATGTGTAAATGAGCTTAACCTCTTGGAAATGATCTATTCTAAGGTCTATGAGAACAGAAGATATGAAATTGCCTGGAATTTTCTGAATTATTATGCCTGATGGTGGTAATATTTTCACATCTATGCTGAAGTATGTGAGAAAAGAAAAGAACTAAACTAAATCACTTTGTTGTTTTGTTGGTTTAGGGATTGAGTAAGTATTAATGTCTTATATTTGGTAAAGTCTGTTGAAATATGAAAACTCAAGGATGTATCCCTGGGGCAGTGCGCTTAGTACAGGTTGGTAAATTCTATGGAGTAATGAAAAGCCTTAAGAGAATCTTTGAGAAAGCTTCTTCCTAGAGATTGTTAATTTCTGAAATGGAGAAAAATCTCTTTCACAGTTGTTACCAGTGGCAGTTTAAAAAGCAATTCACATTTAAATAGCTATTTCCCTGAGTCTCACCCTTTCCCAGATGCATGATCCTGAAACACTAATGTGCACCCGGGAAAGAGCCTGACATTATAACATCATGACACTAATGCACTTTGAATTGCATGCTTGATTTTGCTTTATTGAAATGTTGTCAGTTATTACGTGGGCTAGCTAAAAATATTGCAGGAGACAATTGTTAGCACGTGAGAGGGCCTTCTGTGAACATTTGGAGCAGCCTATGGCTACTTGGAGATGTGTGATTTCTCAGATTTTTTTTTTCCCATAACACCCATTTTCCATCCGAGAAAAGGCAGTGAATGCCATGTCACTTTTATCTCGAATTAAATATGTAGCATGTTTTATATTATTTTGTTATTCTATTATTCTAGACCATTTTAACCTTGACACATTAGAACTGTAAGAACTTGTTTTGAAGTTATAATTGTTCTGTTATTGCCTTGAATGATTGACAAGCTTAAGTTCAAGAAGAACTTACAATAGTATATCCTGACTGAAATATTTTTGAAAGCAGACCCTAATGTATGAATTTAATTATAGTTCCTGGCTTGAAATATAGGATCGGTTTATATATGTTAATAATAAAAGGGATACTAACAAGTCCTTGTATCTTAATGTGTAGAAATTGACTGCGTTTAGAATTATTGACTATAAGAATGATTCTTTTAAAAATTATTTTGTTATTTAAAACAATTTTGATTTGCACATATTTTGATCATATTCTTTCTCTCTCCAAAGCTCTTCCAGATCCTCTCCTCCTTCCTATCCAAACAACTTTAAGTTCTTTCTTTAAAAATGCAAATCAAAAACCCAATACAACAACATACAACGTTACCCAAAAAGAAAAAAAAAAGGAAGTTAAAGAACTGTAATCAGTCCCCACCCTCCACACACACCAACAACACCAACAACAAAAACCTGTGGAGTCCATTCTTGGTTAGTCAGCTTCTCCTGAATGTGAAATTTGCCATGTATTAGTTAAAGAAATTATTTATCTTTTCCTTTTCTTGAAATTCAATAGCAATTTAGAACCCGAGAAAGAATAATGAAGACTTGAACTTGTTCCTTCATCAAGTTGCAGGATATTTTACAATTTCCCCTTTGAGTCTTATAAAAGTAAGGAACTCAAGAAGAGAAACCACTTTTGGCTTGGTGCTCACGCTCTTTCATTCTAGCATCCCAAGCTTACACCTGTTCCATTTTCCTCAAGGTGCAAACCAGCTTGCCTTGGATTGAAGCTCTGCATGCTTTGAATTCTTCTTCCAATCCTGCCTGCATAAGCACCTGCATAAGTTTCTGCTTCTAAGTTTCCGCTCTGACTTCCCTGGAAGATGAACTATGAGCTGTAAGCTGAAATAAACCTTTCTTGCCCAGGTTGCTTTTGGTCATGGTGTTTTATCTCAGCCATAGGCACCCTAACTAAGACAGGTAATTTAACAAAACGTAGAAATTGACACGTACTATCTAAATGATAGAAGTAGCTCGCAGAAAGCAGTTACTAATTTGGAAAGCAGAACATATTGATTTGAAGTAAGTTAAACTATCCTCTTTACAAAAAAGGTGTTGATCTCTGATAGAAGAAACTATGTCAAGAGACAGTGAAAGCTTCATGGATATTTCCTACAGTGGCCATAACCACCAAGAACAAAACTGGGAATTCTGGGAAGTCAACCCCTCTTATAAAGGTATGTCAAAGTAAACACTGAGCAGAGAATGGGCTGTTTTAGTGACGTTTTTCTGTGATGTTTGAATTGTTTGATTATGATAATTCTTAGATAAGAATAACCATAGTGAACATTGTCATGTGGAGCAGGTGTGATGGCTTAGTGGGTATAATTGCTAGCTGTTAAAGTCTGATGACATGAGTTCAATCCTTGGAATCCAACAGTGTGGAAAGAGAGAATCCATTTCACAAAGTTCTCTGATATCCACATACATACTACAACACACTTGTGTTCTCCATCACGCACGTGTGAGCACACACGCACACACCCAATAAACAAATATAAAAATGACCCCTTGGAACCCTTGTACTCCTACTAGGTTGTCTCATCCAGTCTTAATATGATGGGAGGTCCCAAAACTTCTTGCCGCTTGATATGCCATGTTTGGTTGTTATGTCTTGGAGGCTGCACTCTTCGGAATGAAAATCGAGGAGGAGTAGATGGGGAGAGAGGAGGTGGGGAGGGGGAAGGGGAGGGCAAACAGTGGTTCAGACATAATATATGAAATTTAAAAAAATGACCCTTTAGACATTCTTTTTTTTAACATCACTAAGTGCAAAAAATATTTTTTCCTTTATTTTTTATTCAAGTTACATCTCAATCGCAGTCCCCTCCCTATTCCCCCTCCAGTCCCACCCTCCCACCCTCAACCCCCATCCTCTTCCCTTTTTTTTTTCTTTTAGGTTTAAGGTATATCTTATTTCCCCCTACAGTTTCCCCTTTCAGTCCAACAAATGGCTCTTTCTCTTATAATAACAAATACAATACAGTACAACAGAGGTAATTAGGCCACAGTTATGAGGGTTATATGGCTTAACGTACATTCCCAATGACCAGTCCATATGTATTTGGTACTTGACTTTAACATTCTGACTCCTAAACAACTCAAAATTAAATTATGAGACTCTAGCTATCTGTTCTTCAACCACCTCAGAGACCTGAGAGGGATAAATGTATCTGATTTTATACGAAGTACAGGGCCTGCAGCTTCCCAAACTAAGAAATGACATACCTGTGGCTGCCTGGACAGTTCCCATTTTCTCTCCATACATTACAGCATCGATCTTCAGTCATTTGGCCCCATTTCTCTGACAGACATTGATTGTAGAGCAGGGATTATGAAGGACTTACCTACCCTGTCTTGGCAGAGGTAGGCTGTCGACTTACCTGCTTCCAGGTTTTGTCCTTTTTGGACAGCATTATGTCTACAGTGTGCAACCACTATGGAGGTCAGTCTGGCGATATCTTAAAAAACTTGTTATAGCTCTGCCTCAGGACCCAGCCATACCACTTCTGGGTGTACACCCAAATGTCTCTTCACGGAATCATAAGGAAGTTTCCTCATCTATGTTTATAGCAGCCTTATTTGTAATAGCTAGAAACTGGAAACAACCCAGATGTCCCTCAACCGAAGAATGGGTCAAAAAACTGTGGTACATCTATACAATGGAATATTATTCAGCTATCAGGAACAATGAAATTAGGCAATTTGCAGCCAAATGGATGGAACTAGAAAAGCTCATCCTGAGTGAACTAACCCAGACTCAGAAGGACACATATGGCATCTATTCACTTATAGTAAGATTTTAGCTATATAGTAGAAGGTATCGATACTACAACTAACACACCAAAGGGAACTTGGACATAGACTTCTTATTTTTAATTTTTATTCTTTATCTATTTTTTATACATTAGTTATATTTTTTCTATTTTTTAGTCTTTTTTATCTATTGTATGCTTATTGGTTTGTTTGTTTAGTAGTTCCCTCTCCCAGGCAACGAGACACTTTTCACTGATGGTACTGCTTCGTAGATCCCCAATGAATGAAGAGGCTCTTGGCCCTCATACGACCTGTCAACTGACATGAGGGACTGTTATATAAGGACACCCCACCCCAGAGAAATGGGATGGAAGGGTTAGGAGGTAATGAAAAAAAATGAAATGTGGATCCAAGATGGCGCCGACCATAGAGCAGTGCATCTGAGTAGTAGGTGAATGAGATTAGTCATTGTGGAGTGAATGTGAGGTCCCCTAGCCTACAGTGAAACACAGACGGTATCTGAATGCCCACAGCGAACATTGAGACCGGTCACCAGGTAAAAGAGCCCACGCAGTTCCCGGGAACACAACCCTGAGATCAGCCAGCTCCATCACCGATCTGGAGAGGAGCTCTGGCTAGAGATCTAGCCCAGGAGCGGATCCAGCCCACGGCTCCAGCCACAGACCAGCGGCCCCGCCTGTCTGCCTGATATCCAGCCTGCACTCCAGCCGCACCACAAGAGCAAAGGTAAGTGAGATTATTTTTTTCCGGAGTTTCCAACGTGGTGGCACAGTGTGTACTGTAGCGGAGAGGCAGAGACCTAACCCAGTCACAGCAAAGCAATTAGTAGCCAAGACTGCCTGCAAACAGAGCCCAGGACAGTGTGTTCTCCACAAATACTGGGGCGGGTGGGTCACTCAACCTAGCACCCAAGCATCTGAGGCAGTCAGCAACAGGCGCAGTGAGGCCGGCATCTGTTGTGGGTGGAGCTCCCTGCCTGCACAGTCAGCCCAGCTGGTGAGCCAGAACGACTGGGTCAGTGAGAGGAGAACACAGACCCAACCACAGATCTACCTGCCTTTCTGAGGAGACCTGTCAGCTCCCAGGTCCTCAGAGGCTAGCCCTCTCCCCACTCCAGTCCCCTCTATATTGGTCCAATTGGGTCACAAGCAGTTGAGGAGAGCAGCAGCCACCCTCCTCTCTGAGAGCCAGTCGTCTATTACAATAATCTGCCCGCCATCTGGAGGTAAACACCAGGATCTCAGGGTCAGCCAACCCCCAGGGCAGGGAGTTTTCCTGAGCACCAAGGTCAGGTAACAAAAGAAACAAACAGATAACACCTGGGTCCATCTGATGACAAAAGGTCAGCGCAAGAACATGGTAAAAAAAAAAACAAAACAATTGGATGTCTCCAGATCCTAGCAATAATGCTACAGACAACTCTGGACAGCTGAACCCAATTGAAGCAAAGGAAAATGACCTTAATCCTACGCTTATATTAATAATAGAAGGCCTAAGGGAGGAAATCAAATACCTCAGAGAGCAACAACAAAGTACTGCAAAGGAGGTGATAGAAATGAATAAAGCACTTAAAGGAATGGAAGACCTGAAAAGGGAAGTTGAAGTAATGAAGAAAATCCAATCTGAGACATCCATAGAACTGGAAAACCTTAAGAAAAGAATCGGAACTACAGACACTAGCATCACCAACAGAATACAAGAGATGGAAGAAAGAATTTCAGGCTCAGAGGATAAAATTGAAGAAATGGATACATCTGTCAAAGAAAATGTCAAATCTAAAAAAATCCTGACACAAAACCTTCAGGAAATCAAGGACACAATGAAAAGACGGAATATCAGAAAAATAGGAATAGAAGAAAGAGAAGAGTCCCACCTCCATGGACCAGAAAATATCTTCAACAAAATCATTGAAGAGAATTTCCCAAATCTAAAAAAAGAGATGCCTATAACTGTACAAGAAGCTTACAGAACCCCAAATAGATTAGACCAGAAAAGAAAATCTTCCCGCCACATAATAATCAAAACACTAAATGTACAGAACAAAGAAAGAATTTTAAAAGCTGCTAGGGAAAAGGGTCAAGTAACATATAATGGCAAACCTATCAGAATCACACCTGACTTTTCTTCAGAGACTCTAAAAGCCAGAAGGGCCTGGACAGATGTCTTGCAGACCCTAAAAAACCACAAATGCCAGGCCAGACTACTATTCCCTGCAAAATTGTCAATCAACATAGATGGATTAAAAAAAGATATTCCATGACAAAGCTAAATTCAAACAATATCTATACACAAATCCAGCTCTACAGAAGATGTTAGAAGGAAAACTTCAACCCAAAGAGATTAACTACACACAAGAAAGCACAGGAAGCAAATAGCATGCCTGCAGCAAAAACAAAAGGAAAGAAGCTCACTCACACACTATTTCTACCAAAATCAAGATGGCAGGAAGTAACAATCACTGGTCATTAATATCTCTCAACATCAATGGACTCAATTCCCCAATAAAAAGGCACAGGCTAGCAGAATGGATGCGAAAACAGAATCCCACATTCTGCTGATTACAAGAAACACACCTCAGCAAAAAGGATAGACATTATCTCCAAGTAAAGGGCTAGAAAAAGATATACCAAGCAAATGGACCCAAGAAAAAAGCAGGAGTAGCAATTCTAGTATGCAACAAATTGTATTTTCAACCAACATTAATCAAAAGAGATGGGGAAGGACACTATATACTCATCAAAGGAAAACCACCAAGATGAAATTTCAATACTAAACATCTATGCCCCAAATGTAAGACCACCCACATTCATTAAAGAAACACTACTGAAGCTCAAATCCCACATTGAACCTCAAACATTAATAGTGGGAGACTTCAACACACCACTCTCACCACTGGACAGATCAACAATGCAGAAACCAAACAGAGAAATAATGAACCTCACAGATGTCATGAATCAAATGGACCTAATTGATATCTACAGAATATTTCACCCCAAAACAAAAGAATACACTTTCTTCTCGGCACCTCACGGAACCTCTCCAAAATCGACCATATAGTTGGTCACAAAGCAAGCCTCAACAGATACAGGAAAATTGTAATCACTCCTTGTAACTTATCAGACCATCATGGAATAAAGCTAGGCTTCAACAGTAACAAAAACAACAGAGTGCTTGCAAAAACATGGAAACTGAACAACTCTCTCCTCAATGACCTCTGGGTCAGGGAAAAAATAAAAAAAGAAATTAAAGTCTTCTTAGAACTCAATGAAAATGAAGGCACAACATACCCAAACTTATGGGACACATTGAAAGCAGTGCTAAGAGGAAAGTTTATAGCTCTAAGTGCCTTCAAAAATAAACTGGAGAATTCCTATACTAGCCACCTAAAAGAACACCTGAAAGAGCTAGAACAAAAAGAAGCAAACACTCCCAAGAGGAGCAGACGAGAGGAAATTATCAAACTCAGGGCTGAAATCAACAACTTAGAAACAAAAAGAACAATACAAAGAATCGACAAAACCAAGAGCTGGTTCTTTGAGAAAATCAACAAAATAGACAAGCCCTTAGCTAAACTAACTAAAAGGCAGAGGGAAAATACCCAAATCAGCAAAATCAGAAATGAAAAGGGGGAAATAACAACAGACATTGACGAAATCCAAAGAATTGTTAGGTCCTACTTCAAAAACTTGTACTCCACAAAATTGGAAAATCTAAATGAAATGGACAATTTTCTTGATAGATTCCACCTACCAAGGTTAAATCAAGAACAGGTAAACAAATTAAACAGTCTTATAACCCTTAAGGAAATAGAAGAAGTCATTAGACGTCTTCCAACCAAAAAAAGCCCAGGCCCAGATGGTTTCAGCACAGAATTCTACCAGACATTCAAAGAAGAGCTAACACCAATATTCTTCAAACTCTTCCACAACATAGAAACAGAAGGAATACTGCCAAACACATTCTATGAGGCCACAGTTACCCTGATATCTAAACCTCACAAAGACCCAACGGAGAAAGAAAATTTCAGACCAATTTCCCTTATGAACATGGATGCAAAGATACTTAATAAAATACTTGCAAACTGGATCGAAAATCACATCAAAAGTATCATACACCATGATCAAGTAGGCTTCATCCCAGGTATGCAGGGGTGGTTCAACACTAGAAAATCCATCAATGTAATCCACCACATAAACAAGCTGAAAGAAAAGAACCACATGATCATCTCATTGGATGCTGAAAAAGCTTTTGACAAAATACAGCACCCTTTCATGATAAAAGTCTTAGAGAGATCAGGCATACAAGGACCATACTTAAAAATAATAAAAGCAATTTACAGCAAGCCAATATCCAACATCAAACTAAATGGAGAGAAACTTAAAACATTCCATCTAAAATCAGGGACAAGGCAAGGCTGCCCACTCTCTCCATATCTCTTCAACATAGTACTTGAAGTTTTAGCTAGAGCAATAAGACAACTAAAAGAGATCAAGGGGATACAAATTGGAAAGGAAGAAGTCAAAGTATCCCTATTTGCAGATGATATGATAGTATACATCAGTGACCCCAAAAATTCCACCAGAGAACTTCTACAGCTGATAAACTCCTTCAGCAAGGTGGCCGGATACAAAATCAATTCAAAAAAATCAGTAGCCCTTCTTTACACAAAAGATAAATGGGCTGAGAAAGAAATAAGGGAATCAACACCATTAACAATAGCCACAAATAATATAAAATACCTTGGGGTAACTCTAACCAAGCAAGTGAAAGACCTGTATGATAAGAACTTCAAGACCCTGAAGAAAGAAATTGAAGAAGATATCAGGAGATGGAAAGATCTCCCTTGTTCATGGATAGGTAGGATCAACATAATAAAAATGGCAATCTTACCAAAAGCAATATACAGATTCAATGCAATTCCTATCCAAATACCAACTCAATTTTTTACAGATCTGGAAAAAACAATTCTCAACTTCATATGGAATAACAAAAGACCCAGAATAGCTAAATCAATCATGTACAATAACAGAACATCTGGAGGTATCACCATCCCGGATTTCAAGCTGTACTACAGGGCAATAGTAATAAAAACAGCATGGTACTGGTATAGAAACAGACCAGTTGACCAATGGAATCGAATTGAAGACCCAGAAATAAACCCACACATTTATGGTCACTTAATTTTTGATAAAGAAGCCAAAAACATACAATGGAAAAAGGAAAGCATCTTCAATAAATGGTGCTGGTCTAACTGGATGTCAACATGTAGAAGAATGCAAATAGATCCATACTTATCACCCTGTACAAAACTTAAGTCTAAGTGGACCAAGGACCTCAACATAAATCCAGACACACTAACATTAATAGAAGAGAAAGTGGGAAAAAGCCTTGAAATCATTGGCACTGGTAGCAACTTCCTGAATAGAACACCAATAGCTCAGGCACTAAAACAAACAATCAATAAATGGGACCTTATAAAATTGAAAAGCTTCTGTGAGGCAAAGGACACTGTCCTTAGAACAAAACAGCAGCCTATAGAGTGGGAAAGGATCTTCACCAACCCAACATCTGACAGAGGGCTAATATCCAAAATATATAAAGAACTGAAGAAATTAAACACCAAAAAATCAAATAATCCCATCAATAAATGGGGTACAGAGCTAAACCGAGAATTCACAGAAGAGGAATCTCTAAAGGCTGAGAGGCATTTGAGGAAATGTTCAACATCTTTGATTATCAGGGAAATGCAACTTAAAACAACTCTGAGATTCCATCTCACACCTGTCTAATGGCTAAGATCAAAAACTCAAATGATAGCACATGCTGGCGAGGATGTGGAGAAAGGGGAACACTCCCCCATTGCTGGTGGGACTGCAAACTTGTGCAACCACTTTGGAAATCAATCTGGAGATATCTTAGAAAATTGGGAATAAATCTACCTCAAGACCCAGCCATACCCCTCTTGGGCATATATCCAAAAGATCTGAAACGAAACCAAAAGGCATTGCCTCAACAATGTTCATAGCAGCTTTATTTGTAATAGCCAGAAACTGGAAACAACCCAGATGTCCATCAACTGAAGAATGGATAAAAAAACTGTGGTACATATACACAATGGAATACTACACAGCTATCAGAAATGAGAAAATCATGCAATTCAAAACCAAATGGATGGAACTAGAAAAGCTCATCCTAAGTGAGCTGACGCAGTCCCAGAAAGATAAACATGGTATGTATTCCCTTACAAATGGATATTAACCATACATCAGAGGATAACTATCCTACAACCCACACACCCAAATAGACAGGAACCTAGCATATCTATCCTAGGAAAAATTCTACCCACCAGTGAGTCATGGAATCTGCTGCAGGTTAGTGGAACCCCACACCTTAGATGGTGTGCCTTATCAAGCTCCAGTACGAGTGAACGCTCTTGGGTCTCACACGACGCAAGATCTGAGGGAGTATGATATGTGAGGACCCACCTCATCTGAGGAGAAGGAGAGTACCAAGTAGAGGAACAAGGAGGGAGGGAGGGAGGGAGGGAGGGAAGGAGAGAGGGAGGGAAGGAGAGATGAAGGGAGGGGCCAAGAGGGGAGGAGGGAGGAAACTATGTTCTAGAAATAAATAATACTTTTTTAAGAAAAGAATTAATAAGCTTAAAAATATAATAAAAACACAATATAAAATTTTCAAACTATAATTTACCTTACTGGCATGAAAAGAAAATGGCCTTAATTTCAGATTAGAATGTTAGACTGCAGGTGGCTACAGAGATTACACAAACTTGATAGCAGCTTAAAAGTTTTTTTTTTTTTTTTTTTGTAGAGGTATAGGCTATTTCCATGGTTTGGCATTAAAAAGCATGTAACAGGTTTAAAACACTGTAAATAAATTAAAGGTGACAGCTGTTCAACCTGGTTTTACAAACCTCCAAGAGTTGAAAAAACTTAGAGCTAAGGTAAAATAATGCATGGTGTTAGCCCATGCCTTTACCTCCAGCAGAGACAGGAGGATCACTATAGAGTTAGTTGTCTTATAAATTCTAGAGTTACAAGAAACAGGGTGGTGATGGTGCACACCCTTAGTCACATCATTGGGGAAGAATACACCCTTAATCCCAACAAACTAGAGACAGAAACAGGCAGATCTCAGAGCTCAAGGCCACCTGATACAAAACAAGCTCTAAACAGAGAAAAACTTTGATCCAGGAGTGGAGCACATCTTTAATCCCATCAGTTGGAAACCACATGTCTTTGATCCCAAAATTTAGAATGCAGAGACAGGCACATAGGATTTGGAAAGATTTAAGTTTAAAAGCTACTTACAAAAGGCAGGCTGCAATTCAAACAAATTGTCCTTTGAGATCTCAAAATATATACACTAAGGGATTGTTTAGCTCCAAAATATCAAAATAATTTCTTCTTTAATCCGGATTGAAAAGTAATACTTAATATATTATCAAAAAAACCAAATTTGCTCCAGGAAAAATATTACCTGACCCCCCC
>CAJQZJ010031536.1:280008-301523 GCA_907164525.1 Lophiomys imhausi
CCTCTTCAAAAACCTCAAGAGATCTGCAGAATATGGCATTCAAAGATGTTTTCGTAACTTTAGATTTTTTTATATCAAGACATAGCAACTCCTGACAGCACCCCCTATTCTCCTCCAAGTAGAAGATGAGCATCGAAGAATCTCCAGTGGGAGATGATTGAATTAGTCGCAAGCCTATCTCTTGGTAGAAAAAGCCCCTTGCAAAAAATATTTATATTTAGCTCTAATATCTAATGTTCCAGTCCAAGCTTCCCCTAAATCTCTATTTTCCACAGAGGCTTATGATAGATGTTGGGATATACTGTAATGTCTGTACTGGGAAATCAAGTATCCTGTACTTGTTGCGAATTATGACAAATATTACTAGAGTTGAAATCAGAAATGATACAGAGTCTAATGTGAATGTGAATGGCAAATTTCCAGTTTGGTTGTGACACTGAATGGTGACCAGCATGCATACTTCATGTCTTTCTCCTTGTGTCATAAAGAATTTTCCATGAACACTCAAATATATCCTGATATTACACATAAGGATCTGGGCATAATTGATATTTGTTGACTATAAATTTACAAGAAGTAATAATTAAGAATACATAATTGAAAGACTTCTATAAATCTGAATGGATTTTTTTTAAAAAAACAAACCTGTTTCTACTCATTTAATCTTCTAAAGACTTGTAAACAAGACAAGACTGTGGGCATATTCAGGCCACTTGCTGTTGACCACTGGTATGTGACATCTATTATTTTTCCTCTTCTGTTTTGTCCTAACTGATCTGGCCGTGTCAGCCATCTTCATGGCAAGAGATTTTGCTAATAATGCCTTAGAAGTGAAGAGAAGAATATTTCCATTTGAGTTCTCGGGTGCCTCTGGTTGGAATGGGGCCAGAGGGGACACTTGTAGGTAGACCAGAAGGAAGGAGATTATGCTCAGCTGGAAAGAGCTTCTGAACAGACTGACAATCAATACAGCAGCAGATGTATGGCCAGCTTGTCCCCACATACTACTCCTTCTAAGGAATGATTTCATTGACTTTACAGTGAAGAGGCCTTTATGGTTCCTCTTGTGGCTTCTATTAGTGTTTCTGGCCAGGGGCAAAGTCTAATAAAGGGAGAGGAGTAGAGTATTATATTTCACAGGGGATGTCATTGTGCTTTGCAAGTTGAAAAATTCAAAGAAGGAATGCCTGCTTTCAATGGGATTAGTAGCCCGTACTGTCTCATGAGAGTGAGGTTTTCATTTTTTTTTTTTTACACTAAGGGCATGTGGAGAGAAGGGAAAAAAAAAACAAAATAAATCTATGCAAAACTATGTGAATATTAATTCTAATTCTTAAAAGTTCAAAATGTCTTCTCTTACCTTAATGGGCTTAAAGATAGTAGGAAGACCTAAGCCTTTATTATTTATTTATTGGAAAATATTATGATCTCAGAGAGGCAAAATTGACAGTGAGTGCACTCAGGTACCTCCCAAAATCATTTTTCAGACCTCACAACTGGAGTTCAGTTAGGGATAAATAGAAACCAATCAAGGCTCAGGGCTGTGCAGAGTAATCCTGAGTTAGACAGAAGTTTTCCTTTCTTTCTTTACACCTCCAAATTCATCACCTTAGGTAAAGGCTGCCAAATAAACCCCACAGAAATGAGAAAAATGTATTATGTACACTGAAGAGAAAGATGTTGTCCTTGGATTTTGTCAGTTCATTCTAAATGTGTGTGTGTGTGTGTGTGTGTGTGTGTGTGTGTGTGTGTTTAATGCTAATCAAAATTTTACCTGGATGTATAAATGTATTTGTATTTTTGTGAAACCTAACAAAAATAGTATAAGAATATGACGTACCAAATATTGTTATGACAGCTTTTATAAAAAGTACCATTGCAAGACTTTGCTCTAACCTATCAAAAATATTTTTTCTAGTGTGATAGTTAATAAATAATTGGCTCATGAACTATCCCCCTGGTCTTCTATTTGCAATATTGGATTCTCAGCTGGTAGCTTGGATTTGGAAAGCAGCTAATGAGCTTTGGTGACTAGATGGAGCATAGAGGTCACTCAGTGAGCCTTTGAATGTTCTACTTTCCTCGGGTTCCTCCTATCTAAGAACCTACACCTGTAGGTGGTCAATGGCCACTGGCAGATGCTTATTGTCTATGGCTTCCTCACTACAGTAGACCAAAATACCGGAGACCATGAGCCCAAATAAATCTTTCCTCTTTTAAGTTGACTCTTGTGTAGTTTTGTCACTGAGATCAGAAAAATAACTATTACCAGCTTCCGTCACTGACATGATTGAATGTAGTGGATCTTGGTCTTTGTATTGTGAGAAATGAGAACTGCAATGTCTGTTAGCAGTAAAGAACTACAGAAAGACTATAATATATTCAAAGTATCTTAAGAATGCAAAATTGAATAGAATAGCTGTATAAAAATTTGATTAAAGTAGTGGCAGGACAAGTACCAATAACATTATATACAGGCTTAACCCTAACAAGGTAATCCTCTCAGGTCTCTGAGGTGGTTGAAGAATAGATAGCTAGAGTCTCATAGTTAAATTTTGAGTTGTTTAGGAATCAAGAGGGTGTTCTGGATCTAAGAAGATGTTTTTAAAATTGTGAGGCAAGTTAGTATGAAAGCTGAGTTGGATATAGAACTTTAAACTCATGGAGATGGTTAGATAGTAGAATGTTAAAGTCAGGTGCCAAATACATATGGACTGGACATTGGGAATGTATGCTAAGCCATATAACGCTCATAATTGTGGCCTATTTATTTCTGTTGTTTTGTATTGTATTTATTGTTATAAGAGAAAGAACCATCTGTTGGACTGAAAGGGGGAGCTGTTGGGGGAAAAAAGATATACCTTAAACTTAAAAAAAAGGGAAGAGAATGGGGGATTAAGGGGGAAGAGGATGGGAGGGTTGGACTGGAGGGGGGAGTAGGGAGGGGATTGTGATTGAGATGTAACTTGAAGAAATAAAAAATAAATTATTTAAAAAAAGAAATAACAAGTTGTTTTATGGTCAGTTATCAGGGCTCACTTTGAACTCAAATCCTACAAGATACATTATTCCTGTCCTATATCTATTCCCAGGACCATCTTTCATTTTGATAGGAGAGTTTACAATAAATTCCAAGGTAAAACAGAAAAAAAATGAAAACCACAGTGAAATAGCTTTACTTATTTGTGATATAAACAAAGATGCAAATTTATTAAAATACTAAATATACAGAAATATTTGGACTAAGGATCTCAACTGATAATATAAATGAATACTAATATGAATGTGTTAATAATTAAAGTTAAACCTTGCTTGTGACTGAATAGGGCATTTTAGATAGAGAGGAATGCAGACCACTGCATCAATACATATGATTGCAAGCACACAGTCACAGTTGGAGTTATCCTATTCAGAATATCTGTGGTCTAGAAAGGAGTCAGATGTTAACAAAAACCGAATTGATTGGAAAAATGAACATATCCAAACATAAGGCAGCCTATAGATTTCTAGAAGACTCTTATGGATAAGGGATTTTTCTCTTGTCTCTTCAGTTCTTCTTCCTATTGACAACCAAGAAAGCAAACATAACCTATGTGTTTGAGAAATGAAATTTATCATATTTGTATTAGATTCTATACAGAAACTACACCAAGAGAAAGTGCTGTTTTTGAGAATTAGAATGGGAACTGTATTTACTTTAGTGTTACTGAGTTTAGAGCAGAGGTGTTTCATTCAGATAATCACTGATTCTTTCAGATGAAAATTGCTACTCTGGTTCCTAAATACATGAATCACCCAAAACTAGAAAAACACTCTCTATTCTTGAAAGGAAAAACTCATCATTTGTTTTACATAATAGTCAATAAATTTACCATCTGATTTTTTTGGTTTATATCTTTTCTTTTTCCTTATTCACTTTAGAGTCCACCTTTAATTTCATATTAATTATACTTCATGGAAATTGATTAAATAATAACCATAAGCAACTGATAGGATTTGGGGTATTACATGATAATTCTGGACTCAAAGATTGTTTTGTCTTATATGATGTTAAATAATTATTCTTTTCACTACTTTCAATTATCTGCTCATAATCAGTTCTTCAGTTTTTCATTAATATTTTAGTGTTGCTCCTAAAATTCTATTTGAATATTTGTATTGGAGATTATTACTGGAAAATTTGAATAAATGTCTGCAGAATCATTTCCGCATGTGCATCTCCTTAGTAGCTCAGGCAGCAAAGAAAAACGAAGGAGTTTGTGAGCACTGTGGGAAAGAGGAGAGAGAAATCTGGATTCATTTTGAAGTTGAAAAAAATGTCCTGTGTCAGATTTTGAAGCCTGGATTATATTCAAAATATCACAGACCACTAAAACTGGAAATTACATTATAAATCATTATCTAGTTCAGGCTCTTCATTTAACTAGGATCCTGAAACCCAGAGAGAATTGACAACATGCTTGTTGCTTCCCAGCTAGCCAGGCAAGCTCAGTTTTATTTTAGCTTCAGGACACAAAGGGAAAAAATTGAAAGTGCACATTTTCCCAAAACCCTCATAGCCACTGGTGTTGGCAGAAAGTCTAGATCTACATAACTGATAGTATACAATGGTGCCATATCCCGCAGCTGTGATGTTCAGGGAGAGGAAACTTGAGGGTTACAGAGAGGAAACAAATTTATTTAAGATACTCAATTTGTCCTCTGCGAAGTATCAGGTATTTAGTTGGATTATTCTAAAGAGCATACTAAGAATGGCTGATGTGTTAATTTAAAATTATGAGTTTAAGGCCTATGCATAATTGTGGATAAATATGATTATTTATCTTTAAAAATACAGTGAGACACTGACAGTCTGCCTTGATTAGCTTTGCATCTTTGGAGTAAGGTGGTAGGGCACTGCTTCAGGATTCAGATATTTGTTTACTAGTTTTACCTTTTCCCCTGGAGTTCTGAGAATATACCATATATAAGATCATGACAGTTCTTCCTTCATGACACTTCTAAAATCTAACTGGCACTTAAATATAATTTTAGAGGAATATTTGACTCAATCTACCATCAGAATATGACTGTCTTCTATATGGGTTGCATGAAAGTATCAATAACAAACAGCAGAAATGTAAAAAATATTTACAACTCGCAGGCTTAGTGCTCTAAAGAACTGGTAACTGTAAAAGAAAAATATATTTAATATACAAGGTTTGTCTTAAATTTTCACCAGTTATTTCATCACTGACTATTTCCTCTCATGAACATCATATTTAGACAATCCATGTGTGGTGTAAACAAGGTGTTCTGATTTGATCCCAGAGGCATTCTTTGAGTTTTCAACAGCCACATGACTGAAAAATACATTCAAGACACTCCCCAGTCTCCTCTTTAAATGCCATCATCTCTGGCTTCTGACTTTGCAGGGAAGAGTCCAGTCTATCTGAGCCTGAAGTTCATGCCCTGCCTGATGAGAACCATTGCTCGATGGGATAAGTGGCTCCCAACAGATCTCCATTTGTAGATGCAGTACACTTTTCAGATGTTACAATGGCTGCTAGGTCAACAACAAGTCTTATCCTAGAACCTTCCAGAGTACTTGCCAAGGCTGACTATTGTGTATCTGCCTTCAGATAATTCTGTAGTGACAAGAGTCATGGTTATAGTGAATAAGACAGTGGCTGGTGACTCTTCCAGTTTCGGCACTACAACAGTCTCCATGTAAATTTTAGATTGAAAGCATTAATGTTATAACTTATTTGTGCACAGAGCAATAGCTTTATTATATTCTTTACATCTCAAGTAGGACCAGTCTCAAAGTTAAGAAATGAGCACTTCTAGCATGTAGCATGAGATAAAATACGATCATGTGTTTCTTGTTTTTCAGTGCTAGGATTTATCTTGAGCAAGACAAATTTGGAATCTCCAATGAATTTTCTTTCAGAGACCTCCTTACCCCTTTTTGGGCTAGGACCATTTTGATATAATGGGGAATCTTGACAAAGTGCTAGAAAGTCTTAAAACTTACTCTATCCTATATATAAAGCAGTCCAGAGCCTATTCAAAACCTTGGGGGATTGCTGTCCTGAAATCCCTCATAGACTGAGCAAAAGAGCATTCCACATATTTTATCATTTTATCTACATAATAGATTGACTTCACCATCATAGATAGCAACACATAGCTTTTATTCCACACAAGAATCAATCTGTGTTTGAATGTTCTACGGTTTCATTTATCTTCATAAACATAAATGTAAACATTTATTATAATTTGAATATTATTAAATATTAGAATAAGATATATCTATAAACTTTGTGAAAAGATAATTTTGGAACAAGAAGAATAGCTAACTCATAAATTATATGTTTGAATTAGCAAATTTTATTTTTTCAAATTGATTTTAGTATACAGTTAGATAGATAATACAGTGTTCCTGTCTACTCTCTCTCTATCAAACAGTGTTCCCATTACTAGTATGTTGCATTGATGTGCTGCATTTGTTATAACTGAGGAATGGTGTTGATTCATCATTTTATAAAGTCTGTAGTTTAATTAGGCTTCTCTTTATTATGTGTGTGGTTTTCCAAGTGCACTAGGAATGTATCTGTCCAGCACACCCCTCCCCTTAAAGCTCTGGGAAAGCTAGAGAAGAAGGGAAATGCATGTAAGAGCTAGAGGCGATGGAGGACCAGGAGAACAGGCCCTTTAAACCAACATGAGCAAAGCTCATATGAGCTTGCCAAGACTGGAGCAGCATGCACAGGGCCTGCAGGTCTGCATCAGCTCCTCTGCACATACACTGTGACTTCCATTACAGTGCGCTTACTAAACAGTTTTGTGTTTTACATACTTAGGGATTCCTGAGTGTGTGAATGAGTAAGTCTCTGATTCTTCTGCTTTTTCCTGGGCCCTTTCCAGGGAAGGTTTTTTTTTTTTTTAATCATCATATTTTATTTTGCTATATCTTTAAAGAACAAATGAATTATTGAATGAATGAATGAATGAACGCATGCATGCATGAATTCCTAACCTCTAAGGTAAAGGATAACAACTTAACTGTAACTTATACCTGCTTGGAGATGGAAAACAAGCCGTCTCCAATAAATATGTCAAACACTCCAGGATAGTCCTCTTGTTCAGGAGTAGGTGGTTAACATATAATGGATTCCAACGTTCTGTTTTTGATATTAGCTTTTTTTGGTATGCTTTTATTTGGTTACAGTTTGGTGTTTTGGTTTTTGTTACAGTAGTATTTTATTTTGTTTTCTTAATTTTTTTTCTTGTATCAGATTTTGTTTGATTTTTTTTTTTGACAAAGAAGTTAGATTATCATAGGTAGGTAGGAGAAGAAGACCTGAAAGCACTTGGGAGAAGAGAAGAATATGGTCAAAATATATTTAAATTTAAATACTCTTTTAAGTAATAAAAACATAATAATTAAAAGAATGTATCTGCCAAAGTTGTATCACACATGATAGTTGCATTGTCCTAGAACTCTATTATATCTGTTCACTTCCCATGCCCATAATCATTAGGCACCAATCCAACTGTTGATTGTCTTTATACTTTTGTCTTTTACAGCCATGCCCCATCGTTGGAATCATATGCTACGCAGCTTGTGTAAACTCATATATTTATTTTTCTGATTATACATTTGAGGTTCCTTCTCTTTTTTATTAACCAGCCACTCCTTCTGATAGCTGAATAATGTTCTGTGGTGAGGGCATGCTGAAATTTATTTCCTACTGAATGTCAGGTTGATGTCTTTTCGGGTTTTGGCCACTTCGAAATACCATAACGATTCACTCATGGGGTTTGCAAGGTTATAAAATTTCACTCCATTTGGATCATTCTTGTACACATCACTGCTATGTCACGTAGTAAGAGTGTGTTGCATTTTGTAAGGAACTGGCAAACTATGCTCCAAATTGGCCACAAGATTTTGTATCACCACCAACCACCTATTCTGTCAGTTACATGGCTTCTTTTTACATTAGTAATTCTAATCCATAAAACAAATGTCCAAGAAATAGAGAGCTGAGTATCTATACTAATTGAGATGATGAAAAAAATGACAGTATGAATGTTCTGAGCCAGACTCAACTTTTGGCAACTTACCTTTTGTTTCATTTTAGAGAGCAAGTGTGGGCCTTTCTGCTTTAGTAATTAGGATGCCTCCTGCTAAATGTATCATGAAACCCACATTGAATCTCCAAGCCAGTCAAGAGCAACCTGTGCTTAATTAAATTTGGTTCTGTAGATGTCCTTTTCTTCTTGGTTTCACTGAAGATTTGTGCAAACAACTTCCAAGGTTATTTTATCTTTGCACATTCCGTTTTGTATATGACCCTTGGAATACTACTCAGCCATCAGAAACAATGAAATCATGCAATTTGAGCCAAATGGATGGAACTAGAGAAGCTCATCCTGAGTGAGCTAACCCAGACCCAGAAGGATGCACATGGCATCTATTCACTTATAGTTGGATTTTAGCCATATAATATAGGATAACTATGCTACAACAAATGCACCAAAGGGAACAGGAACATAGATTTTGTTACCTGTCAATGAGACACTTTTCCCTGGTGGTACTGCCTTGTAGGCCCCCAGTGTATGAGGAGGCTCTTGGCCCTCATATGACTGCTGAACTGGGGTGGAGGACTGTTATGTAGGGATACTCCACTCCGGAGGAGTGGGTTGGAAGGGAAAGGGGGTAGAGGGTGGGAGGGCAGGACTGGGAGGGGTAGAAAGAGGGCACTGTGATGGAGATGTAACCTGAAGTAATAAATAAACATAAAAAAGAATTTTATTAGTTCAAACTTTGTTAATTTTAATGTAATTTTGTTTCATGTTTCAGAGAATAATTTTTTTAAGTGCTTATATAAAAATATGGGCATATATTTCCCATGAACTAATGGATCTTCTAACACACTAATATGTCAACAATTGGTTCTCATGTATTAAGTATTTATTTATATTGGTATTTATTGTCTATTTTAATTTTCCCTGGTGTTTTGTGACATGAATGATTAGAGGCATACTGTACTTATATTAGCAGCAACAACCATTTAATTTAATAGATCACTTTAAGGGACACTCCTACTTAAATTCTTATTGTCCTAAAGAAGCTGTTAGTTAGCTGGAAAATAATACTGGAACAGCACCTTGAGGTCTCAAATTAACTCATATGCTTTTTCCCTTTGGGAGGGAAATCATGAGTTTGGCTCTCATTGCAGCAGTGATTTGGCCATGATTGCAGAGGGTTTTTTAAAGCAAGATGGAAATTCTTGATGCCTACTCGGTACTTCTGACTTGTGCCTCCTGTGCCTGGAGACTTACCATCTCTGACCTGGGTGTTCCTCTTATCAGGTGACTAGGGACACAAAGGCTTTTCTTTCCTGAAACTAGAAATATACCACAGTCAAGGAAGGCACAGTAAGAGGCCCACTGGTGTCTGAATATAAGTCACACTTTCAAATCACAGACATTCAATAAAGCTGATGTTTTGATTCCATGTGATTTTTCTTTTTATTTGGTAGTTGGTTTTCAATTTTGAGGACAAAGACTGATTCAATCTCAGAAAATTTCATCTGCATTTGATATAACTGTTAAATAATATTCACTAGCCAAAGGGTTTGGAGTAGCAATAGTTGTAAAGACAATGTTCCATATTTATTGATCAACTTGCATATGCTTAAATATATATTTATTTTTTCCTCCCTCAACTTAATTTTATTTAAGCACCTTATAACTTCGTTAGGAAAATCTTTCACGGGGAAAGTTCATCACTCAAATGAACCTTAATTTAACTTTAACAATCTTTCTCACAAATGTATGGTTTGTAGTGAGGTTCTACAGTCAAGAAAATCAACCTTAGATTTTTGTGTAAATGTTATAATAAAACCTATTTTCAGTCTTAGATTTCTATTTCTCAACCAGTGTGCCATATTGATGTTAGTATATTAGTCAGGTTTTTCTAGGGTCATGGAACTTATGGAATGAATCTATTTCTCTCATTCTCTCTCTCTCTCACATATATTTCACAGAGAAATATATAAGAAAAATATATTTCACAAAGATATATTTATAAGATTTATATACATATATACAAAATATATATTCCATACATATATATAGAATTTATTGGAATGACTTATAGTCTACAGTCTAAGTAATACAATAATGTCTAGCCATTAATGGAAAGTCTAAAAATCTACCAGTTTCTCAGTCCCAAAAGGCTGAGTGTCTCCCTGGTCTTCTATATATGTTGGAATCCTGAAGAAGCAGTCTTCAATGTCAGTGAAGGAATTGATGCACTAGCAAGGCAACGACAAGCAGACAAAGAAAGAACCCTTCTTTCTTCCATTGTCCTTATATAGGCTTCCAGCAGGAGGTGTGGCCCACATTAAAGGTGTGTCTTCCTCCTTCAATATCTGGATTAAAGGCATGTGTACACAAAGTGTGTTTCATCCTGCCTCACAATCTGGATCAAAGGAATGTTGTCTTCACACCTCATGATCTGGATCACTGGTGTGCCCTCTATTTCTGAGTAGCTGTTCATTACAGATAAAGTCAAGTTGACAAAAAAGAATAGCCATCACAGTTAGTAATCCTTAGATTTGGAGGTGAAAAACTCAAGACAGAATGCTTTGTGTTTGTGTAATATCATGACCAATTTTCTCATAGAGTCACAACAATGGATCAGAAGAAGCTATAGGCCTACGTCCTTGGTTGGGGTGAGCTAGAGCTCTATAGAGGGAAATTTGCTTCCACAAAACTGGAAATCAGTCAGACACATGTTACTCTTTGATATGTGTGTTGTAGGAATATAACGACCAAATAATAGATTCATGTTTCTTGTATTCTAATTGGCTAGAACAGTGTAACATTGTAGTTTGAAACAAGATTGAAGTTTAGCACCTACTCAAAGTTTTACCAAGTACAGCTATTTATACATAAAATCCTGCTGAGAATGAAAGTCACGTCTCTTTTTACTTGAAAACCTCCTTCTGTGATCTATGATTTTGTCTAAAAGTTATAGAGTTTCTCATTGGATACTTCTGAATATTAACCCTTAAATTACCAAAACAGTGTCATCTAAAATGAAGCCTACTGATGTAGAGGAAATTGGGGTGTTCTCATATTTTTTTCTTCAGGGTCAACATTTTTTTCCATTTACTTGTGGCTAAAAATACATGTTTTTAGTAGCTCCCAACTCAATTCAACCTGAAGAATTATTTTCAGTCCTAGGCAACTGTCTTCTTAAGGTTATTTCTCTCCAGGAGAGAATAAACTATATCTCAATAGTTTTTTTTCAGTACTGTTTTTGTTTATTTATTACTTCGAGTTACATCTCTATTTCAGTGCCTTCTTTCCACCCTTCCTGGTTTCACCCTCCCACCTTCTCCTGCCTCTCCCACCCATCCCACTCCTCCATTGTGGGGTGTCCCTACATATCAGCCCCTCTTGGTTCAACAGTCATATGAGGGCTAAGAGCTTCCTCTTGCACTGGGGACTTACATGGTCGCACCCCTGGGGGAAATTGTCCTATTAATAGGTAACAAAGTCTATGTTCCTGATCCTTTTGGTGTGTTGGTTGTAGGATAGTTATCCTGTACTATATGGCAAAATCCAACTATAAGTGAGTAGAAATGATGCTCCAAAGAATATTACTGAGTAAGTACCTGGTAAAAACATTTCATCTTACTCTCATTCTGAGGAACTTGAATTGTATAGTTGACCTTAAGAGAGGCAAGAAAGTCAACTTCAGAAGTACATCATTTAGTGTTTAAGCATCTCTCTGTTATGATTCTTCTTGACCCTGCCATCCCTTGAAGAAGATGAAACATACTGGAATAGTTATTTCATGATCTTGTTCATCCCATTAGTATCTAACCTATCTTGGCCACAACCAAGCCAAACAAGAGTCAAACCTCAGCATAAAATGAATAAAGAGATAATGATTTTATTACTTATTATTTACTATATTCCATTTTAAAGGAACTTCAGGATATTTTGATATCTAACACCTGTCAGATAAAGCTAAGGCAACATGTACAGACAGAATGCATTTGCTAAAGATGATTATATTAACAGATCATTAAGTAAGGGATAATATATAGAGAAAAAGGAATATTTTCAAAATATAAGATTTATCACTCTGACAAGAGACCTTGATGATGCTTCTAAAATGCTGTTAGAATGTCTGACTGAAATTTGGTAAAAGCATTAGCTCATACACTGAGAAACAGGACTGCCACATGGTAAAAGTGTTCAAGGGACAGGCATATAAATGTGTTCATAAGTCCAGGAAAAGCTACAAGATAATGATCACTATGATTGACCACATCAATAACCACTACAATGACCACTATAACTGACCATTTCAATGGACACTATGACTAACCACCTTAATCACTATGATTGACCTTCCCAGTATACGCTATAACTGACTACCATACTCAACACGATAGTGACCATAGTGGCTGGCCACATCAATGACTACTACAGTGACCACTATGACTGACCATCAGACAGTCATTTCTGGTGGTCAGATGTAACATCCACTATGATGGTCAGTTGTGATGTCCACTGTGATCAGCCATAGTTGTCACTGTTGTTGTCACCGTGGTGGTTGTCTGTAGTGGTCAAAGTGATGATTAGTCATAGTGATCATTGTGGTGGTCAGTTTTAGTGTCCACTGTGATAGTCAACCTTAGTGGTCACTATATTTGTCAGCTGTAGTGTTCACTGTGACGGTCACTTTTGTGGTCGATCTGTGATGTTCTGTTCAGTTGTAGTGTTCACTTTGATAGTCACTCATAATGGCTACTATGATGGTCATCGATGTGGTTATTTTTAGTGTTCACTGTGATAATCAGCTATAGTGGGCTTTGTTGTGTTTATTGTGCAGGTCATTGATGTGGTCAGTTGTATTGTTCACTGTGATGATCAACCTTAGTAGTCACTGAGTTTTCAGTTTTAGTGTTCCTATGATAATCAGTATTGGTGTTCCCTATGGTAGTCATTGTCAGTCAGAGTGATCATTCTCATGGTCACTGTGGTGGTTACTTGTAGTGTCCATTGTTGTGGCCAGTCATAGTGGCCACAGGAGCAGTCAGTTTTAGTTTTCACTGTGATGGCTAGTCATAATTATCACTCTGGTTGTCATCTCTATGATCAATTGTAGTGTTCACTGTAATGGTCAGTCTTAGTGGTCACTGTGGTGGTCAGTTGGAGAGGTGTGGTAGTCAGCATAGAGGCCAGTGCGGTGGTGGCTTACAGTGTATACTGTGGTGATTGTTCACAGTGGTCACTGTCCTGGTCACCTGGATAGTCACTATTAGTTTTCACTGTGATGGTCAGTCATTTTGGTCACTGAGGTAGTCAATTGTAGTGTGGCCTTGTTGAAGAAAGTATGTCACTTGGGGTGGCCTTTGAAGTTTCAAAATCCCAAGCCAGGGCCAGAGTCTTCCTTTTCTTGCTGCCTGTGAATCCAGATGTATAACTCTCACCTCTTCTCCAGCATGATGTTTGCCTATGTACCACCATGCTCCCTATGTTGATAATGGACTAAGTAGCTAGTCCTAATTAAATGCTTTTTAAAATAAAGATTGCTTTGGTCATGGTGTCTCTTCATAGCAATAGAACAATGACTAAGACACTTTTCATTAGTTTTGGAAGTCACTTAGAATCAATTTCCTTGTTCCAGAGCTCTAGGTTTTGGAATGCAATACTTAAACCAACCAACCAATCAACAACCAAACAAGCAACCAACCAACAAAACAAACAAAAAACCTCATACAGCTTAAATTCTAACCATTAGTGAGTAAATGCTTTTTTTGGGATGAAATAAGAACATGATAAATATTGTAATTTCATAAGAACAAGACTTTTGTTCATTTTTGTATATGAGCCATAGAAATAAAGGTAAAAGTAAAGCCCCTTTGGGATAATAGTCAATAATTTCTATTGAAGAGCATCACTTATGAACACTAACAATAAATTTTTAGCAGTGTTTTGAAGACCTTGGTTCAGTTAATATTTTACAGGTGTTAGAATATATAGTAAAAAGGAAAACAAATGCAATGAAATAATTGAGTTAAATTTGGGAGGAATATACAGAAAAGTAGATGTAAAATCCACAAGAACCTTGCTATATGTGGTTCAGCCTCTATATATTTCCATACAAAACACACTCTCTCTCTGTGGCCTCCATTGCTAACAGCTGTCAGTGTCACAGTTCATGGAAAAGGGTCTACCTTTGGATTATGAAAATTCTGGGTTGAAACTCTGGTCTATACATAATTTAATTACAATTCTATGGTTATAATATTCTTTTTACTATTATTATTCTTATTTTAATATTTTATTTGACCTCTTATCTTACCTTTGGAATGGTATAGAATTATTGTCTTTTAATTCTCTAACTACATTTTTTGTTAGAAACATTTTTTTTTTTAAATTAATTCTTGCTGACAGTATCAACAAAAATATCATCACCATTTTGATTGCTACAATATTTAAGCAAGAGTAGAGCCTTAATGTTAAAAAATAGCATTATAAAATTTTGACTGAATGATGGGATGATGTTATGCATTCTCAATGTTAATTAATTGGTTCTGCTTGCTGCCTGTGACTTACATTGTCTCTGATTGGTTGAATAAATGCTGAGGCCTGAGACTGAGCAAAGACAGAGTCAGGCAGGACTAAGGTGCGTGGGCTTCAGAAGCCTAGAGTAGCCAAAAGAAGAAGCTTCCAGTTGATGGGTAGAAGAAGCCTCGAAGACAAGCAGCAAATAACAGGAAGGAGGACACCTGCCATGGGATAGAGAAAAGAACGTCACTCCACATGGCCTGGAACATGGGCCAAGTGTGGAGAATAACTGTCCAAGGGGACATATGTATATATGGGTTCATATTTGGGAAATAGAATCAAGAGATAACTTATATGGGTTAATATTGCTCTATCCAGGCCAAGTCTTGTAAAATGCATGTGGTGTCTGTGTGCTCATTTATAATGGCTGGTTAAAGATTAACAGCTGCCAGCCAATTAATGATAATCTAAATACTGGTGAACAATTTAATTAATTATTTCTACACTGAGGAGTTGGACAGACATATAGCTCAGTGATTAAGAACACTGGCTGCTTTTCCAGGGCCCAAAGTTCTATTACCAACACACACACATGGTGGTTCACAACCTTCTGCAACTCCAGTTCCAGGGGATTTAATACCTTCAGACCACCACAGGTTCTGGATGTTCACATGGTACACATATATGCAGGACAAACACCCATATGTAGAAAATAGATAAGTGAAAAAAATGTTGATGGTGAGAATGGATCTACTGAAATATTAAAAGAACAAATTTAAATAACCAGACTGTTTAAAAATCAAAGTTAATCAACATATGTATATAACATGTGTATATAAATGTATGTTGAACCTGGGGTGATGCCTTATATACCTATTATATATCCTCACTAGAAGACATAAATGGGGGTTCAAGTTGATGAAGTTAATTAAGTTCTTAAAAATACAAAGTATGAAACTTAATTCTTAGGCTAAAATCTGGTTTGGGGAAATGATACTTTCCAAGGATTACATCAAAGTCAAGGATGAATTATTAGGCACAGATGTGAATCTAGAAAAATAGAAGCAGCTGCTCTCCCCTTGTACTGGCCCAGGCAAGGATTTGGCAGTATGGCATTTTCTCTTTGTTGGAATTGTATAAAAGAAACACTGGAAGGCAAATGATCCTAATATATAACTTCTTGATAGATGGTTTCTACAAATGAATTTTCTGTCCTTGATTAGCAAAGCTGGCTACAACCAGGAACTATCTTAGACATTCTTGAAAATAAGGCTCATGTTCAAGTATTTTATGTAATTTTCATAACATTTCCAATGGGCTGATTTTCCTAAAAGATCTCAAAATTATTCATATACCTGACCTGAAAATTCAACTTTAGCACTTTCTAGTGTATGTGTCTATAAGAAATAGACTCTATGAACATTAGTTTACACACACACACACACACACACACACACACACACACACACACACACAAACACACACACACTCAGGATATATGAGACAAAAACTGTGATTCTTCAAAGATTAACTGTGATGGTGAGTTGTGATGAGGTTCAAATTAGATAGTGATTCCAACACTTAGAATGTTCACAACGTTCTATCTTTACAAAACAAAGGAAAGGAAACATCTGTACCTGTAAATTGTAGCCACTTTTGTTACTAGTTTTGTTTTAAGAGCAAAGGGAGCATTTGGAGGTGCCAGAGGAAAAACTCAATGGAGTAGAAACTTCCTGGAATCTTTGATGGTTACCCTAGTGAGGAATCGTAGTAGTGGAGGACACTGAGTCTGAGCTGGTCATCTTTTGTGGCCAGAAAAGGCTTCAGGAGGTAGGGATGAGTTGCATTTGGCTGAATTATTGGCTGAGGGAGATCTATGGAGAGCCCTAAACAATCCAGCCTGATGCTAGGGCAGATGGTCACTCTTTGAAAACTGACAGCGGGACCCCTTTGCTAAGGACAAGATCCTCACAGCTCTTTGGACCAAGAAGGTACTCTGCAAGCTATGGAAAAAGAAACATGGACACTACCTCAGCCACAAAAACTTCAACCTACAACCTGCCCTGTCTGCAAGATGTTCTGGGGCAATGGTGTTACAGAACTTGTGGGACTGGCCTTCCCATTTTTGATTTTAATTGGGGCCTGCTCCAAGAGAAGGAGCTCATACTAGACACTGCCTGGATGGTCAGGGACTGGAAACTGGATAGCCCAGAGGCCTAGGATAGACCCAAATATACCACAGGCAAAAAAAAAAAAATATCTCTAAAAATACTCTCCTACACCCATATATCAGTACCTTGTCCAGTTGTCATCAAATAGGCTTCCTCTGGCAGTATATGGGAGTGGGTGCAAAGACCCACAGCCAGACATTATGCAGATGGAGAGAGAGAGAGAGAGAGAGTCTAAATTAGAGGTCTCATCATGTTTCTCCCCTTAGAAGTCAGGGAATCCTGTGGAAGAGGAGGAGGAAAGACTGTAGGAGTCATAGGGAATGAAGGACAGCAGGAGAACACGACCCAGCAAATCAACTAAAGAAGACTCATATGTACTCCTAGTGACTGAAGGAGCAAGTAAGGTGCCTTTGTGGGTCTGTACCAGGTCCTCTGTATATATGTTAACTTGGTGTTTTCGTCAGACTTCTAATGGTAGGGGCAGTTGTATCTCTGACTCTTTTGCCCATTCTTGGGACTCTTTTTCATCTATTGGATGGCCTTGTCCAACCTCAATATGAGTGCCTTTTTTTTTTAAACTGTGCCTTATTGTATCTTCTTTTATCCTATCTTGTTTTTTATCTTATTTTGGTTCTTATGTTGTATCTCTTTTCTGAAGAGAAAGCAGGTTGAGGAGATCTGGGAGAGAAGAGAAGAGCTAGGGAGCTGGGAAGAGGGAAACTGTGGTTGGGATTGTTATATGAGGGAATAATATATTTTAAATAATAATAAAATAAAATCCATGAACTGTACAATGATAAATTTTAAGAAAACCAATATGTTCTAATAAAATTTATTACAAATTAAAAAAAGAGAAATTCCATTAGGTTAGTTCTCCATTAATTGCTGAGTCTGAAGTGAGAAAGTGCTAAGAGTAAGTAATAATGGAATGTTGAGGATAAGTGGGACAGCTGTATGACCCCCTGCAAGGCTCAGGGGCTATGGTCAAAGATGAGGTAGAAAGAATGTAATATCTAGAGAACATGGAGATATGCAGGAAAAAGTGATTTGTGGACACATTGTAGCCCTTGCAGTCATGAAATTACTGCAGCTGTGATGATCTACAACCAAATTATAGCATGTCAAAGTGAGCATGTCAGCATGTTATGATGGAGGGAGGAGGAACCTATGAGATCCCTCCTCTTTCTGAGGGACTATTCCAGTTAAGGGTTTCCGGAAGAGTGTGTCATTTTCTTTTGTGACATAGCCACTGATAAGTTGCCCTTGCTCAAATAACCCATGATCAGACAAAAATGCTAATTTAACTCAATATGTCATATAGACAAGGAAGACATGAAAACAGTAAAGGGACTTATTAAGGAGAGTTCTTGTCAGAAATGGATGAAGGTGAGAGAAGGAAATACTAGTAAAGATCACTAAAATTTAGTATATAACTATGTGAAATTATCAAACAACTATAAATTCATGAAAACATAAAAACATCCTAGATGTAGCTAAACATTTTTATTACTTTTTTGAAAGTCTCATAAAACATATTTTGATCATATTTTTCTCCTTCTCCATAACCCTTTTGGGATTCACCCCTTTTCACTACCCATCCAATTGTGTCCCTTTTAACCCATCAAGATTAGTCTATGTAGCCCAAATATTCTTGGATATGTCATCTTCCACTGGGGCATGGTCAACTTACTAGGGGTGCACCTAGAGAAAATAGTCTCTCCCTCTTGCATCAGCTATCAATTTCCAATAGCTCCTTAGCTAGGGGTAGGACTGATTTTGGGCTAAGTCCCCTCTTCATGTTGGGATTTAGTCTGGGTTAGGACTGCATAGGTTTTGTACACGATCTTACAAGTGTGGCTTCCCATGGGGAATTCTCACCTTGTCCAGTACCAGGCCAGAAATGTACACTTTTCTGCGGATGATACTGGACAAAAAAGAGTGATTCTGGGATAGGCTGTTGGCAGGAGAAAAGTTTATTTCAGCTCTCTTAGCTAAGCTGCTAACACCTGGCTAGACAGTTTCAAAATCTGGGGATCACTGAACCGGGTCAATTGGTCAGGTTGGAGAGGTGGCAGAAGCTCACCGCTTCATGGTGGGCTTCAGAGGCCACCACTGGGATGACTGGTGGTGGTGGCTGAGACACAAGTCTGGAAGCAACTGGGAGGGGATAGAGAGGAGAGCCAGGCAGGAGCCCTTGTGAGTCTGGCCAGCCACGCAGCCAGCAGCACCAAACTCTTCATGGAAGGAAGAACATTTCTCTCTCAGGCCCAAAATAAACAGCCAGACTCATACAGCCATGTTAAAGTCATGGAGAAAAAAAAAGAGAGGTTTATTTCATGAATCAGGGTCATTATGTAACTTTGGACAATGGGGAAGGATTTTGGAGGTGAATGTGTTTGGTGTTTGATTTGCTGGGTATTCCCCTATCAGAAGAAAGAAAAAGTAATGCTTAATTAACTCGTGGGCAGTGAGGGTGGAGGAAAAACTCCATGTAGTCTAGAGGTATAGACAAATGTCATTGGCTGAAAAGCCAAGGCACCCACAGACTCCATTACCATGGGTAAGTTAATGGGCAGGTTTCTTATCAGGGGAAGTTTGGGTCCCATGACACTCCTTGTTTTGAGGATCTGGGGATCCTCAGATCAGAGAACAGAGAATTTCAGTGAACAAAGGGAATCCATCATTCTAGCACCAGGTTCAGAGGTTTTCTGGCAATACCAGACTTCTACACCATCAGCAGAAATTCCCCACAACAATACTATGGATTTATATATGTGGGTGCTTTGCTGTGTCCAAAAGAAACTGTTTTCTTTCAGTCATTCACTACCTCTGGCTCTTATCCTCTCTCTGCTCTTTCTTCTACAATAATGGCTGAGCTTTGAAATATGATATATACATATTCTGTTAAAGGTTGAACATTCTCAGTATATTATGCAAAGAAACTTGGACAATGGTGGGTCTCTGTGGTAATCATTGACTGCAAATCAAAGCCTTTCTGATTAGGATTGAGAAATGCACTGCTCCATGGACATAATGATAAATCATTCAGATTTTGATTGATAGTATATCAATTTAACAAATAATAGTAGTAGTATTTTCATAAAGCCTATGATCTATCTATTAACCTAATATTAGTGACAAGTATTGGTTAGGACTTATCATGTACTGCAAAACATTTAAATCTAATAAGAAAATGATGGGTAATTATGATAGTTTTGCTACTGTTGCACAAGTGGTTATGTCATCACACCACTAAGTCAGTGATTAATTTAGTCAGAGTTGGCTAAATTCACAGTTGAATATGATTGCTGTTTATGCCTGATAGGTTCTTCCATTACCATGAAAGAGAGTCAATAGGGATGAAGATTATAGGTCAGGGTTAACTTGATTTTTCCTTGTTCTTTGGATCAAGTAGGTTGTATCCACATCAATAGGCTCTTATCATCAAGTTCTGGAGGGTTACCAACATCAATGACAATAGCCTATAACATTTGGAAGGTCTATGGGGTCTCATTGACTAAATAAAGTAAATCATTTATGACACTGAGTTTATTAGCCCATGGTATTTAAAAGGAGCATTGTTATCCTCGTAGTGTAACTCCATTTAACTAACTCTCAGCATATATGTGTGTGTGTGTGTGTATGTGTGTGTGTGTGTGTGTGTGTGTGTGTGTAAATAGATGGAATTAAAAATAAACATCCTGAGTGAGATAACTTAGACCCAGAAAGACAAATGCTTCATTTCTCTCATCTGTAGGTATTAATATTGAATACCATGTATTTGTGTTTTATTTTTTACAGCCATATAAAATAGAGGCCAGGTAATTACTATGGGACCACATGGAGAGTCTTTCGATGGATTTATTTCTTGAGTATAATATCCATCGATTTCTGTCTTATCTGGATTTTCTATCTTTGTGAGGAAACACCATGACCAAGGAAACTTGGGGAGGAAAGATTTTTCAGCTTATGCTTCTAGATCACAGGTCATTATTGAAGGAAGAATTCAAACAGGACAGGAAATTGGAGTCAGAAACCTGGAGGCAGTAGCTGGTCCAGAGGCCATGGAAGGGTGTTGCTTACTAAATTGCTTCTTGTGGTTTACTTAGCCTGCTTTATTATATAACCCTGGAAAACCAGCCCAAGAATGGCCACACTCACAATGATCTGGGCCCTCCTATATCAATCACTCCATAGTCTATGGCCATACCACCCTGAACACACCCAATCTCATCTGATCAATCACTAATTAAGAAAATGCCCTACAGGCTTGTGTATAGTCTGATCTTTTTTTTAATTTCTTTTTAATAATTTATTTATTGTTTCTTCAAGTTACATCTCAATCACAATCCCTTCCCTACTCCCCCCTCCAGTCCCACCCTTCCACCCTCCTCCCCCTCAACCCCCCCATCCTCTTCCCTTCCCTTTTTTTTTTTTTTTTTTAGTTTAAGGTATTTCTTTTTCCCCCCAACAGCTCTCCCTTTCAGCCCAAAAATGGTTCTTTTTCTTATAACTATAAATACAATACAAAACAACAGAAATAAATAGGCCACAATTATAAGAGTTATATGGCTTAGCATACATTTCCAATGTCCAGTCCATATGTATTTGGCACCTGACTTTAACATTCTACTATCTAACCATCTCCATGTGTTTAAAGTTCTATATCTAACTCAGCTTTCATACTAACTTGCCTCATAATTTTAAAAATATCTTCTTAGATCCAGAACACCCTCTTGATTCCTAAACAACTCAAAA
>CAJQZJ010031536.1:301923-353455 GCA_907164525.1 Lophiomys imhausi
ATTATGAAGGACTTACCTACCCTGTCTTGGCAGAGCTAGGCTGTCGACTTATCTGCTTCCAAGTTTTGTCCTTTTTTGGACAGAAGTCTGTCTACAGTTGAAGCAAGGGGTTTTTCTTGCCAAGAGAACGGCTTACCACCAATTCAATCTGATCTTATGGAGTCATTGTCTTAATTGATGTTCCTCCTCTCAGTTGACCATTGATTGTGTGAAATTGACACAAAACTATCCAGGACATTGAGTGATCCAATTCTTCTACCTTGTCTTCAAGAACAGGTATTCTCTCTTCCATTTGACCCAAATTACTAATTGAGATTTTGTTTGAGATTTTCATTTTGCTTCCTGAAATGTAAAGTTCAATTTTTAATTCAATTTTATTTTTTATTAAAGTGTGTATCCCTATACTAAATTATAGTCTCATATCTTCAGTTGTTTTCAATATGCTATCCAACTCTTTGTGTATCATTTTCTTCATTCAGGTATTTATTCATATTCTGTGAATTTCTTGAACATATTTATTATTATTATTATTTTGAAATCATTATCTTGTATGTCACCTAAGTTGCTTTCCACAGAGGTCATTACTATGGTAATGGCAAATTTATAGAGAAGATATATTGTCCTGTGTGTGATCTGCAGTTGGGCCTAGACATCTGGACCTCATTGGTAGTGATTTTTGGTCTAGACATATTTGCTTTCTTCTTTGTTGAGTTTGGGGTCTCTGATTTCTGTTATGCAGACTTGAAAATCCGGTTTCTCTTTAAGAGCAGTGAATATTCTTAACTGCTTGTGACTTATAGGTTAGTCTTGGGACAACTCAGTGTTAATTTTTGAATTGGGAATCAAAAGCCATCCCATATCTGTGAGGGCTATGTTAAACTTCTGATTGTAGCAGAAGATCAGCTGTAGAATTACAATATTCTCACAGCCAGTTCTCCAGTCTGGAGAGGAGACATGGACAGGCAATCATGAAACAGGATCCTCAAGCAGGCAGTAGCAAGTGTGGAGTTAGTGGCTTGAGCCTCAGTTCCTTACCTGGATAGATGGGTAGTGTTCAGGCCTTTTATACTTTCTCCATCCTACCTTTTTTTTCATGTTTATTTATTATTTCAAGTTGCACCTCCATCACAATCCCCTCCCTCCACCCATCCGGGCCCCACCCTCCCACCTTCTCCCCCTTCTCCCAGAACTCATAATTCTTTTTTGAATAATTAAGCCACAAATATGAAAATTATAAGGTATAACATACTTTCTCAATGTCCAGTCCATACATATTTGGCAACTGATATAATATTCTATTATCTGTCTATCTCGATGAGTTTAAAGTTCTATACCTAACTCATTTTCCATCCTAACTTGCATTACCAACTTAAAAACATCTTCTTAGACCTATAGCTTCCTTTTAATTCCTAAACAACTTAAAATTTAACTGTGAGACTATAACTATCTAGTCTTCAACCACAACAGCGACCTGAGAAGGATAAATGTATCTGATTATACAGGAAGTGCAGAGCCAGCAGCTTCCAAAACTAACTGGCTGCCTGGAGAGTCCCCCATTTCTCTCCACACATTAGAGCATTATCTTCAGTCTCATGGCCCAGTATCTCTGACAGACATTAACTGTAAAACAGGAATTATGAAGGACTTGCCTACTCTCCATTCTATCTTAATCTCAAGCTTCCTCCTGCTCCACTAGAACCCCATCCTAAATTTACATGACTACTCAATCCCATAATATATTCATAATAATTGTTGTTATAATTTCTTTGCTTTTAAGTCATTGTTCTGTTAGAAATCATCTCTAATTGCTTTTTTAGTGGCTGACTTTCTCCTCACCAGGAAAATGTTTTGATTTAATTTTCAAATTGTGTACAAGTCAGTTGATGCCAATATGGTATTTTTAAACAAAGTGTGTTTTCCTAATTGTCCTCCCTCACCTACTGCACTTCCCTGCTATACCAGATTCCTCCTTGTATCTTCCCAATTTGTCTCTTTTTCTCTTAATATCCCATTGATAAAAATATTCTATGAGTAGGGATACAGGGGGATGAACAAAAGACAAATATTTTAAAGTAATATGAATGATCAAATTCATGCCTTAAAATCTTTTAACTATCTTCATTGCTAACTACCTGGCAATTCCTATCTTCAGGTGTTTTATCAAGAATCCTTCATAAACCACTCTCCAAGCATACCCCATTCTCAAATTGTTCCACTCATCACAATCAGAGGTACTATCATATACATAATTACATTGCTAATTAATTATCTTTACTTCTTTCTGATATATAATTCATTAAGCCATCACTGAGGTCCCTTAGCTCCCTGCTTTACCTTCAGTATTGAGATAGTATCTATTCATTATAGCCATACATACTTTTTATTACTTTTTTTAAATGTATTTATTACTTCAGGTTACATCTCCATTACAGTGTCCTCTTTCCACCCCTCCCAGTCCCACCCTCCCACCCTCTACCCCCTTTCCCTTCCATCCCACTCCTCTAAGTGAAGTGTCCCTACATAACAGTCTCCCACCCCAGTTCAGCAGTCATATGAGGGCCTAGAGCATCCTCATACACTGGGGGCCTACAAGGCAGCACCACTAGGGCAAAGTGTCTCATTGACAGGAAAAAAAAAAAGTCTTTGTTCATGTTCCCATTGGTGCATTGGTTGTAGTATAGTTATCCTGTACTATATAGCTAAAATCTGACTATAAGTGAATAGATGCCATGTGCATCCTTCTGAGACTGGGTTAGCTCACTCAGGATGAGCTTCTCTAGTTACATCCATTTGGCTGCAAATTGCATGATTCGATGTTTCTGATAGCTGAGTAGTATTCCATCATATAGTTGTACCACATTTTTTAAATCCATTCTTTGGTTGACGGACATCTGGGTTGTTTCCAGTTTCTAGCTATTACAAATAAGGCTGCTATGAACATAGATGAGGCAACTTCCTTTTGATTCAGTGAGGAGTCATTTGGATGTATACCCAGAAGTGGTATGGCTAGGTCCCGAGGCAGAACTATTCCAAGTTTTCTAAGATATCGCCAGACTGACCTCCATAGTGGTTGCACAAGCCTTCACTCCCACCAGCAATGGAGGAGATTTCCCCTATCTCCACACCCTTGCCAGCATGTGCTGTCATTTAAGCTTTTGATCTTAGCCATTCTGACAGGTGTGAAATGGAATCTCAGAATCTTCTTAAGTTGCATTTCTCTGATGATTAAGGATGCTGAGCATTTCTTCAAGTGTCTCTCAGCCATTAGGAAATCCTCCTTTGTGAATTCTCTGTTTAGCTCTGTCCCCCATTTTTCTGATTGGATTATTTGGTTTCTTGGCACTTAATTTCTTGAATTCTTGTAAATTTTGGATATTAGACCTCTGTCAGATGTGGGGTTGGTGAAGATTTTTTTTTTCCAATCTGTGGGCTGCCATTTTGTTCGAATGAAGAGAAAGTGGGAAAAACCCTCGAACTCATTGGCACAGGTGACAAATTCCTGAACAGAACACCAACAGCTCAGGACCTAAGACCAACAATCAATAAATAGGACCTCATGAAAATGAAAAGCTTCTGTAAGGCAAAACACACCATACATACTTTTAATAGTCATCTTTAAAATTTTGAATGGTGACCTTTCTACTTTTATTTCTCACATTGTGAGTAACATAGTAATTTTCCAAGTTTCATCTGTCATGTACAATATCTTGTCCTTAAGTGTCTGTGCTTCTTCAGGGCATGTATGGCCACAGGGAGATCTTGTCTCATAGCAACAGCATATTCAGCAGAATAATTTTTCTTTATGATGTTTCCTCCCACTGTCTGCAGCTTATTTATGTGAATGTCTAAGAAATGGTTTCCTTGGTAACCCAAAGCAACTGAAATCTGAGTAACTATATTTCAGGTTAATATTTTTAGGCAACCATTATGTGCACAAACAAAAATTAAATTAAGTAACTGCTCCAGGGAATATTCAGTAAAAACATGAGCAATTTAATAACAATTTTATTATTGAATTAAAGTCTTTCCAGAGTTTTCCCATTTGAGGTTTAGCATCTTGCCTCACACCTATTTCTTTTATAATGAGTTAAAATTCAGAAAAAAATTTGAATTTATTATGAATACCAGTTCAGAATGTAAACCCACTAAGGTCGTTCCTCTTTAAATTCACTCATTGTTCACTGCGAAATGCTATAATCATCATCTGAGTAGCTTCTACCCATAAGTATTGAGTACTGCAAAATCCCAAAGCAAAATAGACTTGATGTGCCTGTGTGTTCCAGGCTACATCTAAAAAATATTAAAGTAAATGTCAGGTATAATAAAAATGACTCTGTTAATAGAATTGTATGTGTTAGTGAGATAGGGAACATAGTTGTCATTGTTCATTACGGAACAGGAACAAAATATTTTTATTCTGGTTTCTCGATTATCTGTATGATCCTCGAATATTTTAAATATCACCATCTGACCTTATTTTCATACAGCTGTCATCTTGATTGTTTACTTTTCTTCTAGGCTCTTTGCTTGACTGCCTACGTCACCTTTTATCACAATATTCTTGTCTCAAATATTTGATATAATAAAATTTTATATGCAATGCTGTCATTTTATGAAATGATTCAATTCACATTTTTATATCACGACAGAATGAAACAGTGTTGGTGCTAACTGCAGAGCGAATAGGCATGAGGGGTGGAGACTCCAAGTGGCACAATCAGTTACCCTCTGGGGCATTATTTTAATGGCTACAGTGTTTTCCCTATCCAATGTCTTGAACTTCTCCAGGTGGTTCACAACACAGGTTTGTCATTCAGTGTAGTGTGTAATGAAATGAAGCCCAGGTTTTTCTTGAATACTTAAAGAAATATTATAATCAAATGGCCTCTCTTTCCTTTGCCAGGAACATGGGAATACGATCATATCTGAGTTCTTATTGTACAGTAAATTACTTTCCCCACCCCTCTTCCTCTATGCCAGTTGTTGGCATGGCTGTAAAATCACTCTGCCACTGGATCAAATGCATAAACCATCAATACTGCTTTTCTATTGTAGCACTCATCTGCCATTACCTTTAGAGATTAGCTATCACAAACTGTCAGGAATGAAAAGATGTAACAAGCCTTCAAATAAATACCTCTGCTGACCACCTCTTAAGAATATTCTTTTAAAAATACCTTACATTGAAATTATGCTTTGTATTGACAGAGATATTCTCTCACTTTTCAAATGCATCCCCAAACTTGACATCTTGTGCAAAACAGAATTTAATTTTAATATATTACCTAAACAATGGTTTTTGTTTGTACATAAATCAAGATTCCATATCCTTACATCCTAATGATCCAAATGGTGAGGCAGATTTTTGTCTTCCATGATCTGGAAATGACTGGCCAGAAACACATTTTTCTTCTCTTCCTTTCTCTGATAAATTAAATACTGAACAATTTAAGATATTTGTATGTTTTGAGGGATATACAAGAGATCTGGTATTCTGTCAGGTAGATATCCTGTACATGGAACAGATAAATAGTACATGAATCCACCTAGATTTACCTTGTGTAAATCTTCCCATTACTTCATTGACAACAAGTTTAAATTGTTCAGTTACCAAGAGACACACAAATAGGAGTTTTCATAATATGTTTATCAGGCTTGGGCCATTGAGAGTCAAGGTGCATTGTTGTGGGCTTTGCAGACACAGAAAACAATCTTAATTAATTATCCTTTCTCCATTCATGTCATGGATTGCCCCATAATCATGCACATATTAACAATACTAGTTGGACTTAGTGAACTATTAAAAACAATAACAACAGCAACCAAAAGACGCACATCATACAAAAAGCAACTTTACAGTTTATATGGGAGCGTGTTTAAAGAGATATGGGAACATTGGAGGAGGGAAATGAGTGAATATGACCATATGTCATTGTATATGTGTGTGTGTGTGTGTGTGTGTGTGTGTGTGTGTGTGTGTAAAATATAAGGCAGAGTTTGTTAAATTTATGAGACAAAATTTTAAAAATTAGTCAGGAATTTTAGACTAAATTTTTATTCAAGTGCATATTTCATGTCTCCTACGAAAGGGAGATAAAAAACCCTTAAGAATTTGGTTTTTGCACATTGCAAATAAAAAAATATCCTTAGAAAATCACACCATTAACATTCAAAAAATGAAACTTCCTCCTTTGAAATGAAATATGAAAGTTTAAAAATATCTATATCATGATAAAGGGAAAAGAGAAATAAATTGCTAACATTATTTTTACTCTTGGGTGTTCATTATTTTCATGAGTTTATATAAATTGGGCATCCATGTAATAACTGAAATTTGACAAAAGTAAAATATATTTATAATCATGGCTGAATAGGGCAAGATGAGGTCCTACTACATTAGGAGATATTCCATGTCTCTAAAATATAAATCAATACACAAGATTTGGGAATGAATAGCATTAAAGGTCACCTGGCAATGTTACACACACAAGTACATGACTGAGAATGCCTATAGGGTAAGGAGCTGCACAAATAGAAGCTCGAATCACCAAAAATATTTGGAGTCAGAAGTTAAGATCTTCTGTGTAAGAGAGATCAAAACAATTCTAGAAAATTGCAAGTATAGAATACAGCTAAAAGTACCAAGATTTGTTGTATCTTTGGGAAAAAAAGAATATCTTTGTGGCAAAAAAAATCATGAAAAAATGCAATTTCATGCAAAGAATGTAAAATTTTAGTATGACAAAGGTAGGAATTATGTCTTGAGATTGAAAAGTAAAGATTTTTATTACAATAATATTAAGTATAATCTGAAATGTGATGCATATTTTGTAACTGACAAATCTATAATAGTAAACATTATATATAATATTATGATATTAAGTACAATCTGAAATGTGATGCATATTTTATAACTGAGAAATCTATAATATTAAGTATTGTCTAGTTTTTTCAAGTTTACATATGCAGTGAACTTTGGTGCCATGATTCAAAATTCATCTTCATGACTTGAAATTATAAGCTGAGAGTTTATCTGATCCAGAAAAAGTAGAAGATTAGCTTGAATATAGGGATATCAACTATCAGTACAGAAATGAAGTAGAATTATGGATAAACTTCTACTTCAGACAACAGCTGAAATTACAAATGGTACAAATCCTGATATTTGATAACTGATTGCAAGAGGAAGGTACAAGGTGTGGAACCACAGTTTACAACTCATTCCACAATAACAAAATGCCATCTCTGGGTAATTATCTATTTAGAGATATGTGTGAGTTGTTCATAGAAACACAGGGAAGATTTTCAGAATGTAAGTATATTCCAGTTGTCACTAATGTGTACTTCTCACTTCATTCTTAGCTGTGTTAACATGCACTTGCTGTCTTCCTAAAGTAGCTAAAATTTTTCTAGAGAAAAGTAAGATGACATATGTTCCTTATAAACTCAAGCAGATTAAAGTCCTCAAGAAATGTTGTATGTTTTTTCCCTAAGGTGTTATACAAAGTAAAATGCAATGTTCAGTCAGTTGACAAGGTAAAAGTAGTTTAATTACGTAAGGCGATTGCAGGGAGGATGATTTTCTTACTGGCATATCTGCTCTAGCAAAAGAATTAACATAGCCACCAAAACAGTCTAGCTGAGCTGGGCAAACATGGAAGACTGACCAGATAAATAGAACCACATGGGGGAGGCCCGAAGAGGAGAACTCAAGTAGACTCTAGAAAATTATAAGTGGTAGAGAGTTTTATTTCTAACTCAATATTTTAAATTATGGACTCATCTTAGGACATGAACAAATTTTGTATTCCATTGAAATGCACACTGGAAACCTATAGTCATATGGATTTTATAGTTATTGCCTCTACATTCTCGGGTTATGTAATACTTTCAGAAATTTAATGAAGACCTTTTTTTTAAAGAAATTCAAATTTAAAGCATATTTTCTTGATTAACAGGCAAGAACACATTTCTCAATCACCCAGATTTAATACACTTAGATTAATTTAGCAACTTGGATAAAGAATGGCTAAAAAGCTCAAATATTAAGACATTTTTCTTCTTCAGGAAATCTTACCTATTCAGGGAGCATTTTGATTCACCCTTCTTTTATCCATGTACATGTACTAATCTTCTAGTACATACAGAAAAATGACACTAAATGTCTTCTCAAACATTTCCAAGGAAGTAACTGCAGTCAGTCTAGGGTCATAACATGTACCTGAGTCTACTATAAACTTATTGGGACCTAGTGTAGAAATTACTCATATCAAATAAACATGTGTTTCTGTTGCTAAACTTCTAGTAATATAATTTATTGTTTACAAGTCTGTTCAGGTACCACACAGGACACCCAATTTACAGAATCCTATAAAGTTAAGAACATCTAGGTAAAAACATTTCTGTAGATAGATGCATAATATTTTTGTTTTTCTGTTTATACTGTATTTTGAAAAGATAAACACATGGAAGGTTAAAATATATTAAATAAATTTATGAATGAATGTAAGTACTAATATTAAAGGTTAAGAAAATAGCTGGGAAAGGGGACGATGACTTCTTTCATACTATATTTACCATATTTTAACTGCTATGTGACAGGAAGATTGAGTTATTGTCATCCTCATTATATGGAAGCTCTACTTAAATTCCATAAGTACACATGTTTGCTTTAGGAGACTTCTACCCTTATATGTTTCTATACATATTTTCAAAAAGGCTTTAGCTTTAGTTGTCCCGCCCATATTCCCTCCTATATGTCCTCCCGTGTCCCACCCTACTTAATCTCCCTATTTTAATTTCCACTCTATCTCTTTATAAAATTATATTCTATTTCCCATTCCTTGGAAGACCCTCTCTGTGAAGTTTTGACCCAATAACCCACCTAAGTTAATGCAGTTGAGAATCTGGTCTCCACTTGGCAATATTTAAGAGATGTGGCTTTGTTGGAGAAGGTTTGTCACTAGGTGAAGATTTTGAGGTTTCAAAAGACTTGCACCATTTCCAGTGTGCCCTTTCTGCCTCTTGTTTGCAGTTTTTGAGATATGAGCTTGTTGGCTGTTCCTACCATCATGCCATTGTTCATCAATTATATACTATATTCCTCTGAAACTGTAAGCCCAACTAAATACTCCTTTCTATTAGTCATGGTGTTTTATCATAGCAATAGAAAAATAACTAAGACACCCTCCTCTATGGCCCCTTACTAACTACCCAACTTCCGTGAATATTCTGAATAAAACACATGTATCTAAACCTTAAAAATAACACATAAGATAAAAAATTCAGTATTTGTCTATCTGAATCAGAGTGACTTCACTAGGTACTAATACCATATGGTACTAAGTAAAACCCATGATGCAGGTTCCATCCTTTTGAGTCCTTATCCAGGACAGCCTCAAAGACCCCTCCCACAAGAATTATAGAGTATTGTTAGTGCTCAGCAACTTCATGTCAAGATCCTATTGCTGAAGACACTACGTAGGCTAGTAAGTCCTTGAAGAAACATGCTACAATTATTCTGCTAAATGAACATAGTAATAAAATGACTCCTACTGACATATAGCTATAACATAAATCAATGAATAACTCAACCCTCATCAGAGAAGCTCATATTTATGGTGGTAAGACACAGAAAATCCACAACTGAACAATGTATAGAGACATATAAGGAAATGGGATATCTGTGAAACATACTTCCTATCAAGGCTCAGGGATCCACACAGAAGAAAAGGCAGAAATATTCTACGAGGAAGCAGTGGCAGATGACTTCAAAGAAACAGTGCCTTCCAGACACAACATGATTGATGCACATATGAACTCACATGACTGTGACATCATGCATGAGACCTGCACAGGTCTAAGACAGACAAATCCCAGCTCTGAAAATGGGAAGTGGACACAAAGTCATACTCCTAACATTGAAACTATCTACAGTTTATATCTACTGAGGAAGAGAAGACCAGTTTTGTCCACTAGAGTGTCACTGGGTATACACTACACTTCAGGGCAGGTTGCCTAATTGACCAACACCAATCAGACAGCATGTTTTTGTGATTTTTGTTTTGCTTTGTTTTAAGAGAGAGGAAAAAATAAGTTGCCTAGGTAGAGGATTATGGGTCTGTGAAAGAATCTGGCCAACATTTGTTGCATGGAAAATTTAAAAATAAATTTAAAAAACATGGATTTGGCTCAGGTTAATATACTAAATAGTTTTGTAATTCAAAACATAAAGATTATATTCTACTTGTATTTTTTTTTCTGCTAACACCTTGCCACATTTTTGTATTAATCATATTTTAAGTAAACATAGGAAAACATCTTTTTTCTTTTTTACCTCTCCTGCATGGAAAACAATTTTTTTCAAAGAAAAGCTATTTGTTTTGTTCATGATCTTTCTGTTTGATATGTTTTTTCCTTCATAAAATCTCCTACGAGTTTGTTTCAAGTAAAATAGAAGAGAAGAGCTCCTGGTTATTTTTCATAATTCTGTGAAATTATCCTATAAAGTATCTTTGGATTACTAATATTTCTAATGTACAGTTTTGAGTCTTTTGCTTTTATGTCTTTCGATTTAAACATATCAGTCCCTCTGCCTCTAAGAGAGAGGTTAAAGGCACCATTTGATTGGGAAAATTTTGAAAATTGAAAGCAGAGGATTTGACCTTCAGAACTTGTAAGTGATGGGTGATTTGGGGATTGTGTGACCCTCCTTGGTGATGTGAATCACAGGCAGTATTCGTGGTTTGGAGACATGGAGATGAATGTTGGAACAGCATGAACAAGGAAGAATGAGAGAATATTTTAAGAGGAGATTCAGAAATATAGTAGAAAATGAAAGGAAGCACCACGGCAAGATTATATGAGACTTAATTTATGGGCTTCTGTAGACAATTATTGAGTGTAAATGTTGAAAACTGACACCTGGAGTTTGACAGGTGAGTCATCAGTGAAGCCTTCACAGAGACCTTTGATCTGATCAGTGAGTTGTGCCCTTTTTATTCACTCTGCCACTATATACCAAAAAATATGTTTAGGGAATTCTTCATACTAAGTCTCTTCAGCAATGTCAACCTGTCCCATTTGAATCCACAAGGCCCAGTCTCTCCCTTGATAATAATGACATATTTAGAATTCCTTATGGAAATCATCTGACCCCTGTTTTCCAAGTACATGACAGTACTGTAACCTTACAAGACCTTTACCTTCATCTCAACCTTCATTTTTTAAAAAAACTATTCTATATATTATATTTGTTAAGCAATATAAATTCTCTTTAAACACAAAACAAAACAAAACAAACAAACAAAAAAATCCCAAAACAACAACAACAACAAAAATCTATTCTGGTTTGGATTCCAGAGAGGGAGCATCTCACATTATTTGCTTCTCCATATAGATTGATTTCAGACAGTGTCTTCTTTAATCTATCACCTTGTCCATTTCTGATGTGCCAAAGTATATTAAACTTGCATTTTTTTTTTTTGCTCCGACTGCAACAGTCTGTACTCTCCAACCTTTTCTGGAATAGCTTCCCTTTATTTTTTTCAACAATTAAATCCATTTATTGCACAATATTCATCATCTTATCGGTGACTCAAGTCAAATTCAAAAATTATTTTTAATTGTACAGCTTTATCTAACTCCAGGCCAAATTTGTCTTGTCATGGACCTAGAATCAAAACACATCACAGTTTCATAAATTACTTCTATCTCTACTACCAGAATACTATAGAAAGCCAAATTATCTTTCAGCAGGCGGTAGTGAATTAATCATTTGTCTGGACATTCTAAATCCATCCAAGGCTCCTGTAACCTATTCTGCACTACATGATTAGATCCTATTTTTAGTATCTATCAGATCATGTTATTCTTCTGTTTACTAGTTTCCAATTACAATAAAATGCAAAACACAGCTTAAATGTACCATTTGTTTGGTCCCACTATGACCCCCCCCCCGCCGCATAGCTTCTCCCATAATCCTCTCTGAACTTCAGACACACCCATGCTGACTAAATGCACCCAAGTTATTTCCTATTTTAGATCTTTATGCTGTTTTCTGTATCTAAATGTCTATCAGCCTTCTCCAAATATTACAGCATTCCACTCATTTCCTGTAAATTGTTCTTAATTTTTAAAACTTAATTCATGTGAATCTAATTAACATATAAACAGCATTAAAATAGGGGCTAGAGGGATTGATCTTAATGAAAACAGTAATTCTCCAGCACCTACATGGCAGCTTCAAACTTTCTGTGACTCTAGTTCCAGGATATCCAATGCCATCTTCTGGCCTATGTGTGTAGTTCAAGCTCATGGTACACAGACGTGCATAGGGTCATTAAAAAATTAAATAAAAAATTAAAAACATTAAAGTGCCAGTTTAGAGAGTACAAAGAACCTACCAGTGCTATTATAATTATAAATCACTAGACTTTACTTACTCTATCATGTAGTTAGATGATCTATCAATATTTGGTTAATAAATATTTGTAGTGGTATGGATTCATAATATGAATTGTTGGGCATGGCAATCAAAGATTAATCATCAAGATACATTTTATTATGCATTTTCTTTAAAAATTAAAGTTACATACATGCTTAACCTACTGTTATTGTCCACATATTTTTCTTTTATTTATCATTTTATTTGGTATTTTTTACATGGGAAGTATTGTTTTCATTATATTTCATTGTTTATTAAATAATTTCTTGGATCATCTTTTGCACTGTTTTCAATACCATTTACCAATGTATAAAATTTTAACAGGATATTTTATCTTCTAGGTTGAGAATAAAATTGCCTAGGATAATTGTTGCCTATTTTGATTTGTTTAAAGTCTAAGGAGAGTGACCACATATTATTCTACTTTTTTGAGTTATTAAATTTGAATTTTTACAAAAGAATTTTATATTTAACAAATATATGAAACGTATCATTGAAGTTTTAGGAAAATAACTCATCAAAATGTAAATTATTGTACACATAAGATATACATTATTTGCATGTGTGTGGAATACCTGTGTATCCGTTTGTATACCTGTAGATATGTAAATATACTCAGTTTTTCAGTCTTGGTAAACGTATAAATTTTCTGATTTTTTTTTTAACCCAGACTCTCAACTTTTAATTTTACTTGGAGCTGTTGTCTCAAAGAGAGAAGAAACCGTTGAAATCAACTGGACATTTTCACCTGTTTGATTCAGTTGAATCTGTTTTCCAAAGAGATGGAGATTCAGGCAATTCGAATAATAGAATGAGGACTGCTGTGTGCCAGGCTCAGTGCCAAGCAGTGAGGATCCCAGGATGAAGGAAGCATATGCCTATTCTTGGGGTCCTTTACAATCTTGCAAATGAAATCACCATGTCAAAAGATGTGTGCACTTTTTCTGCTTCATAAAGACTATTCAAGTTTCAGATGCAAGAGAGAGAAGAGATGTCCAGGTGAATTCAGTCTGCCTGTTGGGAGGGGAATGTTTTGAGTCCACCCAATGAAACAAAGCTAAGTTGATAATCTAAAAGCTTCAGAGGGTTTCAGTTTTCAGCTCAGTGAGAAGCTGAATATTATACTCAGGTGTATGAGCCACTATTGTTTTGCCCTGGATCTGAGGCTGGGGACATTGGCTGTTTCTTCCTTTGCTTCTTCTTAGTGACCTCCATAGCTCAGTCTGCTTTAGGAACTGAACACAATGAGATCTTTAAAGTCCTTCTGTGGCCAGAAGATAAGGTGCTACTACAAATTTTTAATCCAGTGCTTTAGGCAACTGAAGACAATAACAACAACTATCCTATTTCATTTAAATTTTTTTGTTCATTTCGGCTCCTGTAAATATATTTCTGCTTTAGTTTTTATCTTTCTTGCACTTTGTGCCTTAGAGTTAGATGCTTGATATGATGAAACCTCCATTTGCCTGTGTTCAAGGAAACTTTAAGGCAAATCAGCTCTAGCTTCAATGGTAGATCAGTTTCCAGAACTCTCCAAATCATCACATGGGGTGATAATCCCAAACATAACAGCACATCTGCCTCCCTGAGAGTTTCTCTTTCTAGAATAGTGTGTTTGGCACATGAAATTCTGTTCTGAAATCCTCAAGTTAGATCCTAAGTATGTACTTTATAAAACCTTCTGTTTTCAGTGTTGTTCTATTGTCTTGGACATTGATATGATCAGTTATTATTTTTTCTCATTTTTATCCTCCCGCTTTGTCTCTGCTTTCAACATTCTCAAGTGAAAATATGGGCACTAACAAACTTTCAGAGGGATTTTTAGTACAATTTTTTCTTGGGAAAGTCATTATACATTTATTAGTATTTTCGTGTTAATTATAATATGCCAAGAATGTTACATCCTTCATAGATTCAATGTATTTTTTTCAATATGTTAACTCAAAATAATGTACGAATTCAAAAATGATGCAAAAGGGAATATTTGTTAGTTTATTAGGATGACAACTGTGACTGGGGCTGTGCTTCACTAAATGTGTGACTCTTCTTGACCAGCTAATTGACACCAAATTAGGTTTTGAGCAAGACTTGCTTGGGTTTCACAATGCCTTTGTTAGTTTGCCACCCCAGCACAATCCTTAAAACATTCTAAAGAGTGTGGACATTCAAATTTATGGAGCCATGATGTTAGTGAGAATGGGAGAAAATGAAAAATAGTGAAAGGTCATAAGTTTTGCTCTCGCAGTGAGGTTATTTTCCTGTTATTCAGTGAGTCACAAATATTTCAAGTCACACAGTCTTTCAAGAACTTGTTTAGTGCTCTCCATTGTGTGTGGGCATGTGTGTGCATGTGAGTGTATGTGTGTGTGCCTGTGTGTGCAAGTGCATGAGTGTGCAGGCATGTGTGTGCATGTGAGTGTATGTGTGTGTGCCTGTGTGTGCAAGTGCATGAGTGTGCAGGCATGTGTGTGCATGTGAGTGTATGTGTGTGTGCCTGTGTGTGCAAGTGCATGAGTGTGCAGGCATGTGTGTGTGTGTGGGTATGTGTGTGCATGTGAGTGTATGTGTGTGTGTCTGTGTGTGCAAGTGCATGAGTGTGCAGGCATGTGTGTGTGTGGGTATGTGTGTGCATGTGAGTGTATGTGTGTATGCCTGTGTGTGCAAGTGCATGAGTGTGCAGGCATGTGTGTGTGTGTGTGTGTGTGTGCATGTGAGTGTATGTGTGTATGCCTGTGTGTGCAAGTGCATGAGTGTGCAGGCATGTGTGTGTGTGTGTGTGTGTGTGTGAACGCTTTCTGCAATTTTAAGATTTTCCTGTTTTGTTTTTTTTCCCTGCTTTTTCCACTGTGTATCTCCACCATGAAGCTGGGCTCAGACCATTCTATTTCTTCTTTGTTGACTCTCTCCCTCTTTGGCACTGCTAATAGAAGGTTATCAGAGGGAGGCTGCAACTCTAGAGAGCAGAAGAGATTTTCCTTTCTGTCTGCCTCCTGTGGCTGTAGTGTGTATTTGCTGCAGCATGCGTTCTTCCGAGCAGCATGTACATAAAATAGCCATTTTCTCCATTTGATCCCTCTGCTTCCGGCCATCTCCCACCCAGGTGCATCAGATCATTCTCTCCAGTTTCAATTTCTGGGTCTCCACTTTAAGTTTCCTCAAGATCCTATGATGTTTTGACATTATTCTATAAATATACCTTCTGATAAGTAACCCAGCATTTTACTTTAGATATTTAGTCCTAGGTAACTGTTCCTTATTTTAATTTTTTTTCTATTTGAATAGCTGGTATCTGGCTGCTATTGAAAACCTTGTATTAACCCAGATTTTCTTTGAATTTCAGGAAGATAATGGTTAAGAGCTTTACCAGTGGGTCCTAAAATCCATGTAAGTCCCAAAATTTGGCAATTCCTAGAAAGATATAGAGAAATGATAGACAGTAAGTGATGAATAAAAATATTAGCAAAAAAGAGAAAAAGGTCATGAAGATATGATGCAATTATTGAGTCCACTTAGTGCCTATTTTGAGTGCAAAATGGATAGAAACAGAAATGAGTATTTATAGGGAAGTTAAAGAGAATAAAGCAAAATTTTATGTGCTAGAAATGGGGGAGTAGTCTTGGCATATGGTCCGTAGGAACTGAGTACAGATTTTGGCCAGCTGAAGGCAATGGGAAACAGATGAGTGAAAAATAAAATATCATTTCAGAATTGTTTTTTTTTTTAGGAAAATGCAAGTAATGTGGCTGCAGAATATTTCTTGAAGAAATAAAGTTGCCGATGGAATCATTCTTGCTAGGCCAGTTGCATAAACTTATAAGCTTTGGCTAGTAATTCTTGAAGATCTATGACTGTCCACAGAATAATTGCATTTTCACCTTTAGGAGCTTACTGTAGCACACTGACTGCCTAATTATTGAATTCCCACATAGAGCAACTCATTTCTTTAGTATCTCTCATGTACCTTCCCCCCCCCCAAAAAAAAGATTATAACTTTATGATTAGGAAGTAGGGGGAACAGCTGTGAAAACAAACTATCTGTTTCTTTCTCTGAGGCCCAAACTGTAGGAAGAGAGATAGGATTAAAGTTAATTTTAATAACATTGGCCTGGTCCTAAAGACAGTTCATAATGGTGATAACATAGGAGACAAGGAAAGTCTAGGGCAACAGGTGGCATACTGTAAGTAGCTGTTCATATTCTCCCTCAAAGTTTGCCCTTGTTGCTTGGAACCAACACATCTGAGAATGATCCTTTTCAGTGCTATAGCTCCCTATAGAAACTCCGTCTCTCAGACTGTTTAGCATTTACTGGGGGGAGAAGGAACTAAAAGGAAATATCTCATTCTGCCCACAAGTGAGTCAATGTCATCAGGGACACTGATGAGCACAAGAACTCTTCCTGCACAGTAGTTAGTTGAAGTCATTGAAGACACTGCTGAGTGTAAGACCTTGTCTTGTCCACTGGTTAGGTAAGATTTCTGACGATAGCACTGGGTGCAAACAGAGCTCCACAGAGCACCTCCTAGGTTTGCATAGTTCAAAGCTACCTCTGTGTAGTGTGCCTCTCATCCCTTGACTTCTGTGCAGGTGAAAACAAAGTACCACTGAAAAACAAGGCAGTTTTAGGCAGCTCAAAAAAATCAGTATTTATAACTGCAAAGAAAGTACACTATCTTCTCAGCTGACCAAGAAAGAATGATGTGATTCTTATTATATGAAAGACTCATTGAAGTCAATTTCTTATACCTTCTCAACTAATATGGAAACTGGGTGAACACATCAGTTCGACCTTACAAAATTTCCTGATCTTTTGATCAACTCTCAGGAGCCAACAATCTAGACCATATAATAAAGTATTGACTACAGATCCCAATGTGGTAGTTTCTAGCTACTTGTTACTATTAAAAGGTAATTTGGTCAATTTTATAAAATATATTTTATTGTACTGTATAAATTTCAAGTTTTTATATGCACATGTGGTTTAAAGCTACATGTTAGCACAGATAGACATTTTCCCCTAATTCTCAGAAAGTCACAACAGATAACAATGACTTGAAAACATAAACTGAATAATTCTCTTACAGCATTTATTCCTCCATTTTTCGCCACCAAAAGTAAAACATAATAAAAAATAGCACATTTTAACATATTCTTATTTTAGTAGCCATGATAGTGAGGCTGTGACAGGGACTGGAGATTAATTAATACATTATAGTCAAAATACTATAACCAGCAATTATTCTATCAGATATCAGGTAGTGTATTATCAAAATCTTGAAGAGAAGACACCAGAATATTTGCATAGACTTACCATATGAAGCAGTGATGCTACCAAGTGTTGGGTGAAAAGGGTTTATATTTCTGGTGTAAATGATGTAAATTCAGATTGAGAAGGATCAACAGAATGAGACATGATGACCATTAAACCTGTATTAGTGAATATCAATATTCACTATCATAGATTTTTTAGAACTCAATAACAATGGATTTAGTTACATATACACTATACTCAAAATCCTCTTGACTCTAGTTAAAAAAGACATATCAGTTATGTGGGGTTAGTAACTTTTCCCCCCACCCACCTTTACATGTCTACACATTGTGAAAGATACATGCTGGGCTGCATTTAAGTAGAGCATGCTCCTAAGAGAGAGCAAATTGCTTCAACAGTGACATTGCCTATGTTTGACATTTTTCTTCCTCATATTTGTTCCTGTAATCCCCACCCTCTCACTTTCCTTCCCCCACTGCTTCAGCTCGCTCCATATCTATGAAAAATTTCATCCAAACCACAGCTTTCATTTTAAAACAGAGAGCTATGGATAGAAACATGGTGATTTTTAGCTGTCTGTGTCATCTTTATCACCGACTGAGGGATGGAAAGTCTTCTCCATGTTATTTACAACTGCAGATAAAACCCAGTTCTCTTGTCCTCTGTTTCCATGGTTACAAGCTTTCCTCTTTCAACAGGTCAATACACGCTTTCATTTTAGACAAGGTCCTGTGTAATTCATCTCAGCATTGCACAGAGGGGGAAAAAAGGGCTCTTCTCTCTTACAGAAATCATTTTAAATTCTTGGCAGAACAATACGCTTTGATTTCCATGATGTATGAGTCTTGTCCCTAGTCTGTCTGCTATTTTAATATCTGTGAAGAGACAGACTGTGACAATTCGACTACTTCAACAGTTCTCTTCTTCATAAATCTTATAAGCTGGCTGTTTTGCTAATGATACTCCATTTATTTGTTTTCAGTGTATTCAGTAGAATGGCATATCGTCAAGCTGCAGTTGCAAGTACAGTGCATCCCGATTATGAAAATCACCAGAAGCATTAAGACGATCACTGGCCAATGATTCTCCCTGTGCACCACCTACAGCTGTGTTTTGGCTGCGATTTTGCTCACTACGAGAATTATAGAAACCATATTAATTTCCTTGACAGTGAGTTGGAAATCTGTTTCTTTGGAGACAAAAGGTTTTGTATTAAATTTATAGGAGAAGAGGAAGTCCTTGCCATGGAAAACAGGAGGGAGATTGCCAATTGTGTGGGAGAATCAACGTTTGAAGAGATTAAACATTATATAAACACATATACATATATTCATTTAGATTTTGCTTACCAGGGTGTAATATCTGTGGACTTTTATATAGGATATAGACTAAATAGGTAACAGAAAATAACAGCAGGGAGAGAAAAGTACTCTGGCAACTTATAGAGTCAGACTCATTTAAAAGCACTCTGAGTGATGATTTTTAAAAGTCGTAGTTTTAAATTTTACTGTCATAAGAACAATATATTAGTCAATTTTCTATTGTTATAGTAAAATACTTGATACTGAGAAATACGCAAAGGAAAGGGGCTGATTTAACTATGTAGAAGACACGGGTATGAATGGTGCTGGATTCTGCTTAACTCTGGAGTACTTCCTGGTAGGGATACATTTGCAAAACCTCAGCTAGCAATAGAGGAAGCCAATGGAATTCAGGGGCTAGGTTTGATTTTGTTTTTCTTTAATGATACTCCAGTCTTTTAAAACCTATCTCATTCTATTCAATCTATGGAACTATTATGAGCCCCTTCCAAGGGCAGTTTCCTTGGAGGACTCTCTTAAAGATCCTTCAACTTAACTCTACCACACACAGAATCAAGCCTGTGGCCTGTAATCATCATAGAACACCCACAACATACAAACCACAACAGCGACACACCTCCACATTCCTATGGCACTCTTGCGTCATGCCTACTTTCATGGAATGCCAGCTCTCTTCTTCACTTTGGAGTCTTTATAAGGTAAGATAGAAATAAGAGACAAGCATATTATTAAGAAGTGTTTGTTAATGTAAAAACTTGACATTCGTCTGGTGAAAGGAAGCAATCACAGTAACATTGCTTCAGTGGACAGATGTACTCATGAAACTGTAGTTGTTACAGCTTGTGGTTGTGAGTTTTTCAGCTTTTCATAATTTGAATAATCAAAATAGAGTATTCTGGCGTGACCACAAGCTAATAACTGATAAGCGTTCTGTTTCCTTACCTTACTCTTAATTTATCTTTCTTGCTTAGTGCGTAACCTTTAAACATTCCTTAGACACTGGGCATTGGGCTCTTTTAAATTAGCAGACAGAATCTCACTATGCAATGGTGAGACCACGGTTGCAGCTGCAAAAGCAGAGGGCTGACTGGAGCTCTGTCCTCTCTCCATGGCTGCCATTGTGTCATTCCTGTGCATTACCTAACTGTAACTCCTTCTCTAACCCGTGACTTGAGATTACTATCTGTAGATAGTAACTCCGATGAGAACCCAATACTTCATAGAGCACCTTTGCTCAAATTCTGCTCCTATCTCAGAGTGTAGATAACTTTGAAAATACTATTTCCTTTCTATATGTAAATGTAGATTTTATATAGAGTCAGAGAACTATGTTGCTATACACATGTTCTAAAAAAAACCAGGAATTTTCTATAAAATTATCACTAAATACATTTTATTGAAACTGTATTTTAACTCATCACAACCTTTTGATGTGGACAGTCTTCCATGGTTTTTCCTTACTTACAAAGTTCATTTTTCTAATTCCTTAGTGTGTAACATTGCAATTACTCTGCAAGATCCTTTTGGAGTTGTAACTGAGACGCAATAAAAAAGCTTGCTTATAAAACAACACAAATACGGTATTATACCATTTATGTAAATAGGGCTTAAATTTGAATTCCCAGAATGCTCTGTTTTAGGATATTATCTTTCCTCGGTGGATAAAAAAATGGTAATTTGGTCTACTAAAACATATTTTAAGTGGTGCATTTCCTGATTTAGTTCACCTAAAATAATTTAACAATTTAAAATATAAAATGTTCTATCAAAGAAATCTTCAACCCTGTGTGAGTTACTTTTGTGCCTTGGTGACCAAAATACATTGCAGAGCAGCAGGATTCATTTTGGCTCTTAGTTTAGTGCATCGACTTTTAAAAAGGCAGAGTGGCTTTGTTTACGGTGGTGGGAGTAGTGACAGAGACTGCTCAGAGGGAAATGAACAAGAAAGCAGAGACAACAGGTGGAACCATATATGAGAGCATTACTTCTATTACCACCCCCTCTTCCCTGTTCCTAGTGTACGATTTTCATCAGGCAGAGGAAAGGCCCTCAAGCACTCCCTCAAACAGCGAGCACTCAAACCCGAGCCTCTTAGGCACATTTCACATTCTATTAGAAATTCTAGACCATGCTCTCTGTGACTACTAGGGAGTGTCTGGTCTTGCAGACTCCGGCCACTCCATACTCAAACACAAACTCTACTGTAACCGAGATGTGACACCTGCAGTCTGTGTAGAGTTGTGACGTGTGTAGCGCGTGCTTGCTCCACACACTTTCCTGCTCATGGTTAGGTTAGAGTATTTTGGGGTTTCCTTTTCTTACTTTAGCCATAGAAGATAGAATCAAATTTCAGCTACTTAAAGATTCAGACTTCTAGAAAATTCTTTGTACTTATATCCTCATAGCATGGCAATATCCCACTAAGTGCTGGTCTCTCATATCTAAAATAGTCTTCAGATGGCTTAAGGTTTCCAAACTTTTGCAATTCATGATGTTTTCCATGTTTGCCTGATGTCACATTTCTGATATCACTCAGTATTCCATATTTAGTGTTTTTTTTGTTTTGTTTTATTTTCATTCCCTCGTGAACATATCAGTGTGTAAGTCTCAGAAGGAAAAGAACTTGAGTGCATGGCGACCTTGCAGTAGACACAGTAAATACTCAGGACCCGCCAATTGTGATAAGCTTCTCAGTTTAGGTCATATCCTTCCTTCCACTCCAGACCCACTCAGTACAGCATAGTTTCTGAGGAAATGACAAATTCTTTGTGCTTTGGAGAATAGAACGCTGAATGTACAATGGCATATGCACACCGTGGAGAGAGTTCATCAGATTAAGACATTTGACACCAAGCCTGACAAATTGTTTGATCTCTGGTATATCCATGGTGGAAAGAGAGAATGCTTCTTCCAGGTTATCCTCTAAGTACCACATGCACATGGTGGCAAGTATGGCTCCACAAACATACCTATCATCAGTCATGCCCATATACACCAGAGAAGCACCACTGGTGACTGTCCAATCAATGTTCATAATTTACGAAAGTATTTTATACATGTAATTAAATGATATCTAGTAAACTTGTGTGTAGTGAACAATTCATTCTGCAACCTGAAGTCAGATTGAGTTCTTTCTCTGATTAATTTTAATGTAAATGAAGGCATAAGCAAAATAAATTTGTGTTTAAATTTCTTATTGTACCCATAAAATTCAATGATTAATCAATCAAACCCAGCAGACATCACAAATTCTCCCTTATATTTCTTAAATATAAACCTGTTCTCTATCTGAGATCTCAATTCCAGTTATTGATCTCCTTGTCTGTCCTGTAACATGTTGATTAATGTCTTGTTTTTTGTTATTTTAGTATCTGCTGGAGGTCTATTAAAATATCCCTGTTTCGAAAATGTCTCTTGCTTAATGACATTTAAAAGCAATATATTGGCTTATAATTTAATTAACTACATAATACATTCAAAATATGATATATTATTCTATTAAAGCATCTAAATTAAGATAATAAATATTAACTTATTCAAGCTAATTTTATATGTCAGAGAAATATTATAGTTTCATTTCCTTTGTAGATGTTAATTCTTGTAGTAGTTATGTCAAACTATTTTATCTACTCATATTTTCTTATTTTATCCACTTACATGATATTATTGGAAATATGACATTTTATTATAACTCTTCATTGGTTGTTAGTTATACATGAACATACATGCAAAATACAATTACATATTACATTTGGTAACAATCTTACTTATTTTGGAATATTAATTTCAATATTTTGATTTATTTAATATCTAATTCACATGACTAGGAATATAATAATACTTATTATATAAATTTATAACATCCAGAAAAGATCTATCTCTGTTAAAAGAAATCTTTGGAAAGTTTTATTTATATCTAAAACAAACTTTCAATTAATAGGTGAATTAATAACAAATGAAAAATACTTTGGACACTCAAGAGATGACTCAGTGGTTAAGAATATTTGCAACTCTTGCAAAGGACCGGGGTTCAGTACCCAGTGCTAACATGATTGCTCACAATGATTCATAACTCTAGTTCAAGGGATCTCACCCATTCTTCTGACCTTTGCAGATACCAGGCTTGTATGTGACAAACATGCATACATGCAGGCAAAACTTTCATACTTGTAGAATATAAATAAATAAATATGAAAGAAAATGTCAAGCTCATGATCAATGAGTAGAAGAATCATGTTGAAACTTAAATATAAGTTGTGAATAAATTTGAAGTAGATTTGTCATTTTAATTAATTAATTAATTAATTAGGAACAGGGTCTCTTTATGTAGCCCTGGCTGTCCTGGAACTTCTTGTAGCAGTGGTTCTCCATCTTCCTAATGCTGAAATCCTTTAATACAGTTTGTTATGTAGTGATGACCCCTCCATCATAAAATTATTTTTGTTGCTACTTCAAAACTGTAACTTTCCTACTGTTGTGAATTGTAATGTAAATATCTGTATTTTCCAATGGTTTTGGGTGTCATAACCCACAGATTGAGAACCACCATATTATATATACCACAGAATCTAGTATTTTTGGGCCAAAACTATGCAGATGATAGTAGTGTTCTAAAGGTTTTCAATTTTTTTTCTATTTGGAAGAGAATAATTTAATTTTGTTTTTATTTTTTATGTATAATGAAAGTTCTTAACAGTTTCATACAATCATTTCCAACTCAGTCTCTCCCTACTCATACTCCTCCCATGTCATGTATCACGTCATCATTATATATGTACATATGATGTATATATATATATGCGTATACATACATACACAAATACATATAATCATGTGTATATGTGTGTAATATATTGGCTTATAATTTAATGCTAAAAAGTAAATTGAAACTATATTACTTTACTAAAGCATCTCAATTAAAAGAATAACTATTAACTTAATAAAGCCAATTTTACGACAGAGAAATATAGTTTTATTTCCTTTGTAGATGTTAATTCTTATAGTTGTGCAAATCTATTTTATTTATGTATATGTATACTATATATGTAAACTATATATATACATATATGTACATAAGATTATTTATGTATGTATGCATATTGTTGAGTCCTACTGAATTCATTTAGTGTTACTCATATGAATTTGTGTTTAGGATTGACTATTTGGGATTGAGTACCGTATCAAGAGTTCTTTCATGTAGATGACTGATATTTCTTCTTTTACCAGACATTATTCATCTAGGGGTATGGAATTATGAGAAATTTCCAAACCAAATTGCATTGTGAAATTGTGGTATCATTGCACATGTCTTGTTTATGAAAACACATGTTTAAGATTTCAGGGATGCCTCATGAAACTGAAAATCTTCTGTAAGGCAAAAGACACTGTCATTTGAACAAAATGGCAGCCTACAGACTGGGAGAAAATCTTAACCAACCCCACATCTGAAAGAGGGCTAAAATCCAAATTCTACAAAGAACTCAAGAAATTAAATGCCAAGAAACCAAATAATCCAATCAAAAAATGGGGGACAGAGCTAAATAGAGAATTCACAAAGGAGGAATCCCTAATGGCTGAGAGACACTTGAAGAAATGCTCAACATCCTTAATCATCAGAGAAATGCAACTTAAGACGACTCTGAGATTCCATCTCACACCTGTCAGAATGGCTAAGATCAAAAACTCAAATGACAGCACATGCTGGCGAGGGTGTGGAGAAAGGGGTACCTGTAGGGAGTTAGATAAATTAGATTTAGAAAATATATAGGAGTTTCTGATACTGTCTCTTAATTCGGGGCATGAAGAGCATTATCAGCATGTGGACTAAAAACAGGAAACAAACAGGAGACTTAATAGACTGAAAAACAAGGTTGAAGTCAGAAAAAACAGGAAATACTCAATAGACTAAAAAACAAGGTTGAAGTCAGGAAAACAGGAAAGACTTAATGGACTTGAAGAAACAAAGTATCTGGCCTGACATTGTTTTCAGCTGCTAAGTGGGCGGAGCCCAAATTAAGCTGAAACAGAGTTCCTCCTATTTAAGGACAGTACATGGAGCCCCCCCCCCAAAAGGAAGAGGCCCCTGATGCTAGAGAGCTCCAAGAGTCCTGCTGAAAAAAAGTGCTGGCCATCATTTGATGGCCAGATTTCCCTAAAGCAGAAAAAAGCTGGTGAGCAAAGAAAGCCTGAGCAAGACACCAAAAGGCCAAGGACTAAACCCTGTGGCTCAGCTTTTGCCTAGAGGGGTTTGTTCCTGATTCAAAAGAAGTAAGTTGGCCTGCAGACGGCTGGGGTCTCCCACAGGAAAAAAAAAAAAACAAAAAACAAAATCATAAAGCCTTATTTAAGGTGAAACTGCAATAACCAACTTACCCTGACGAACCTGCATCTGAGAGATTCAGAAAAAGGACTGCTAAGTGCGTTAAAGAATCTACAACAAAGACTGTGTTCCTGATGACTGAGGACCTGCCCCAGAGACTGTATCATTCTAAATGGTTAGAAAAATAATTATCAATAGGTTTAGTGGATAGGTTAAAGGGGTTATAGGAATTTATAGGATTAATAGTTAATAAATTGTTGGTGTTTGTTATAAGTGAATTTAGTAATAAATAAATAAGTGATAAATAATAATTTAAAAGTTCGGTTACAGGTGGGGCTCAACGTGGTAAGGCATTATGGGTAATTTTATTTTCAAAACTATAGAGAAAACTGCAAATTTTGAAACTATGATGCCAGTTGTTGACAATATGGCAATGTTTACTGCTGACCGCTACATTGTTTTTCAATCAGACCGAATGTTTTATGCTGTTTACTTTTTTTTATTTTATTGGTTTCTCATAAGGAAGATGACTGTTACACAATTAAAAATTATGGAAATGCAGATTGAGGAGCTTAAAAAAATTCTGGCAGGGCAGGTGACTGGAACTGAGAAAATGGCAAGTTCTTTTCTAGCTAGGTCTCCACAGTCGCCACATGTACCAGTAGAAAAGCCGCCGCATGTGCCAGTAGGAAACCAGGTACGTAAAGGTGCTAATGTGAAACCAAGTGTGCCCCCAGAGAGCTGCATGGTACTGCACAATCACCATCAGCTTTTCCAGTTATGTTTCAATTTAGGCCTGATAATAACGGTCAGCTCAATCAGGAATTAACATGGCGTCCAATAGACATTTTGGATTTAAAAAGATTTAAGGAGTCTATTGTCTCTTATGGAATGCACTCATCATTCGTTAAACAGATGCTAAATAATTGAGCTATACAAAATAGAATCATTCCCCAAGATTGGAAGGGACTGATATCAGCTGTACTAGAAGGTAGCCAGCAATTACAATGGTTGTCATGGTGGAGACATGAAGCCACAAAATTAGAGCAGCAAAATATGGCAAGGGGAATAAATGTCACAACCCACAAAATGCTTGGTGAGGAACTTTATGCTGACATACAGTTACAGACTCAATTTGAAGATGTTGTCATCGAACAATGTCGTGTTGCAGCTCTGAGGGCCTGGGATATGGTGGCTGAGGCTGGGAAAAGGTTTACTTCATTTACCAAGATAATACAAGGTCCTCAGGAAACCTTCTCAGACTTTTTAGGGAGATTGACTTCAGCTGTGGAGAGAGATGCAGATAACCCTGATGCCAGACAGGACTTGATAAATACCTTGGCATATGAAAATGCAAATGCTGAATGTCAAAGGGCAATTAGGCCATTGAAAGCTTGAGGAGCCCCAGTAGATGAATGGATAAGAGAAACAGCTGATATTGGTTTTCAAGAGCATCAGACTAATGTCATAGCACAAGCAGTTGCTAGGGGTCTTAATGAGTGCTTTAAAAATGGAAAACTTGGTCATTTCCAAAGATATCGTAAGGCTGAATCCTCCAGAACTTGAAATGATAGGTGCCTGGACTCTGCAGAACATGGTCAAAAAAGGAAATGAACGGCTTTTAATGGCGAACATGGTTGTTGAAGGGAACAAACAGCTTCTAACCGCACTAGAAGGTTAAGGTCTCCAGGATTTTGTACTCATTGTGGAAAAGGTAAACACTGGTCCCAGGATTGTAGAGCTGAAACGGATGTTTCCTTGCTGGGAAACGAGGGGAGGGGCCTACCGGTTCAGGCCCCCAAAACAATGTGAACCGTCGTCCATCATCCAACCAGAGGGAAATAAACAGGCAGGAAAAACAAAATTAACTATTGCTGATCTTTTACAGGCTACTGAAGGTACTACAGTTTTAGATTTGACCAGAGATCAATCTAAACAAATGAATGTTTGTTTAAACATTCATCAAAACAGATGAATGTTATATGTTAATCACTGATATCTATGGTCCTTTATCATCAGGGACAATAGGATTAATATTTGGAAAAAATGGATTTAACTTTATTCATCAAGGTATTATAGATGGAGACTTCAAGGAAGAAATTAAAATTATGACATCCATATGGAAAGAGATGACAATTAATGCAGGGGACAAAATTGCCCAACTGCTGCTGTTTCCATACACCAAGGGCAAGGTTGTTCCAATAGACAGAACAGGAACAGTCGAAAATAGTGGAAAACGTGTGTATTGGCAAATAATGGTGAGTGATATGAGACCAAAATTAAAAATACAAATGAATGGTATTGAAATAGAAGGATTGCTTGACACAGGAGCAGATGTCACTGTCCTCTAACATGAGTCGTGGAATTCAAACTGGCCACTTCAAAGGGTTCCTACACATTTTATAATAATTGGTAAATTATTACAGGTAAAACAAAGTGTATGATGGCTTAACTGTGTGAGACCAGAAGGGCAAACAGGGAAGTTGAGACCTTATGTGGCTGATGTACCCATAAATTTATGGGGAAGGGATCTCTTACAACAATGGGGTACTCAAATAAATATTCCTGCAATGCCAGAAATAATAAATGATAAAATGATGGGTGCTTTTGAGGAAGGTATTGATATGCGTACTCAACAACAATTGCAAGGTATGTCTAGTGTCCAATCACAGGACACCCCAGACATTGAGATTATAGATACTTTTGAGGAAGGTATTGATGTGAGTACTCAACAACTACAAGCTATATCTAGTGTCCAAACACAGGACACCACAGGTATCAAGTTTCCAAATTTATACTAGAGGCCACTGCTGAAATTCCAACAGCCCTACCCTTGAAATGGCTATCAAATAAACCAGTGTGGCAAGAGCAGTGGCCCATAACAAAGGAAAAATTGGAGGCTCTTGAGCAATTGGTAAAAGAACAGCTGGAGGCTCATCATATAGAAGAGTCTACCAGCTCATGGAATTCTCCTGTGTTTGTGGTAAAAAAGAAATCGGGTAAATGGAGAATGGTAACAGATTTAAGAGCTGTGAATAGAGTAATTCAACCTATGGGTCCTTTAAGCCTGGTATGCCTTTACCTTCTCTGTTACCAAAGTCATGGCCTTCAATAGTAATTGATTTAAAAGACTGCTTTTTCTCAATTCCATTGCATAAGAATGATAGGGAAAGGTTTGCCTTCTCTGTACCTACTCTTAATAACAGTAGGCCAATCAAGAGGTATCATTGGAATGTACTTCCACAGGGAATGTTGAACAGTCCAACTCTTTGTCAATATTTTGTACAAAACCCATTAAAAATAATGTGTAAGCAGTTTCCTCGATCTATTATCTATCATTATATGGATGATATTTTGTTGGCTGATTCTGATGTAGTTGTTTTAGAGAACTTATTTAAGGAAATGCAAAGAATTCTACCACTATGGGGGTTAAAAATTGCTCCTGAAAAAATACAAAGAGGAGATTCAATCAACTATTTGGGTTATAAAATAAGTCAACAGAGAATAAGATCGCAAAAGCTACAAATCCGTAGAGACCAATTGAAAACTCTTAATGATTTTCAAAAATAAATGGGAGATATAAATTGGCTAAGGCCCACCCTTGGTTTAAGTACTCATGAGTTAAATAATTCGTTTCAAACATTACAAGGGGATTCAAATATAAACAGTCCAAGATGTTTAACTGCTAAGGCAGAAAAGGAATTAATGTTGGTAGAACAAAGATTGCAAGATGCATACATAGATCGAATTGATCCCCAACTTGATTGTATTTTGGTCATTTTACCATCAACTCATTCTCCTACAGGGCTTATTATGCAACAGGAAGATAGTATTATGGAATGGATTTTCTTACCACATAAACAAAGTAAAAAATTAAAGACATACATAGAAAAGATATCTAAATTAATTGTAAAAGGTAGAATAAGACTACGTCAATTATCAGGAATGAACACGGCTGAAATAGTAGTGCCTCTTACTAATGCTGAGATTATGTCATTGTGGGTAATCAATGAAGATTGGCAAAGAGCTTGCAGTAATTATTTGGGGGAAATTAATAACAAATTTCCAAAAAGCAAACGTATACAATTTATAAAAAGAACTACTTGGATTCTTCCTCGTATTGTAAAGGGAACACCAATTCCTGATTCACCAACCTTCTATACTGATGCTAACAAGATGGGAATGACAGGTTATAAGACAGACAAAATCAGGAAGGTAATCAAGAGTCCATATACCTCAATTAAAAAAACCGAATTATATGCAATCCTTATGGTGTTATTAGATTTTCCAGAGTCTCTTAACATAATTACAGATTCTCTATATGCAGAAAGAGTTGTATTGCACATAGAAACTGAATTTATTCCCGATAACACAGAATTAACTTCTTTATTTATACAATTGCAACAGGTCATCAAAGGTAGAAATAATCCATTATATATAACCCATATTCGATCCATACAGGTTTGCCAGGTCCATTGGCACAAGGAAATGAGGAAATTGACCAGTTACTCATAGGAAATGTGTTGGAAGCCTCAAAATTTCATCAGAAACATCATGTTAACAGTTCAGGTTTAAAGAAAAAATTCTCTATTACCTGGCAACAAGCCAGGGAAATAATTAAAAAATGTCCTACGTGTTCTCTGTATAACCAAATTCCATTACCTGCTGGTAGTAACCCTAGAGGTACTAAAAAGAATGAAATTTGGCAAATGGATGTTTTTCACTTTGCAGAATTTGGAAAACAAAGGTACGTACATCATACCATTGATACATACTCAGGGTTTCAATGGGCAACTGCTTTAAGTTCTGAAAAAGCTGATTGTGTTATTACACATTTGTTAGAAATAATGGCATTTATTGGTGTACCTACACAAATTAAGACTGATAATGCTCCTGCATATGTATCTAATAAGATGAAGCAATTCTTTGCATATTATAATATAAAACATGTTACTGGTATACCACACAATCCTACAGGACAAACAATTGTAAAAAGAGCTAATCATACCTTAAAAGAGATGCTTTTTAAACAAAAGGGGGAATTAAAGAATCCCAGGGTTAGATTACACAATGCATTGCTAACTTTGAATTTCCTAAATTTTGGTGAAAAGGGTACCACTGCAGCTGAGAGACATTGGGTTATACAAAAAACGGAGGAATTAAATCAACCAATATATTATTAGGATATGTTAACTTTAGAGTGGAAACCTACAATGGTTTTAAGATGGGGACGTGGTTATGCCTATGTGTCTACAGGGAATGAAAAAATGTGGTTACTAACAAAACTTATAAAGATTAGATCTGACCAGAAAGAACCTCCCATTAGCTGAAATATGAATGTCTTCGCATGGTAAGAATATTTTATTAACTTTATGGTGTTCATGATATTCCAATCTTTTATCCAAGATGGACAGAGTTTATGGTGTTAATGATATTCCAATCTTTTATCCAGGATGGACAGAGTTTATGCCTTAAAATGGACTTACAAAGTTGTTCTATGCCTTCTATTTGCTCAAATTTAGAGCAAAAATTTATTTTCAGAGCCAAGGACTGAATGACAATAACAACAAGACAAATGGGCCAGAAGATTCAACCTAACATACTGCTTCAATCACTGTTTTCTTAAAAACTTTGCATGCAAATCATTTTTAAAAGCACTAGTCCAAAAAATGATCGATCTTACAGAGACTGGACAATAAAAGCTATAGGTAACTTTCCCGAGAATTGGCCAATATCTCAATTTTTAAAGGGTACCTGAATATATTTACACTCCATTCCCAAAAGATGGGTTGGAAGTTTTTTGTGTGTGTTATGTTATGTGTTGTGATTGTTTGTTGTCGTCTGGGATGAATGGATATATGTTATGTGTTGTGAATTGGATTTGAGGATTTTCTTTTTTTCCTCATTCTATTTTTTGTCTCTTTTATTATTAAAAGCTTAAGATTATTTTGTTATATTGGTAGAAATTTAAGATTCTGCTTATTGATGCAAGTTTAAAAAATGTTTTTTTTGTAATAGAAAATAAGTTTATTGATAAGAATTTAAAATGTTTTGTTTGCTTTAATGTCTTTTGTCAAAAGATGTAAATACAACTATGTTTGTGAGAAGTTTAAGGTTATTTTAACACTTGCTTTAATGTATATTGATAAAAATTTAAAGTTAGTTTATGTATTGTACATAGACAATTTATTTACATTGTATATGTAGATATTATGTAGATTTATTTTTTATTTTACTAGAAGGGGGATATGTGGGGAGTTAGATAAATTAGATTTAGAAAATATATAGGGGTTTCTGATACTGTCACTTAATTTGGGGCATGAAGAGCATTATCAGCATGTGGACTAAAAACAGGAAACAAACAGGAGACTTAATAGACTGAAAAGCAAGGTTGAAGTCAGAAAAAACAGGAAATACTCAATAGACTGAAAAACAAGGTTGAAGTCAGGAAAACAGGAAAGACTTAATGGACTTGAAGAAACAAAGTATCTGGCCTGACATTGTTTTCAGCTGCTAAGTGGGCAGAGCCCAAATTAAGCTGAAACAGAGTTCCTCCTATTTAAGGACAGTACATGGAGCGCCCCCCCAAAAAAAGGAAGAGGCCCCTGATTCTAGAGAACTCCAAGAGTCCTGGTGAAAAAAAGTGCTGGCCATCATTTGATGGCCAGATTTCCCTAAAGCAGAAAAAAGCTGGTGAGCAAAGAAAGCCTGAGCAAGACACCAAAAGGCCAAGGACTAAACCCTGTGGCTCAGCTTTTGCCTAGAGGGGTTTGATCTGTCTGAACAGTGGCCTAAAGGAAATTGTGCCTGGCTTTAAGGACTGAGGTGGAGCAGCTGAGTTCCTGATTCAAAAGAAGTAAGTTGGCCTGCAGACTGCTGGGGTCTCACACAGAAAAAAAAACATAAAGCCTTATTTAAAGTGAAACTGCAATAACCAACTTACCCTGACGAACCTGCATCTGAGAGATCCAGAAAAAGGACTACTCAGTGCGTTAAAGAATCTACAACAAAGACTGTGTTCCTGATGACTGAGGACCTGCCCCAGAGACTGTATCATTCTAAAAAGTTAGAAAAATAATTATCAATAGGTTTAGTGGATAGGTTAAAGGAGTTGTAGGAATTTATAGGGTTAATAGTTAAGAAATTGTGGGTTTGTTATAAGTAAATTTAGTAATAAATAAATAAGTGATAAATAATAATTTAAAAGTTCGGTTACAGGTACCCTACTCCATTGCTGGTGGGAACGCAGGCTTGTGCAACCACTATGGAGGTCAGTCTGGTGATATCTTAGAAAACTTGGTATAGCTCTGCCTCAGGACCCTGCCATACCACTTCTGGGTATACACCCAAATGCCTCTTCATGGAATCAGAAGGAAGTTTCCTCATCTATGTTTATAGCAGCCTCATTTGTAATAGCTAGAAACTGGAAACAACCGAGATGTGCCTCAACCGAAGAATGCGTTAAAAAACTGTGGTACATCTACACAATGGAATATTATTCAGCTATCAGGAACAATGAAATTATGCAATTTGCAGCCAAATGGATGGAACTAGAAAAGCTCATCCTGAGTGAACTAACCCAGACTCAGAAGGACACATATGGCCTCTATTCACTTATAGTAGGATTTTAGCTATATAGTAGAAGGTATCGATACTACAACTAACACCAAAGGGAACTTGGACATAGACTTCTTATTTTTAATTTTTATTCTTTATCTATTTTTTATATATTAGTTATATTTTTTCTATTTTTTAGTCTTTTTTTATCTATTATCTGCTTATTGGTTTGTTTGTTTAGTAGTTCTCTCTCCCAGGCAACGAGACACTTTTCACTGATGGTACTGCTTCGTAGACCCCCAATGAATGAGTAGGATCTTGGCCCTCATACAACCTCTCAACTGAGATGAGGGACTGTTATATAAGGACACCCCACCCCAGAGAAATGGGATGGAAGGGTTAGGAGGTAAAGAAAAAAATGAAATGTGATGTTTCGGCCTTTTACTACTAACTGTCATGAACTGTTTAGGATAATTAAGAAATGCAAACTAATGGTTATGCAAGCCAGTCATTCTGTTAGGTACTATGACAGCCTATTATAGTTACTTGCTAAGCTAATCAGAAATAAACCTGCTAAGAGACAAGCAACATCTGCTTACCCTAATATAAGAGATAGATAGGGCCTCTTCAAAAACCTCAAGAGATCTGCAGAATATGGCATTCAAAGATGTTTTCGTAACTTTAGAATTTTTATATCAAGACATATCAACTCCTGACAGTACCCCCTATTCTCCTCCAAGTAGAAGATGAGCATCAAAGAATCTCCAGTGGGAGATGATTGAATTAGTCGCAAGCCTATCTCTTGGTAGGAAAAGCCCCTTGCTCCAACTGTAGACAGAATGCTGTCCAAAAAGGACAAAACCTGGAAGCAGGTAAGTCAACAGCCTAGCTCTGCCAAGACAGGGTAGGTAAGTCCTTCATAACCCCTGCTCTATAATCAATGTCTGTCAGAGAAATGGGGCCAAATGACTGAAGATGTATGCTGTAATGTATGGAAAGAAAATGGGAACTGTCCAGGCAGCCACTGGTATGTCATTTCTTAGTTTGGGAAGCTGCAGGCCCTGTACTTCCTATAAAATCAGATATATTTATCCCTTTCAGGTCTCTGAGGTGGTTGAAGAACAGATAGCTAGAGTCTCATAATGAAATTTTGAGTTGTTTAGGAGTCAAGAGAGTGTTATAGATCTAATAAGATACTTTTAAAATTGTGTTGCAAGTTAGTATGAATGTTGAGTCAGTTATAGAACTTTAAACTCATGGAGATGGGTAGATAGTAGAATGTTAAAGTCAGGTACCAAATACATATGGACAGGACATTGGGAATGTACCTTAAGCCATATAACCCTCATAACTGTGGCCTAATTACCTCTGTTGTACTGTATTGTGTTTATTATTATAAGAGGAAGAGCCATTTGTTGGACTGAAAGGGGAAACTGTAGGGGGAAATAAGATATACCTTGAACTTAAAAGAAAAAAAAAAAGGGAAGAGGATGGGGGTTGAGAGTGGGACGGTGGGACTGGAGGGGGAATAGGGAGGGGACTGCCATTGAGATGTAACTTGAAGAAATAAAAAATAAAGGAAAAAAATAAAGATAAACATAAGTAAGTTATATGAATAAATTATTTTAAAGTTCATGTCTAAATTATTTTACTTTAGAGAAATAAGTAATTATATAATTGTATAATAATTTTTTAATTTTATTCTCAATATAAAAGTTGGTACTTTAAAACAAAAAATTCGCAGTATTTCTGTGAATACTGGTTATTTTTAGCATGGCAAAGATAATTTCTAAGGGTTCGTGATTAACTATCTCAATTGAAGACTAATCTTAATTATATTCAGCCCAGTGATACTACCTAAATAGCTGCATTATCATTTTCCAGTGGACCAATAAAAGCATCTAAAAAAACAACAACAACAAAAAAAGATTTTATACAACTCCCTATTGTATAAATTCAATAACACAAGGGCTATCCAAAATTTACAAAGAACTCAAGAAATTAATTGCCAAGAAACCAAATAATGCAATTAAAAAATGGGGAAAAGAGCTAAACAGAGAATTCACAAAGGAGGAATTCCTAAAGGCCGAGAGACACTTGAAGAAATGCTCAGCATCCTTCATCATCAGAGAAATGCAACTCAAGATGACTCTAAGATTCCATCTCACACCTGTCAGAATGGCTAAGATCAAAGGCATAAATGACAGTACATGATGGCGAGGGTGTGGAGAAAGGGGAACCCTCCTCCATTGTGGTGGGAATGCAGGCTTGTGCAACCACTATGGAGATCAGTATGGCGATATCTTAGAAAACTAGGAACAGCTCTGCCTTGGGACCCAGCCATACCACTTCTGGGTATACCCCCAAATGACTCCTCACTGAATCACAAGGAAGTTGCCTCATCTATGTTCATAGCAACCTTATTTGTAATAGCTAGAAACTGGAAACAACCCAGATGCCCCTCAACCGAAGAATGGATTAAAAAACTATGGTACTTTTACACAATGGAATATTATTCAGCTATCAGAAACAATGAAATTATGCAATTTACAGCCAAATGGATGGAACTAGAAAAGCTCATTCTGAGTGAGCTTATCCAGACTCAGAAGGATGCACATGGTATCTATTCACTTATAGTCAGATTTTGGCTATATAGTACAGGATATCTATATTACAACCAACGCACCAAAGGAAACAAAGACATAGACTTTTTTTTCTCTCCCTGTCATTGAGACACTTTTCCATGGTGTTGCTGCCTTGTAGGGCTCCAGTGTATGAGGAGGTTCTTGGTCCTCATATGACTGCTGAACTGGGGCAGTGGAATGTTATGTAGGGACACTCCTCTCCAGAGGAGTGGGATGGAAGGGTTAGGGAGTAGAGGGTGGATGAGCGGGACTGGGAAGGGTGGAAGAGGACACTATGATGGAGATGTAACCTGAAGCAATAAATAAATAAAATTTTAAAAAGGCAAAAAAAGAAAATACAAAATCAATTGAATTATATATTTATATATTTATGTATGTATGTATACATTTTTTTTTTTACAAGTAAAGCAAACTTTTCAATATGAGGTATGATATGGAAATATTGGTACTTCAAACAAGTGTAAGAGCTGAGAGTATTGGTATGTGCTTTTAATCCTAACATACAGGAGGCTGAGAAGAAGAATCCAAATTTATAGAACAGCCTGGGCTATACAATAAAACCTTGTCAAAAATAATAAACAGGTTAGTTTTGGTTAACTGAGATGAATGTTGCCCTTGAACTTAGGCCAGCTCAAAGGAATCTGGGAGCCACCACAGGGCACATAGCTTTCTTGAAATGTAGTAGTGTAAATGAGCATTACCTAAAATATCTGTGTTCAATTTAATACTATACATCAGTACCATAGAAACAATTAATTAAATTATTTACAGTATGTATATTATAGTTAATTGGTCAGCAGTGCTAATCCTTAACCTGCCATTAAAAACAAATATACAGACATCTGATGGATTTTTTCAAGCCTTGGCCTGGATTGTGCAGTCTTAGCTCATCTAATGTTGCTATAATTCTATCCCCCAAATAAAACCTCAATATATATACATACATCCCCTTGGATTGTTATTCCACACTATGCCAATGTTCCAGGCCATGTGGAATAATGTTCTTCTATCTAACCCATGGCATGTCTTCTCTGTCCTCCCTCTGGCTTCTTCTTCCCATGATCCTCTTTGCTGCCCCAAAAGTCCATGCACCTTAGCCCAACCTACCTCTCTCTCTCTACCCATTCCAGGCTGCAGCATTTATTCAACCAATCAGAGACAATGGTTAGCAAGCAAGGTAACACAGCATCATTTGGTATGCTTATGTCCTGGCACAGCCAGCAGGCCTCTGGAAGCAGATTAATTAGCATTAAGAATACATAGCAGATCACTGGATCACAATACATCTTAAAGGAAGGGTGTATGAAAAATCATGTGAAAATATTCTACCTCAGTGTCTAATTCAAAATTATAATTGGGTGAGATAGTAGACCATATGTGATATGAAAGAAGAATGGAGAACACAGGGGATTAAAGGTTCAAGCATGGATAAAAACGTTTAGGGGATGGGAGAGAGGAAGAAATCGTTTCTGGGTTAACTAAAATTAATGATTATGAAAAAGCCTTAGAAACATATTAGTTTGTAAATGAATTTAAATATACAATTTTAAGAAGTGGAGTTTGCATGGAAGTACCCTTTGTAGGTTGACAATGCTGCTCTGAGAATATAAGTTATTAAATATAAATCATAGTGACAGGAATGGGATATCTCATAATGAGTTATTGATCATGAGGCTCCAGAGCTCTCAAAATCAACACAAACTATAGACATTTTGTTTGGTTACTCACCACAACTACATTGTAAAAATTATTGCTAATGACAATGCACATTTTGAACTCAGGACAACAAGAATTCATTCTCAAACTGAGCAGGAAACTTCCTCCCGGTTAGCTGGCTTGCATGGTGCTGGAAGTGTCGTGAAGGCTTCTGGGGGAGAAAACATATCAATAGTCTTATACAGCCATGAACCTATCATGCCACAGTTCTGACCCACCGTGCAAGATGTGTCCATTGGTGAAATAGTATCACAGTTGTCATGGAGTATCCAACCATTTCTGTATTGGCTCCACAGGAAGGAATTAATGCCTTATACTATAAAGCCAGTTAAAAGTCTGTGGTTGGGGAGGTCACAGGTCCTCTAGCAAAAACTTATACTGCTATTGTGACAAATAGTCATGTTGTTAAATGATCTTCTCCTGTGTGGCATGTTCAACATATTGAACCTCCATATTAAAACATCTGCTTCAGAAAAGAAGAGATTATGAGCCTCAGAAGGTAAACAAAATGTCATGGGTCCATGAGAACAGAAACTTGAAAGGTTTTTGAGGGTTTCTTTCCAGCAATTAAAATGAATAAAGAGTAAATAGTGGGTGGAGATTCTGGCCAGCAGGGAGAAAGGTATCCATCCAGTCTGTGGAGTCACTTGAAAGATGCATAGAGTGATTGAGGGTAGCAGGTTTTTGGCAAATGTCACCAATGTTGGGGTAATATTTCTAGTAATGAAGCTGATTTGACTTATCTCTAGTCCCTGTAAGTAACTCACATCTATACTCCCATTAGTAACTCCAATAAAAACACTCATTGGTACACCACATTGAACATCTGTACAATCGATACTGTTGTGATCATGTGTGTGTGTGTGTGTGTGTGTGTGTGTGTGTATGTGTGCGCGCATGTGTGCATGTGTGTCTGTGTTTGTGTTGTCTTCCAGGAAAAGTCTGTCATACAACACCTTATAAATAAACTTATTTTATAGACCTGGGTTGTCTGAACTTTCCTTGGTCAGAGAAGTTTTATTCTGCACTGGGCAGATGTCAATGAAGAAACTAAAAACCAGTGAAAGTGCTGAGAATAAATGACTTATGAGTGCTCAGCTCTAAATGGCACATCTTTGTCACCCCTCCTGTTTCTAGAACTCACTGAACATTGCAGAACAGGAAAGGGAAGAGATGGAGGAAGGCTGTGGAGAGGCACTGTGAAAGCTTGTCTTGTGGATCTGACATATTCATTGTACTTCTGATCTCCCAATCGTTGTCATTACCTGCACATAAGACGTGCACAAGAACAAACGAGGAAAAATTCAGCATAAGTGTGGAGAAACACAAGAGGGCTTACTCTAGCTGATTAGCTATTGGAAGCTGGTAACCGCTAGGGTAGAGAGAATCACTTTTCATTGATTTTGGCCACTGATAGATAGATTACCCATGCTAGAGCCTTGCACATCTGAGCACACTATACACCTATAAAGTTCTCAAAGAATAAATTAATTGATCCTGCCATTATTTTTTTTAACTTATCTTTCAAGTCCCAATGCCATTTGCAAAGAAAAAAAAATATTGCGACTAATGGAGTTCCCAGTTAGACCATGTCTAGTGCCTTCTCTCAGGGGCGTTTATCCACTGCGGTATTACAACTTGCACTGATTTCATTTATCTGTTCTCCCTTCTTTTTACTTTCTTGTTTCTTTTTCTTTGCTTCTGTCCAAACTTTTATAAACCATAGAATGCATCATATTCACTGTATATAGGACACACAATTCAGTGTCTAGCACATATCAGGGAATCAATGAAAACACTTTGAAGGAGTGGCAGGTGAAAAATAGGTGATAAAGAGTTGAGGACCATGGGAAGACTGGATAAAGCAGAATATGGTTATAAACTAATGTTTCAGACATGTATAACTGTGTGATAAAAATTAATATGTATTCTTGTTACTGGAAAAGCTTTAAAAATACAATAACACATTTTCTTTGATACAATCCAGCACTTTTTTTGTAGATATTGACAACCTAATGACATTTTTCAAACTAAAAAAAAAAAAAAAATCAAATTACTATTTATGCTTCAAAATTCAGGAAAAGAGAGAATAAAATTATGATAGAAATATTTTGATGAATAAAAAAACAGTATTTACTGAAATATATACCTGTTACTTTTGAAAATCACTTAAAATATACATCAACTAAGGATAATGCCACGTATCTTCTTTAAGACAAGTTTTCTCTACCATATGTTAAGTATAAATGATTGAGTATATTGTTATTACAATTATAGATTTTGGTATTTAATAATTCCTAAATATATTTTTGAAATAATTATTTATTTTCAGTATTGTAAAGCTTTTATTAAATTTATATTATGCTTTCTAGAGCCTATACTGCAGTTTCAATACAAATTGGCATCAATGGCAAAGGTTTCAATACAAATGCATATCACTGCCTCATCTTTTATCTAAAAAGGCAAATCTATCATTTAATTACCTTTGTAACAAAATATTTGTATGCAAAACGAATCCATAGAATAATATCATGAATCTCAGCTGAATGTAAGTGAATGACTTATGTGTTTATTCATTTATAATTATATATGGCAGCTTTTCCTTATTTTATTTGGTAACTGAGCTAATTTTTAAAATTTATTTTATTTATTTGTTGTCTAGGAATTTCAATATGTGTGCAATATATATTGGTCACATCCATCCTTGCCACAACCCTCATTCTGACTTCTCTCCCAGACAGGTTCCTCTGCGTGACCCCAAACACTAATTTGTCATCATTTCTTCTTCTTCTTCTTCTTCTTCTTCTTCTTCTTCTTCTTCTTCTTCTTCTCCTCCTCCTCCTCCTCCTCCTCCTCCTCCTCCTCCTCCTCTTACTCCTCCTCCTCCTCCTCTTACTCCTCCTCCTCCTTCTTCTTCCTCTTTCCCTTCTTTCTCCTCCTCTTTCACTCCTTCCCTCCTTCCTCCTCCCCTCCTTTTCATTTTCTTCCTCTTTGTTTTTTCTTCTTACAATACACTGAGTACAGTTAATGCTGTCTATATGTACAAAGTCATTCAATGGAACATGTCAAACTAACAAGGGCTGTAACCCTGAGGAAAAGTGACTCTTCTTCAATATATGATCTTATATTCAATTCCCAGCAGTTAATTAATTAATTATATTAATTAATTGATAAAAATACTATATAATTTTTGTCATTTGAAATATTTAATTTTTATATTTTGTGCTTAGTTAACCGTTTTTAAAATTAATTTAATTTTCAAGTTACATCTCAATCAAAGTCCCCTCCATCCTCTCCTCTTGGTCCCCCCCTTCTTTGTCTCTATCCTCTCCTTCTCCTCGTATGAAGGGAGCCTCCACATATCAAACACCCTCAATTCATCAGTCACATGAGGGCAAAATTCTATATACTAAATAAATATTGATTAAAATAAAAGTTACTCTGATATTTTCACAAAGACCACATTCTATCTTAAAGCTAAACTTCAGTATAACTTTTAATAATCAAGCTAAGAATGTTTCAGCATCCCAGAAGCAAAGAAAATTCTTTCCCAGATAATTGGAATCTTGTAACTATTGACCAGCTTCTCATTTCTGTAAAATTTAAATGTCAAGAAACCTAAATATAGCAAGAAAATGTTAAAACATGCTTAAGTTTACAACTTATAAATAAGAAAATTAAATGGTTATAAAAACATTGTTTTCATATTTCATATAGCTTAAATTACACTTAGGTATTGTATTTTTAAGAGTGTAAAGTCTTTTAATATGAACTTTAACTATGTAAGACATTATTTGCTTGAGAATTAATATAAACTTAATATTTCACTCATTGGAAAGAAATATTGAAATGTATAAATTTCTACATAAGAGTTTTAGGGTAATTTTATATTAATTCTATTTCACAACACTCAGCAATTTTACTATTAACTGTGAAGCTATTTCAAGTTAGCTTATTTTTATTTAATTTATTTTAAATACAGTTTCATATATAAGCTCTCAAAGTACACCTATTATTAGAAACAATCTTGTCTTTAGCTTCTTATTTGTCTTCAGTTTCCTTAGCTTACTTTAAATCTGTGTTCGCTAGTTCCCCCAGTATCATTAAACCAATGTTTAACCCCTTGGGTTTTTACCATTCTTCCTCCTACCCAGGCCTCTTATGTTATTTTCATCAGGAATGAATTCATTGGTGGGAATGCTTTACCTTAATTACTGACCTTGAACTGTGGAATGCATTAGAGAAAGGAAGAAAGGCTTATGGGTCTGATATGCTGCACAGCTGTCATTTTCTTTAGGATCAATTAATGAGTATGGCTGCTAAGACACCTGGGTTATAGTTCCTGCTCTGTATCCAACGAGTGGAATGACATTGATCCAAGCCCACATGGGACCTCAGCACCTTCATCTCGAACATTAAAGATTTGCACTAAATTATCTCTAAGTTTCTTAAATTTTTAATGGTTTTAATTATCAGCTTCATTCATTTTTAAGCTTCCTCCCTTTTGTCTGCCTTATGGGTATTGACACCCGCTTTTCTATCTAAATAGCATACAAGATAACACATTTAACTCAAATGCGCAATTTTTTGCTGCTTGAGGAGCAAATAGCAACCAAATATAGAGAATGCTGAAGTCTGTGTTATAACAGCCCCTGTAGTACTTGAGGGTCTCATTTCGCAAAGCATACTCTGGCTTGTAAGTCCACATCTGAAATTTAACATTATTTACTCTTCAAGATAAAATTTGCCCCAGTTTATGACTAATTCTTTAACATAAAATCTGAAGTGTCAATTTCAAAACTGGGGACTTTGCTTTTATTTTGGATATTCTAGAAAATATATTTTTCTCGCAAATCTGGCATAAAGTTTGCAGTTATGGATGCTATTGGGTGAGTTTCAACAGTGTTTGGTGATTTCCTTTCTTGGCTCTGTTGGATGGATTTATGTAAGGACTAAGTTTATAGCTGTTTATTTCCTTAATGTCTAGAATAGTGTCAATCATTCTGGGGAAATGTATATTAAATGTCAGAACAAAATAAACATCATAGAATCTCTCAGTGAAACAATCTAGTCATATTTCAAACACACATATGTCAATAACAAATTGACTATTCTATTTTACTTAGTGACATTTGCAAAAGTAAGTGCTTTTCAGAAACATGATATATGTTAGTAATGATATTTAATACAAATTAATCACATTTCCATGTCTTATTCCAAGTTACGTAGTGTATATATATATATATATATATACTTTTTTTTTTGGTTTTTCGAGACAGGGTTTCTCTGAATATCTCTGGCTGTCCTGGACTCGCTTTGTAGACCAGGCTGGCCTCGAACTCACAAAGATCCGCCTGCCTCTGCCTCCCAAGTTCCATATTTACACATGTATAATCTTTCTACAAATCCTATGAGGTAGATAATACGGACCTCTCCCTTTGACAAGGATGAGGCTAAATCTCTTCTTTAAGATTATAGATCTGCAAACCAAGTAACCAAATCAAAAAATGGGGAACAGATCTAAACAGTGAATTCACAAAAGAGGAATCTAAAATGGCTGAGAGACACTTGAAGAAATGCTCAACATCCTTAATCATCAGAGAAATGCAACTCAAGATGACTCTGAGATTCCATCTCACACCTGTCAGAATGGCTAAGATCAAAAGCTCAAATGACAGCACATGCTGGCGAGGTGTGGAGAAAGGGGAGCCCTCCTCCACTGCCTATGGGAGTACAGGCTTGTGCAACCACTATGGAGGTCAGTATGGCCATATCTTAGAAAACTTGGAATAGCTTTGCCTCAGGACCCAGCCATACAACCTCTGGGTATACATCCAAATGACTCTTCACCAAATCATAGGGAAGTTTCCTCATCTATGTTTATAGCAGCCTTATTTGTAATAGCTAGAAACTGGAAACAACCCAGATGTCCCTCAACCGAAGAATGGATTAAAAAACTGTGGTACATCTACACAATGGAATATTACTCAGCTATCAGAAACAATGAAATTATGCAATTTGAAGCCAAATGGATAGAACTAGAGAAGCTCATCCTGAGTGAACTAGTCCAGACTCAGAAGGATGCACATGGCATCTATTCACTTATAGTCAGATTTTAGCTATATAGTACAGGATATCTATACTACAACCAATGCACCAAAGGGAGCATGGACATAGACTTATTTTGTTTGTTTGTTTTTTAGTTTTCTCTCCCTGGCAATGAGACACTTTTCACTGGTGGTACTGCCTTGTAGGCCCCCAGTGTATGAGGAGTCTCTTGGTCCTCATATGACTTCTGAACTGGGGTGAGGGACTTTTATGTAGGGACACTCCATTACAGAGGAGTGGGATGGAAAGAGGATAATATGACGGAGATGTAACTTGAAGCAACAAATAAATAAATTTATTTATATAAAAAAGGATGTCTGGGATGGATAAATGGACCTAGGAGGGAATCACTTAATGACCTAGAAAAGCTGTCTGAAGACAAGAAAGGATACTTCATAAGGAAGGAAGTAGTTCAGAGTAATTTTTCTCACAAGCCTTGTTCTCAAGAAATACTTAAACCACTGAAACATACAGAAAACAATAAAATTCATTGTGCATATGTAGGCCACTAATATCTGTACCACTTTAGAAATTAAGACAAAATTTAAACTATTTATTAAATCATTTTAAAAATAAAAATTACTCTTCATATATCACATGGAGTTAATAATAATTCAAAATTAAAATGAGATACATTTTGCAGATATTTTCAGCAGGTTTAATGAAGGACCCTAGCCTCTCAATATTTTTTTTGAAGTGTAAGAACAGAATGAAATTTCATACAGATATATAACTTGGAGAAAGTAGAGGCTAGCTCCTTTTGAGTATTATATTGACTTTTTGCCCGTATGCCAAACACAATGATGGTAATTTCTTAAGGTTCACCTGAATAAAGAAGTGAAGCTATAGAATTTGTATTTCAATTCCTACTTCATTGAAATTATTTGATTTACTTTGTACCTTGAAATGCAGTTATCTACATATAGCTTTATGTAGCCATGAACCAGTGATTCAAGAAATATTGATTCATGGAGATGTACAGATTTATTTCATTGAACAGGATCAAATAATCATGTCAGTTAAGTCTTTAAAGGACTCTCACAGCAGTATATGCAATTTTCTGTACATCTAATTTTCACTCCAATTTTTGAATGATGTCATTGAATCTACAATATCAATTATTGTTTTTGAAGCAAAACCAACAAGCAAATGAGAAAGAAAAACTCTCATTTCATTATTTTTGGAGAAAATATCTACATGAAAAAATAACCCAGAATGAATTACTGTACTTTGGCATTTTTCTTTCAAAGTATGTTTTTCTGTTAAAAATAATCTATTTCAAAATAAATATCAATTATGTATATACTTTGTCATAATGCTACCATGTGCTTTGGGACACAAATAAATGGTTTTGATCCAGCTCTACATTTCTTCATATAAACTGTTAAAGGCACATGAACTCAGGAAAAAAGATGTATTCAAATGAATGTTTCTAGCTCATCAAGGGCATATCATGTGAATCTTCCCCATCGTAGCAACCAAGAAGAAGGAAGTCCAGAGGTATTACTGTTTCAGATTGGTTCTTCTATCTTTACTGGGGACAGTGCCAGAAGTTAGATTCACCATTGTTCTTAAATTTCTGCGATGAAATAAAGAAAAAAGAACTTCTATGAAAATGGACTTTGTGGACCCCATGGAAGTGCCTTCAAAACCCCATGGATCTCTGTTGGTCAAGTGATCAATAATGACATTGATAATTAAGGCACTAACTGGCAAGGAATAGAAATTCTACATTCAGTTAAAACTTCCTAACGCTATATATATATAATTAATTGTGTCAACTTGCACAAATTTATTAAATCTAATATTCAAAATGTGGGTGGAGAAGATTCTGTGTCTGGAGGACCTATACCAGTCAGTTTCTGACCACTTTTTATGATGAAGAGTTTCCCTAGTTATATGTTGACTTCTTAGGGGTAATGGTGGCCTTTCAATATAGTCACTAGGAAAGCTAGACAATTGCTTTCTCTCATACTCATCATTCTTTTAGCCCAACCACAGTCACTTACTTTAGTCTCTGCTAAAGGATACACCAAGTCACATCTTAACTGCAGAGCTGGTGACGGAAAAGAAATTGCAGAGCTCTCTCAGATGGTAGACATCGGCAGCAGTCTCCACAAGGTGGCGTGTCTGGAACAGAAGTTCAGGATTTAAGTGCTGAGGTGGGTAAAATTTTCAAAAGAAAATAAAATATCTGGACCAGAGCTGCTGATGTATACATAGCTCGCAGCCTCTGATACTTGGCTATGCACTTGCTTCTTAGTCAGTGAGCTTTGCTCATCGATTTGGGATTTGTTTCTGGAAGCTTCTTCTTTGTGCCCTTTGTTCTTTCCCAGCAGTTCTTAGTTACCAAGTATCTGTAAGCAGTTTCCATGACTGGTACTTTCAAGCAAAATACTGAGGAGAGAGGTGTAGAGTATCTCATATTACTGTAAAAAATTTAATAAGTTTGTTTGGGTGTTTTCTATTTTGTGGGGTAGGTTGCAAGGGTGAAGGACAGATATGAGGGGATGGGGAGATGAGTGGGACTGGAGTGCATGATATGAATCTAATAAAAAAATCAACAAATTTGGGCTGGAGAGATGGCTCAGAGGTTAAGAGCACTGACTGCTCTTATAGAGGTCCTGAGTTCAATTCCCAGCAAACACATGGTGGCTCATAACTATCTATAATGAGATCTGGTGCACTCTTCTGGCCTGCAAGCATACATGCAGACAGAACATTGTATACATATTAAATAAATAATTTTAAAAAGAACCCATAAAATGATTTTTAAAAAGCAATGCAAATAATTTGGGAAAATGATTTTCAACAAATTAATAAATTGGTACATATTTAGATTACTAAACTCAAAGATAATCTGTGTCTTCTGCATTTCCAATATATCACCTTGCTTAAAGTAAGTAGGCAAGTAGGTAAAAAACCAATTTAAACCCTTTTTTACTAGGATTTAGTGACATAGCCAGAATTATCTCATGCATACATACGATGCCATATAGGATCTCATAACTTACATTACTTGGGAGATTCCCAAGACCAGTGGCTCATTTAGGGAACAGTAAAAACAATCAGTGACTCAGAAGCAATTGATTCATTTCTTAGTTTATTCACAAAAAGAAAATTGTCATCCTATTTCACAATGGAACAAATAACAGTACATCTGTTAGTGTTGTAAACACAAAGAAATGTGGGCTACATGGTACAAGCAAGAGAAACAAGGCAACAGAAAACAGGAGAAATAAAAACAATGATGAAGGACGGGAAAATGGAGGTGCGACAAATGCAGGAAAACCCATCCATGTGGACTCATTGCAGGTCACATGTCTATACTGTGTTCTCTTGAGTGTCATATATTCATCAGCACTTGTTTATTGTTTCCCACACAATGGATTTTACTCTTACACCAGCTAAACAATAAGATACTGAACATTTACAATCAAACCATTTTAATATCCTTTTATAGATTATTTTGACCTAGGCTCTAGTGTCTTGCTCTAACACTCATCAAATTCATGTAGAATTTACGCCATCTTGTGAGAGCAAGGCTTTGGAAGCTTCATTGCTGGCTTCACTGATCCCTGCTTATTTTGTGATGTATCCCAAATGCATGCCAGAGATGATGACATCTACACTTACGCCTCCATATGTCGGCTCTCGAGATCACCTTGAAGACTCTTGCTAAGGGATGTGCTTTGTCATATTTTGCCTTTATTAATTCATGAAAATCAAGGAGATAGAAAGGTGTGATGGCAACAATATGAAATTGATCCAAACTGGTATCAACTGAGAAAATTAGAGAATTATAAAATGCTAAAATTGTGGAGATTTTGGTCCCACTAAGAAAATAAATTTAAGCTGATTAGCAGGCATGCAGGCACGAAGGCACACTTTCATGCGCACACACACACACACACACACACACACACACACACACACACGAATAGCAGTGAATACAGGAGCTAGTCTTTATGGATGTGGGACATTAACAACATATTATAGGGAACTTAGTTAATTAACAAGACGGCAGGTCAAAGTTCCGAGAACTGGTACAGTTGATGTTTCTTTCTGGGATCAGGTAGTCAACATGATCTAGCACTGGGTTTTAGGCCAGGCTACTGACCAGCAGTGGGGCTGATGGATGCTGGGTATCTACAACAGCTGAACAAGCCTGCTGATAGTAGGAGGGGCTGGAAGCTTCAGATTAGTCGGCATTTCTGCTTATGGTTTAAAAAATCTTGCTGTGGGCCATGAGGATGTAACAAATCTGTGGTGGAGTGAACTTTATCTTACTGAAGTAAAAACACAATTTACCTTAATGCTAATGTTTTTCCACAGCCTGTAATAACAACACAATTTTATTAAAATATATCACTTTAATATAAAAATGACCACAGAATTATGTGGGCATAATCATATGGAAATTTTATTTTTAAGTGTTCCTCCTATCTCTAAAAATTCAGTAAACTGTTCCATAAAGTAATAAAAGACTGAAGAATTATTTTAATTTTATTGCTTTTCATTAGGAAAGGAGCAAAATGACTTTCTTCTACTCATTGTGTACCTATTGCTACTGCATTATGAGCTTATTTTTGTTCTGATAAATATAACAATTCTAATTGAATCTATGAGTTGATAAGAATTATATTGAAATTCAGCCTTTTGTGATAAAAATAAATGTATACATCATTCATATATATATGTATATATTGGCAAATATCAAATAAATAAACATGACACTGCAAAATAATTACCAGGAAAAAATGGAATGTATCACTCTGTGAGTGTCTAATTTACAGTACATGGAGATTTCAGGGTTGTACATGTCATTGCCTACAGGAAAACAGCATTTCCTTAAACAGATACCCAAAGCCATCAGTAGAGTTTGCAGTTCCTGCCTGATCTCACTTGATCCATCGGAAGGTTAGGCATCTGGAGACTCAGCAGTTCCTATTTCCCATTTTCTATTTTATCTTGTAAACTTACAAATCATTCAATATGTGTGCACTATACCACCAAGCCTTGGTAGCTTATATTGCTTTTATCCTGTTTCCATTCATACACAAACATTTGTTTACTATAGCTCACACCTCACATATTCTCAGTATACCAAAATCAGATAGAAAAAGGGCATCTCTACAAATTATTTCTGCTGCTGTCCTAACACTATAACTATTGTCCAACTTTGCTTTTAACTAAATCCTTTAGTCTCCAATAGTGGGTCAAAATGGGGGGTAGTAGTATGTGTGGCAAGAAAGATGGGAAGTTAAGGCAGGCTGTGGTGAATAGTTTGAGGAAAAAGTCTATTTCCACATCAGGCCCATAAAACTCAACCCCACCTGAGCTAGGTATGTACACAGAGTCAAAGGGACATTGTTCTGTGCAGGAAAATCATAGGAAAAGTACTATGTCAAAGGAAAAAGATGGGTCTCTGGTTATGATGACATAATTTATATATAAATGTATTCTGAAGGTAGAATTTTCTTACCTCTTATTAAATGGACTAAAATTATCTGAAAACAATGATAATGCAGAGTATTGGCATAAAGATATGAAGTAATGATATAATAATATAACTTCCCCGCATTCCATACGAGTCTCAGCAGAGAAGACAAGGATAAGGCAAAAGGGGGGGGGGGGTAAATGGATGGATGAGTCGGACACTGTGCCTGGGAGAATCTTGCATCTATGACTGACTAGCAACCAGGATTTTGTTACTGTGGTTTTTTTTTTTTTTTTTAAAGCAGATTCCACAAAAGAGGAAAACAAGATTTCAAAAGAAATAGAGATCATATCATTTTGTCCCTGGACAAGTGTTACAAGTACAGATAGAATCGGTATTAACAATCTCAAATCATTTTAGACTGCGTAAGTATTTATGACCTGTGACATTCTATTCTTCATGAAAATGGAACATTAAACAAAAATATCTGACTTGGTCTAGGTGAGTGTTGCTGCAGCCCATGCCCAGGATTCTTGGGGGCAGGGATGAACTGGCGAAGAGTCAATTACCCAGACTCTGGGGATCCAGTAAGTGGCAAAAGCAGATCCCTTTAGTTCAGAGAGGATGCCCCCTTTATACCCTCCACCCAGAGTCCCATTGGCTCCTGAACTTCAGGCTGCTGCTGTGGCTCTTCCTCATTGGCTGGTGTCTCATTACCCAGTGTGGCCTCATCAGTCTCCAGGCAGGTTTGGGCAGGTCTCAGGCTGCACAGGTCTCAGATCAGCTCGATGAGGAAACCCAGCCATGCTTGTGTGCTGTTTAGTAGCAGGTCTTGTTCCTGCTCAATGACAGGCCTTGATCCTCTTACAGGTGAGTTCCCAAGCCTTAATGCATAGGGGTTTAAGTAAAACTTGTGAGTTAGCCTAGCTTAAAACATTGAAAGCTCTTGTAGGCCAGACAAATTTTGGGTAGAGGGTTATGTCGGTGGGTTGGTGTCCCTCTCCCTCTATTGGAAGTTCTGCCAGGCTATAGAAGGTGGCCACTTAACTCTCAGTATTCCCATCTGCTAGGAGTCTCAGCTAGGGTCACCCTCATAACCCCCCAGGAGCCTCCTCTATCACAGGTCTCCACCTTGTCTCATAAATGTTCCCCCACCAGTTTCCCTTCTCCTAGCCTTCTCATCCCCCTTCCTGCTCTCCTAATTTGCCCCTTCAGGTTCCCCTCTTCACTCCCTCTCCCACCCAGTTCCCTCTCTCCCTCCACTTCTGATTTTATTTCTCCTTCTTAGTGGAATTCAAGCATCTTCTCTTGAACACTCCTTATATTGTTACTTAGATTGTTTGGGTCTGTGGATTGTAGCATGGTTATCCTGTACTATATGGCTAATATCCACTTATGAGTGAGTAAATACCATGCGAGTCTTTACAGGTCTGAGATGCCTCACTCAGGATGACATTTTCTAGTTCCAAAGTGTGCCTGCGGATTTCATGATATCCTGCTTTTTAACACTGAGTAGTATTTCATTGTGCAAATGTACCATAGTTTCTTTACCTATTCTTCTCTTGAGTTACATACATCTGGGTTGTTTCTAGCTTCTGGCTGTTATGAATAAAGCTGCTATGATCATAGTTGAGCAAATGTGGAACACCTTTTGGGTATATGACCAGTAGTGGTATAGCTGAGTCTTGAGGTAAAAGTATTCATACTTTTCTGAGAAACTATCAGATTAATTTCCAAAGTAAGTTTGCATTCTCACCAGGAATGGAGGAGTGTTCCTCTTTCTTCACATCCTCACCAGAACTTACTGTCACCTGAGGATTTGATCTTAGCCACTCTAACAAGTATAAGATGGAATCTCAGAGACATTTTGATTTTCATTTTCTTGATGACTAGGGACACTGAACATTTCTTTAAGTGCTTCTCAGCCATTAGAGATTGCTCTGTTGAGAATTCTTGATTTAGCTCTGTACCCCATTTTTTTAATTGAATTATTTGGTTTGTTTGTGGTTAATTCCTTGAGTTCTTTATATATTTTGGATATTAGCCCTCTCTCAGATGCCTATAGAGCTGGTGAAGATCATTTCCATATAAGTACTGCACACTAACTGATTGCAACACTGGAGCTCCTGAAGATCATTTCCTAATCAATCTGTAGGCTGCTATTTTGTTCTATTGATAGTATCTTTTGACTTACAGAAACTTTTCCATTTCATGAGTTCCCATTTATTAATTGTTGATCTTAGTGCCTAAACTGTCCAAATTTTGTCTTGCCTATAAGATGTACAGGGATAAAAGATGGAACAGAGATTGAGGGAATGGCCAAACAAAGACTGGCCCAACTTGAGACCCACCCATAGGAGAGACCCAAATCTCGATTCTATTATTTATATTCTGCTATTCTTTCAGATCGGAACCTAGCATAACTGTCATATGAGAGACTTCTTCCAGCAGATAATGGAAACAGATACGGAGACCCACAGCCAAACATTAGATGGATCCTAAAGAGTCTTATGCAAGAGTTAGGGGAAGGATTGAGGGAACCAGAATCTCTGCAAGGTTGTAGGGTGATTTGTTATATTCATTTGTTTTCTCTTTGTTTTTTAGTTAAAGCACCTAACTGTAACTTACTGTGAGACAGTCTCTTTATGATAGGCAAGCTCATCGTGTGTGTGTGTGTGTGTGTGTGTGTGTGTGTGTGTGTGTGTGTGTG